>CM059876.1:20295465-20659855 GCA_030490815.1 Acer saccharum | reverse complement strand
GTGGTTGGTCAACAAGATTTCGCAAGACAAATTGGGAAGACAATGGATGTATACTGGATGACATGCTAACAAAAAACATCATGCAAACAACCATATCTATTACCTATACAGTAGCGTTGCAAGTCGCTATGCTTAGTTGTGGCGGCGACCCATGCCTAGCACCTAGGGGGACTAATCGGGGACTAGTTAGGATTAGGCGAATGCCGGAAGTCAACTGTAGGCCGAACTAACGGCAGACCGGGGCCGATCCGATTTTTTTTTAAATATGTTGTTTTCTGTAATTGAATAAATATCATAATATTTCATATTTTTCATATATTGAACCTAAAATAGAAAATCAAACTCCAAAAAACTCAATATTGACTATGAGAATCAAGTCAAGTCAAGTCAGTCAGTCAGCTAATTAATGTTGTTGTGGTGAGCTCACTGTATGGGATATTTCCCAAAGCCACCAACTGTATTCATAAATTCTCTCTTTCTCTTTATCTATCCCACTCAATCTGTTTCATCTTCTTGATCTTCTTCCCTCTTTTAACTCTTCAACAATACACCATTAAAATTCACACAAATACAACAAAAGACTTCCATCCACCTTTTGTCCCAAAATCCCTAATCTTCAAATCCCTAAATTTCTCTCGCTTGACATAACTCACCAACAATTGAAGAAGACTAAAAGGAAGAAAAGAACTCAAGAAAGGACTGTCACGACCAGCCGATGGCGACGGCGACGGCGACGGCGATGAGCGACGGAACTGGAGGCTCATCGGAGAGAAAGAGCTCAAGATCAATTGCGTTTTGGTTATTTATTTTGTGTCAAAAAGCAGTATTGTGACTGCGAATGGTTCTCTGTTGAACCAAATTTCTTTTTTGTTTCAAGTTTTTTTAAAAAAAAAAATGGCACAAGTCGGTCAACATTGATTTGACGACCAAGCCGACCTTCTGACTTTTTTCGACTTTCTCGACTTGCCTGTTTCCCACCTAGTCATACTGACTTCCTCCAAATCGAGGCGTCAGCCTTCCGACCACCAACTAGGCATCGACTAATCGGCCCTAGTCGACGACTTTTGCACACTGCATGTAAGAGACCTTTGACGTGCTACAGCGAGTTCCGATCCTTTTGTTCGAAATTTCTTCTTCGTTACCGAACCGTTGCAGAATCAAATCCTGTTCCACAAGATCCTATATCAGCTATACATCCTCCTTGCATTTATGCCGAGATGAGTTGAATTCTGCCAAATGCATATTGGGGTACCCTTCAGGAAATTCTTGGCTTCCATGTCCATCAACGGGGAATAGAGGAACCAGGAAAAAATATATGCGTTGAAAAAATGAAGACCCTAGCGACACTCAAGGAGTTCAATGTTTAATGGGTGCCTAGCATCCTTGACAAATTTGTTTTAAAATCAAGGGATATTATTCATTTAGTCCTATGTTTTTTGAAATATCTATCTTTTACTCACTTATACATTTCAGAAGATTAGGCTCTATATTTTCAAAAAACCACTCAATTGATCCCTCTGGCCTAATTTTTAATGGTTGATGGTCACAAAAAATTGAATGACTATTTTACCCCTATACATTTATTTTATTTTTAAAATAAAATAAAGAAAATTTACAGAAAACAAAAAGAAAAAATTAATAGTTGATCCAGATTCAGTGTCCACCATCTATTTCAGATGATGGACGGTAGGGATCATGATCAAAGCCAATAAAAAATTAAAAAAAATTTGAAAAGAAAAATACATCTCAGTTCATCATTATCATCTAAAATCATCATCATTTGAATCTCAAACAACAAAATCATTTATCTCAATTAACATCATCATCTGAATCTCAAACACAAATCTTATTCATAGCAAACAAAATCTATAAAACAATCTCAAACATCATCGATCTGAATCTCAAACACCAAAAATTCATCCCAGTTCACATAATCATCATCTGAAATCATCTGAAATCTGAATCTCAAACAACAACCAATCTCAAACCATACCAGAAAACCAACACTAATCTATGAATAGCAAACAAAATCTATCAAAATCAAAATCAAAATCAAACCCATACAGAATCAACAAATCAAAAATCAAAATCAAACCCATTCAAATCATCACAACCACACCAGAGAAACAATCGAAAATCAAAATCAAACCTAGACAAAATCAAACAAAATTACACCAAAAAAAAATCTAACAAAATCAAAATCAAACCCAGACAACCCCAGCGTCAACCAACACCACCATTTGATCATTCAAACCCAGATTTTCTCTATCGTAAACCCAGATGTTCTCTCGGCTTCTCTATCGCCAATCACCAACATAAAAAATACTTGATTTTCTTCAACACCCATGATCGAGTCATTTATTGTATATGTTTTTATCCTCATTCCTCCAGTCAATTGCTTATTTCTCGAGTCTTTTTGGGATAATGTGTGTGTTTGAGCATTTTCAGGATTTTGGATCCAGCTGAATAGTTTAAAGAATATCAGGCAAAAAGTGCTATTTAGAAGATTCTAGGGACTTGCTTGCAAATAGGCAAAGTGCTTCAAGGCCGCTCCTAATTAAATTGGCAGCGGGTCAGCAGCGTCCAAATGAATGGTGTTCGCTGTCACGACGCTGCCAGACCGCTCTCAATGTGGCAGCGATTCTCCGTATTTCGTCAAGACCGCTGCCATATCGCTGCAGCATGGTAGCGGTTT
Source organism: Acer saccharum (assembly GCA_030490815.1). Classification (NCBI taxonomy): domain Eukaryota; kingdom Viridiplantae; phylum Streptophyta; class Magnoliopsida; order Sapindales; family Sapindaceae; genus Acer; species Acer saccharum. The sequence continues at coordinate 20,657,160 of CM059876.1, read as the reverse complement.
GGCTTCTCTCCGGCTTGCGAAGGTGTCTTTTCATGTCTGGGATCTGGGAGCTATATATATGGAGAGTTTTAGGTTTTGGCTTTGGCTGGCATTCTCTTGCTCTCTTCAGATACACAACAACTCATCACACAATTCCCTCATTCATCTACTCATCAAAATTCGAAGACGAAGGAGTTTATCGAGGATTTGAGGAATTTATTGAAGCTTTTTCAATGGGTTTTATCTTTCTCCCGCTTGTTTTTGTTTCGATATGTGTAACTAACTCCATACTAGGGAGTCATGTGAACCTCTATGAATATCTTTGTTAGAATTGACTATATTTCTTAACTCAAGTTTGATTCATTCAATTCATCTTATCATAATTCTTTATTCTTGTTGATCATAGTTTTATGCTAGGTATGAATTTAGGGGTTTTGATGATTAATGGTTGAGATGCGAGTGGTTTTCACCAATCTCAACCAATCTTCAATTGAATGGATAAAATTATCACCCTAATTTTTGGACATAATTTTGGTTCACTTGTTCTTTAGCTTAATGGGTTTTTGGTTGTGATTTATATCTCAAGTTTTTGAGTTAAATTAAATTATAAATTGAGAACACTGATTCATCCTTATCATACGGTAACAATCATAAATAAGATAAGAACGACCCTTAACTGGATTAACATCTTTTATCAAAGTCAATTCGAAGCATTGTAAATGTAGTTGGGGAGCATTGATGACCTAGTCCTCTCACCTCTTGATCACATTCACATATTCTGTTACTTGTTTTCTTAGTTTAATTTAGTTTTAATCAATCATCAATCATCAATCAAAATCTCTCGGATACTGTTGATTGCTTAGCTTTAATTAGAATTAGTTATAACTAAATCACTTTTCTTCGTGGGAACGATCCCTACTTGTCGCTGTACTTATCTCACTATTCTGCACTTGCGAGTTAGGTTTTTATAACACAATTTCAAACATCAAGTTTTTGGCACCGTTGCCGGGGACTAGTGAATTTATTGGTTATTTCTAGTTTTAGTTTTAGTTAATAGGTTTACTTAAGTTTAGGTAGTCGAGTCATTAATTTTTAGCTTTTTAGATTTTTCTTTTTCTTTCTTTCTTTCTTTCTTTCTTTTTGTAGTTGACTTGTTACTTGTCTTTTCTTGTTTCAGGTGATGACAGTAGATGCAAGGTAGAAGATCTCAATAGGGAGAATTGTTACCTTTGAACGATAACATTCATCGCATTAGAAATCAAACAATGGAAGACGAGCAAATTCAGAACCAAGAAAGGCTCAACCAGGATCCTGATCCCATACCCAACCTTGTTCCAAATCTGGTTTATGAGCCAGAACCAGAGCCCATCAGAACTATGAAGGACTACATCAGGCCGATTGTGAGCAACCATCCCTTATGCATTATGTTAGAACACCTGCAGCAAGGAATTATGAACTGAGAAGTAGCCACAATAACCAGCTGCCTGTGTTCCGAGGTTTACTAGATAAAGATATGCTTTTGTTCTTTAGAGAGTTCTACACAACAATACAGTCCTTACCTAACCATAGGATTATAGAAGACCAGCTGCGCATGAGATGCATCCCACATGCATTAAAAGATGCGAAGACATGGTTGTTGACATTGCCTCCAGCATCTTTGAGAACATGGGATGAAGCAATAGAAAAACTCACTGACCAGTATTATGCACCTCAGAAAACCAGTGAGATTCGAGCCAAAATTTCAAGTTTCTATCAATAAGACAATGAGACTTTTTATGAGGCATGAGCGTTTCAAGAAATACCAGAGATTGTCCTCAGCACGGATTTCTTACTAATCAGCTATGTCAATGGTTTTATGATGGTCTGACTAAAGTATCAGGTCTTTTGGTAAACAATGCTTGTGGAGGATCCATGTATGACAAGCAACCTGAGGAGGTATACTTTATCTTTGAAAAGTTGTCTCAAAACTCTCGTCACAAAAATTCCAGGAGGAAGAAGGGAATTTATAAAGTAGATGGCAGCACAGAACCTCTATTCATATAGCACAACTAGTGAAGAAATGGATACTCTTACTACTGATTTGGGACAAATGAAGAGCTGGCAACAAAAAGTGTTTATGGGAGAACATCAAGTAGGAGGTCCTGGACCTAGAGGAGAGAAGAAGAAGAAGGGTTCAAGCCATGAACAACTTTAATTATAGACCACGGAATGATCCATATTCCAACAATTACAATCCAGGTTGGAGGAACCACCCAAATTTTTCATGGTCCAACAACAATCAGAGTTTAGGAAACCAATGGGGAAACAATAATCAAGCCACTGGAAACTATGGGAAACAACAACAATAGCAATCAAAGGCAATTCAATACTGTGCCCAACGGAACTCTGAATCCCAACCCAAGAAGCCATCAATAGAAGATTTGCTCCAACAAATGCAGCAACAAATTCAGCAACAAATTTAGCAGCAAATGCAGCAAATGAACCAACGTAATGAGGTACAGTTTCAGAACATTCATGCTTCATTGAAGAAGACAGAAACTCAAGTTGGGCAATTAGCTGAAGCTCAACAAAGATGGAACAGGGAACATTTCCAAGTTTCATTGAATGGGCAAAGGCTATGACAGTCCTTCGAAATGGTAAGGTTCTAACTGATGAGACCTGCTGAACTTTCTAATAAATCTGCTACTATTCCAGGTCCTTCAAAAGATAACAACATGCCCCAGGAGGAAGAGATAGTGGTGGAAAAGTCCAAAGTTTCACCAGCCAATCCATACATTCCTCCAATTCCATTTCCAGGGAGGTTGCAAAAGAGCAAGTTAGAGAAATCATACAAAGTCATATATGACATTCTCTCGAAAGTCAATGTCAACTTGCCCTTATTGAAGATGATTCAGAAGATGCCAGCATATGCCAAGTTCTTCAAGAGCCTTCATACATACAAACAAGATTTGGGGAGAATCATTAAGAATTCATGACCAGAAGTGCTAATGCAGTCCTTCAAAAGTCATTGCCGCCAAAATTACAAGATCCAGGTAGTTTTTGCATCAATATCACTATAGGAGGTATCGCTTTGGAGAGAGCCATGTTAGATTTAGGAGCCAGTATTAATTTAATGCCCTACTATCTCTATGAGCAATTGGGATTGAATGACCTGAAGAAGATATCTATGTCACTTTGTTGGCTGATGGTTCTGTTAGATACCCTAGGGGTTATGTTGAAGATATATTAGTGCAGGTAGATAATCTCATCATTCCTGCTGACTTTGTTGTCTTAGACATGGATGAAGGAGCTAAAGATAGGAACTGCAAACCTATTCTTTTGGGAAGACCTTTTATGGCAACTGCAAAGACTTTTATAGATGTCCAGAATGGAAAGCTAACGATGACTGTGTTAGATGAAACTGTAGAGTTTAAAGTCTTTGCTCTTAAGTTACCTAAAGCAGCAGATGATTGTTACTCAGTTGAGTGTAGTTCAATTGAAGTGGTGAATTCAGCAGTACAAGATGAGTTGACTGAAGAAATATCTGAAGAACTACTAGATGATTGGTGATGCATTAGAAGATGAGGAAGAAATTCAACAGGGTGAAGTCTTAGAAGAAGAATCTAACATTGAGGAAGTAAGTGCTGAAATAGAAGATAAGATCAACAAGTCGTTAATCCCATCTGTGAGTTCTCCCCCTGTATTAGAACTCAAACAACTTCCATCTAACCTCAAATATGCCTTCTTAGGGGCGAATGATACTCTCCCAGTGATCATAGCCTTCGACTTAGAGGCGGAAAAAGAAGAGAGACTGTTGAAGGTGCTACAAGAGCATAAGGCCGCCATTGGATGGACCATAGCGAACATTAAGGGAATAAGCCCTACCACCTGCATGCATCACATTCTTTTAAAAGAGGTATGAAGCCGTCTAGAGAGGCTCAACGAAGACTAAACCCGAACTTGAAAAGGTCGTGAAGGAAGAGGTCCTAAAGCTACTTAATGTGGGTATTATATACCCTATATCTGACAGTAAATGGGTGAGTCCGGTCCATGTTATGTGATCGCGCTCAGAATGGTCACATTTAGCGCTCCCTTTTCCTATCTTTTTGTGCTTATTCCTCGGGTAAAACCGGGTATTTAACGGATAGATAAGTGTTTTAGGTGATTAGGGAAGTTTAGGGGTAATTATGTAATTTTGGACAAATCAGGGGTAAAAGTGCAATATTCGGGCAATTATTGAAGATTCTATGAATAGGGGAAAGATCAGGGGTGCAGATTGTAAAATGCCAGCCAACGCACAGCGCGCCTGCCACGTCACCCCTGGAACGACACCGTTTTGGCGCTGCATGCGTCATGCCTGACGTCACACTGACGTCAGGTCGTCTTCCTTAGTAACCGGTCAGCCCGACCCGGTTAGACCCGACCCGAACCGGTACCGACTCGGACTTCGGTGACCATTTTCGATGGTTTTCGGCCACTCTTCCGACGGTTCTCCGCCCAGATCAGAAGCCCACTCCACGGTGGTCACATTGCACCCACTTTTAGCCTCCCATGCAAAGGTTTTCAACTCCAACAAATCCTCCAAACCTCCATGGATGTGCAAACCTTCAAGCTTGGTTCAGCGGCCATTCTCCCACCTTCCAGCACGACCAAGCTCGCCAAATCTCGGCGGGTTCATGCGGCGGCTTCATTCCCGCAGTCCAGAAGGTTCAAGCTCGCCTACAACTTCCAAAAATGGGCGGTGAGCTTCGACGGCGGGCACAAGCTCGCCGGCCAGGGATTCCAAGCCCGCCGGGACGACCGACTTGAAGATATTTCCGTCCAAAATCTCCCCAAAACAGTTCCCTATATATATATTTCCTCCCCTAACCTAAAACACACCTCCCAAAATATCCAAATACCCTCCTAATACACCCAATTAGCTTAGTTTAGCTTAGATTAGCTTAGTTTATTTTAGTATAATGTAAATTCTCACCACACCCACACCACCTTAGTTATATTATGTAACTAATATTGATGTTGGGGTTTGGTGTACTTTGTATATTATCTATGATATATGTTGGTTTTCTATATTGAGTTTCAATTCATATATGTGTTGAATTAATTGACAAGTTAATTAGCATATAATACAATTTAGACCATGCATGAATAACACTTGATGCATGTGTCTTTATTAAATGTTAAGACTATCCTAGGTTAATAGGAATCAACTAATTAAATGGATAATTGCAATTGTACACCAATATTCCAACATCCTATCTCTCATTACCACTTTTGCAAGATCATTGCATTAGATGGTAACTAGTTTAATTAGTTAGTTTAGTTAATTTAATTTAGATAATTGTAGTTGTAGTTTAGTTGATAGATTAATTAGTTACTAAGGAGATGACAATCCTTAGTTGTAATGTAATTTAGTTATAGTTAATGCCATCTTAGTTAATTTAGTTATTAGTTAGTTTAATTGCTTTCTTGCCATCCTCACCATGATTTACTTTTCTTGCATGTAAATAATGTAAATATGTGTAATTAGTATATATAACATATAAGACTAAAACCGATAAAAGATACCTCACAAAATCCCTATGGAACGAACCGTACTTGCCGCTATGCGATCGTAACGATCCATGCGCTTACGGAAAAACATACGCGCCCCATTTATTTTACGATAGTTTATAGAACTATCGCGTGTCCCGCGTGCGCCGATCGAGTTATTGGTGCCACCGGGGATACTTTATTATAGACCGTTTCGGGGCGCATCATTATGCCAAAGAAGTCTGGGATAACGATGGTAGCTAATGAGAACAATGAGTTGATTCCTACAAGGAAGACAATGGGATGGAGAGTGTGCATAGATTACCGCAAGCTCAACACGGTAACTAAAAATAATCACTTTCCTTTGCCGTTCATTGATCAGATGCTCGAGTGGATGGCAGGACATGCTTATTATTGCTTCTTGGATGGATTTTCAAGATACAATCAAATTGCCATAGCCCCGGAGGACCAAGATAAGACGACGTTCAAATGCCCCTTTGGGACCTTTGCTTACCAAAGAATGCCTTTTTGGCTGTGCAACGCCCCTGCTACCTTCCAAAGATGCATAATGTCAATCTTTTCCGACATGCTAGAAAAGTATATTGAGGTATTTATGGATGATTTTTCTGTTTTTGGTAATTTTTTTGACCACTGCCTTGATAACTTTTTTGAAAAGATGCACTGAGACCAATTTAACTCTTAGTTGGGAAAAAAGTCACTTTATGGTGAAATCTGGAATAGTGCTAGGACATGTGATATCTGATAAAGGCATAGAAGTAGATAGAGCTAAAATTGAAGTAATTGCTAAACTTCCACCTCCCACTTCAGTGAAGGGTGTGAGGAGTTTTCTTGGTCATGTAGGTTTTTATAGGCGTTTTATAAAAGATTTTTTAAAAATTAGTCGCCCCCTATGTAACCTTTTGACCAAGGATTCTACATTTGTTTTCAATGATGAATGTTTGCATGCTTTTGAATCTCTGAAAGATAAATTGACATCTACTCCTGTGATTATGCCTCGTGATTGGTCTCTTCCATTTGAATTAATGTGTGATGCATCAGACTATGCTGTAGGTGCTGTTTTAGGACAGCGAGTAGATAAAGTTCCACATGTTATTTACTACACTAGTCGCACTTTGAATGATGCACAATTGAATTACTCCACTACTAAAAAGAATTGCTTGCTGTTGTTAGTGCCTTGGAAAAATTTCGTCAATATCTAATTGGATCCAAGGTTATTGTGTATTCTGATCATGCTGCTTTGAAATATTTACTAACAAAGAAGGAAGTGAAACCGAGATTACTCCGGTGGATCATTTTGTTGCAAGAGTTTGATTTAGAAATCAAGGATAAGAAAGGCAGCGAGAATGTGGTAGCTGATCAACTTTCTCGATTGGTAGAGGATGAGAATGTGGAAGAAAGCACTAAACTTGTGCCAATCAATGAAAATTTTCTAGATGAACAGCTGATGACTGTAGGAGTCAATGATCTTTGGTATGCAGACATCGTGAATTACCTTGCAAATGGCATCATACCAGCTGATCTGAACTCGCAAGCATAAAGAAGATTCATCTCCATCACTAGGCAATACTATTGGGACGAGCCATACCTGTTCAAGTATGGAGCTGATCAGATCATTTGAAGATGCATCCCTGAAGAAAAGTAGCAAGATGTGCTGAAATTCTGCCACAACCTTAGTTGTGGAGGGCACTTTAGTGCCAAAAAGACTGCTCTGAAAGTTCTCCAATCAGGTTTCTTCTGAACCTCTTTATTTAAAGATGCTTACACCTTTTGTATTTCTTGTGACAGGTGCTAGAGAACAGGGAACATTGGCAAAAGAGATGAGATGCCTCTTTTAGGCCAGTTGGTAGTTGAGATATTTGACGTGTGGGGAATAGATTTCATGGGACCCTTCCCATCCTCACACGGGTTCCTATACATCTTGATTGCTATGGATTATGTCTCGAAATGGATCGAAGCAATCGCAACCAAGACAAATGATAGTCAGGTGGTGGTGAATTTTGTCAAGGAGAACATATTCACTAGATTCGGTACACCTCGTGCAATCATAAGTGACGGTGGAAGCCATTTTTGTAACAAGGTATTTGCCTAATTATTGAAGAAGTATAATGTCAAACACAAAGTGGCAACCCCGTACCATCTGCAGACTTCAGGACAAGTTGAATTGAGCAACAGGCAGATTAAATAGATCTTAGAGAAGATCGTGCAACCTAATAGAAAGGATTGGTCAATCAAGCTAAATAATGCTTGTGGGCGTACAGAACTGCCTACAAAACCCCGATAGGTATGAGCCCGTATAGGATAGTCTATGGCAAGGCATGCCATCTTCCGGTAGAGCTGGAACACAACGCCTATTGGGCTATGAAGAAACTGAACTTCAATTTAGACAAGGCGGGGGAGGAAAGAAGCTTGCAAATGAGTGAACTTAAGGAGCTCCGGAACAATGCATATGAGAACGCGAAGATATACAAAGAAAGAACGAAAAAGTTACATGACAACAAAATCCTTCAGAAAGAGTTTCATCCTGGAATGCTTATCTTGTTGCATCAATCGAGATTGAGGTTGTTTCCAGGAAAGCTGAAATCTAGGTAGACTGGTCCCTATAGAGTAACTCAAGTCTTTCCGTATGGAGCTGTGGAAATTGAAAATCTTCATGATGTAGGAAAATTCAAAGTAAATGGCCATAGACTCAAGCCGTACATGTGTGTGTCCGAGATAAGAAGTGCTGGTTTTTTTCCTGCTCAATGAGCCGTAAGGCACTTGTGCGTCTTGCCCAGACGTTAAATAAAGCACTCGGTAGGAGGTAACCTACCTAGATATTCTCTTTTCACTTTGTTTTTTTTTTTTTTTTTTTTATCGGGTCTTAAATTAGTGTTCCCCCTGCTTAAATATAGGTTTAGGGGTGTTGTCTTGATAAAAAAAAATAATAATAATAAAATAAATAAATAAATAAATAAATTTGGGAGTCAGGTCAGACCGCTGCCATGTGCACAGCGTGAGGAGAGCAGTAAGGGAAGCGGTGCATTCTGTGATGGAACTGTTGTAGAACCGCTGTGTATTAATTGGGAGCGGTTAGACAGCGATATTCACTGGGCAAACAGCTGCCACACCGTTGTTGAAATTGGCAGCGGTAATGGCAACGGAACTTAGTGTCCTCACGCCGCTGCCACACCGCTGCCGATATAATTGGGAGCGGTGCAACTGGGCAAACCGCTGTGGATGCGCTGCCGCTACCACTACGTATGCCACAGCGGTACTAAATGAAAACGGTGCGTTTTCATTCAACCGTTTGATCGTCCAATAGGAGAGGACCGCTGCGGCTTTGGTAGTGGTAATAGCAGCGGTCGTGCCCTAACTATAAGAGGAATAGTTTCAGCGAAGCCTGTCACTGTCTCCTCTCTTCTCCCTTTCAAATTCTTTTTCTTCCCTCTTCTTCTCTCCTCAATTCCAGCCACTTCCACCACCAGGTATGAACTTCAACTCTCATTCTATTTTGATTTTATGTTGATTATTGCCTTTTATTGTGTGTTTCCATTCCTTTCTCCCATGATTTTCTTCACTTGATATTGTTAGGGTTTCTAGACCGAATTTTGGGGATTTCAGATTTGGGGAAATTTTGGCCATTGCATGTGTTGATTGATGAATGCATAGGGTGTAGGCAATAGGTGGAAGTGTGTTTGTGATGATAATTGTCAATTATATAGTGTAACAATTGCATGAGAAATTATATTTGTTATTGTCAAATAATTGTTATTCTATAATCTTTTTGTGTTGTGATGTGCTAAATGAAAAGAGATGAAATTTGTGCAATGTAGGCACAAGGGTTTATTGATTGTATTGCCGTCATGCTGCTGAAATTTTGTTAGAAATCACTATCCCATTCAGGTTTGTAACTTGCTTGTTGCTTGTTTCTTAACCAGTTATGGCGAGGACAGTAGTCCGAAAAGGTCATGTTCCATCGGATCCCAGCAGAAGACGAGACAAGAGGTCGGTTGAACATCAATTCAAGGGTCATCCGGAGTACAAGGATAGGGTGAAGAAGACCCGGACTTTCAAGGGGTATAGCCGTGGAGGAATTGGGAGAGACCCCGATACCTGCTACTGTGGAGGCCAGATGATGTGCAGGGTACAGTGCGTCGGCCCTGTAATGTCAACATCTCCTTAGTCCAAGAGTTTTATTGCCAATATGGTGGACTCACAGTACGGTTCATATGGAGTAGTGATGGTGAGAGGAGTACCTGTTGTGATTTCTATGGAGACGATTAGGGAATATTATGGCTTACCACCACATTAGACAGTTAAGGAGGCATACCCAGGCAGGTATGAGTTAGGTTGTGCGCTTCGTAGAGAGGGCGGAGCTGGATGGAATGGGCAGAAGTTACTAAGGAGAGATCTGCATCTGGACACTGCATTTTGGAACTTGTTTCTCACGGCTTCCCTTAAGCCGTCGAGTCATACTGGGGAGATTTTCAAAGAGGTTTCTCGTGTACTGTATGATATCAGGGCGGGGAGATATTATGATGTGGCCAATTTCATCAAGAAAGAGATCCGGGGATGTGGGTGACTGATAAGATCGAGTATGGTGTTTCCGTGCTTGATCACAGACATGTGTGCCGCAGCTGGGATAATGGTAGATGACGACGCCAGGGATGAGACGACAGAGCCTGGACAGACCATTGACGCTTGCCACATGGAACACCCAGTCGAGCATTCGTGGCCTACCCACTATTGGTGACTTCCCTGCGCGTAAAAGACATCGGGCTGGTGAGGATGACTATGAGGATGAGCCCTTGGATGAGGCAGACCGGCAGATTTTGGAGGAGTAGACTCAGAGAGATTCGGGTGCTGGGTCGTCACAGCAGAGACCTGAGTGGGTAGAGTACATGTTATCCACGATGAAGGGATATGTAGATACAGGGATTGCAGGATTGAGGACCGAGATGATCACCCAGCTAAACACCATACAGCTCTCGATCAATGAGATCCATCAGGCCACAGTCTGGCCAGCCCAGCCACAGCCTAGAGATGACAGATTTGCCCCGGGCCCGAGCCAGCAGCGAGATGATGACTGCTAAGGCACTGTAGACGAACCTGAGTCTACAGAAGGATATGTTTCTTTTCTTTTCTTTATTTTCTTTATTTTCTTTATTTTCTTTTGTTTGAAATTGTGGTATTCAGGATTTGCTTTGAATTCAGTTTATTATGATTACTTTCTGCTATTTTATTTTGTGTCTTTATTGCTTTGCCTTGGCCGTTTTCCTATTTGTCGTGTGCTATGATGTCATAACATTGAGGACAATGTTGGATTTAGGTTTGGGGGTGTGATAGTTTGTTTTTGAGTCAAAATTTTTGTTTTGTTTTTAGAGTCTGTCGTTCCTGCTTCTTTCGAGACGAGACACTTCGGTGTGTGCCTTGAGATAATGTGCATTAATCAATGATTTTACACTAACATCTTGCCATTTAGGGTAATACATTGCATTTTTCAAAACTTATGACATGCTCTTAACATGATAATGGATAGAATACTGAGTTGAACTGTCATGATTAATAGTGGAGACTACCCTTGTGAGTTCACTAAGCCAAAAAGCGTACATAAATGACATACTTTGAGGGTTCCGTTGTTTCTATTCTTTAAACACTTAGTAGGTTCTTAGCATTAGATTCAATCTCTATAGGTTGTACATTGAGCATTATAGAACGATCATCATAAAAGATTTTGCATGTCGCATTTTGATCTTGAATAAGTTGAACCAGTGGAAGTGATATAGACTATGTGTGCTTTAGTTACTTAAAAGGTCTTAAATATTTCCTACCTATATGTGTGTGCTCCATAGCCCTGTTTGAAGCCAAACACTGATAGCCTTTTTCTTTCTTCACCACATTAACTGCAACCCAAACAAGCCGATGATTAGCCATACCTTATAGCTTGGGATCATACTTTGAGAAGGGTGAAGAGGATGTATTGTTTTTGCATGTTACTGTGTGCATATTTGCTACTAAATCAAGGAAACGAAGAGCTGCATTCAATCCAAAAGTTCTGAAGCTGAAAGTAATGCAATAGTTGTAAAGTGATTCATTCAAAAAAAAAAAAAAAAAAGCCAGAAAAATAGAATGTAAATGGGTGCAACAAAGTCAAATGAAGACTGCAAGTTTAATCTACTAAAAAGGAGTTGACAAAAGGGAGAAAGGAAAATTCTGAGGAATTAGTTAATAAGTGGTCATATTCCACTTGAAAAGGAGACCACGAGACTTGTGCGAAGCCGAAAAGGTAATAGAAGACTCTCGTGGTATGATCCTAGGTTTTTGAATTCCAGTTTTCCGTTCTTTCTTAACCCTCACCCAATGGCCCCATTACAACCTAAATGAAGTCTATTTGATCTGCTGGTTATCCTTGCTATGATAGTAGAATTGTGATGTGTGATTATCTTGTTCATAATGTTCAATTCATTTCATGAGATCTTTTGCATACAAATCATGCGTTCCTTCAATGTTATATCTTTATGCGATAATAATTTGAATTTCTTGTGCATAACTTCCAAATCGCATATGCTTGATGAGTGATTTTACCTAGGTTCTGTGAGAATTAATGAGAGATATCTTGTGAGAATTAGAGTCGAGGCGAATTACATCTATGGCTTTTCGACGATGTGTCCTAGAAGCTAGAATGTTCTAAGCTTGGGCGCTTCACTTCAAATTGAGCAATGTTTTCAGACTTGTGACTTAATATTAGTCTTTACTTATTGGCTTATGCATGCATTGTCTCAACATGGGAACATATTGTTGTATTTTGGATGACTGATTGTCGCAGGATATGTTTGTGGGTGTCATAGCTGTAAACCCTCAGGAGACGAAAACTCTTCCTACTAGGGACACCTAGAGGTTTAAAGGCTTGTAGCATACGCTCAATGCTATCGTGTTCCCTACGAAAGTGGCTTTGTTAGGATTTATGTTTTCTAGTTTTGTTTTTAGGTTTTGTTTTCTTTAAGTTTTGCTCGAGGGCTAGCAAAAGATAAGTTTGGGGATATTTGATCGGTCATTTATTGTATATGTTTTTTATCCCCATTCCTCCAGTCAACTGCTTGTTTCTCGAGTCTTTTTGGGATTTAATGTGTGTGTTTAAGCATTTTCAGGATTTTGGATCCAGCTAAATAGTTTGAAGAATATTATGCAAAAAGTGCTATTTTAGAAGATTCCAGGGACTTGCTTGCAAATAGGCAAAAGTGCTTCAAGGCCGCTCCTAATTAAATTGGCAGCGGGTCAGCAGCATTCCAACATCAGTGGTGTTCACTGTCAAGACCACTGCCAGACTGCTCTCAATGTGGCAACGGTTCTCCGTATTTCGTCAAGACCGCTGCGATACTGCTGCGATACTGCTGCGATAATGGCAACAGTTTGGCTTCTCAGTCTTGCGTAAGGCGTCTTTTCACGTCTAGGATCTGGGAGCTATATATATGGAGAGTTTATTAGGTTTTGGCTCTAGCTGCATTCTCTTGCTCTTTCAGATATACAACAACTCATCACACAATTCCCTCATTCATCTTACTCATAGAAGATTTGAAGACAAAGGAGTTTATCGAGGATTTGAAGAATTTATTGAAGCTTTTCAATGGGTTTTATCTTTTCTCCCTCTTGTTTCTTTGTTTCTGATATGTGTAACTAACTCCATACTAGGGAGTCAATGTGAACCTCTATGAATACTCTTTGTTAGAATTGACTATATTTTCTTAATTCAAGTTTTGATTCATTCAATTCATCTTATATCATAATTTTTTATTCTTGTTGATGCATAGTTTTATGCTAGGTATGAATTTAGGGTTTTTGATGATTTAATGGTTGAGATGCGAGTGGGTTTCACCATTCTCAACCAATCTTCAATTGAATGGATAAAATTATTCACCCTAAGTTTTTGGACGTAATTTTGGTTCACTTTTTCTTTAGCTTAATGGGTTTTTGATTGTGATTTATATCTCAAGTTTTTGAGTTAAATTAAATTATAATTGAGAACACTTGATTCATCCCATTATCATACGATAAAAATCATAAATAAGATAAGAACGAACCCTTAACTAGGATTAACATCTTTTATCAAAGTCAATTCGAAGTATTGAGTAAACGTAGTTGGGGAGCATTGATGACCTAGTCCTCTCACCTCTTGATCACATTCACATATTCTTGTTACTTGTTTTCTTAGTTTAATTTAGTTTTAATCAATCATCAATCAATCAATCAAAATCTCTCGGATACTGTTAATTGCTTAGCTTTAATTAGAATTAGTTATAACTAGTAAATCACTTTTCTTCGTGGGAACGATCCCTACTTGTCGCTGTACTTATCTCACGATTCGTGCACTTGCGAGTTAGGTTTTTATAACACAATTTCAAACATCACACCATCTATTACAAACAACATTTCAGAGAAAAACATAAAGCAATCGCAACAGGTAGAGCAGATTGTGGGTTTTCAAGGAGGTCAGAGAGAGACCGAGAAAGAAGAGATAGTGATCGAGAAAGAAAATAGAGAGGTTCATTAAAGGAGAGATCAAGAAAGAAAGAGAGAGCAAGAGAGAAAGCGAGAGAGATGGATTTTGTTGATTGGGATTCGACAAAGAGAAGAGATTATTGAATCTGGTGTGATTGGGTTTAGGTGTTGTTGGTGGCTAGGTTCGATTTTTGTTAGAGATCATCAATGAATAACTGATTCCCAGCCACCACAACTCCAATGAATCTGGTATTTTTATTTTAAAATTTTTATTTAAAATTTTTAATTGTTCTTTTGTTTATATATTAATTTTATTATTATTATTATTATTGTTATTGTTATTATTATTATTATTATTTGTGTATTGACACGAGGCATATCATTGTTTAAAGACATAAATACCTTGGAACCGTTTAATTTGACTAACGGTTGACTCACAAAAGGACCAAATTTAGTGGTTTTTGAAAACATAGGGAACAATCTAGTGAAAAATGAATAAGTGAGTACGAAATAGATAATTAAAAAAAACATAGGGACTTAACTTAATTTGGAAGTCATTTAACGACTCATGCTCTTCCATCTTAATGGTCTTAAACTAAGTTTGTAGAATCTAAAGCTTTGAGTCCTTCACTGTTTGAGTCCCTTCATGTGCCATCTCAAGGATCTCCCATGCTTCATGTGTATTAATTGTAATTTAGATGAGTTTGTATTGATTTTCATCCATGGCACAAAACAATGAGTGCATGGCCTTATTGTTCCACTTGGAAGCTTCAAACCCACGAGGAGTCCATTGAGCCTTGGGTTTAGGCACTGTAGTTCCATCTTTAGTGGTCATAATGGGTGGAGTGTACCCATCTTCAATCTCCATCCAAAAACCTTATCATCTATGGCCGAGAGAAACGACTTCATCATTCCTTTCCATGAGGAATAATTGTCTTCGGTGAGCAATGTTGGCTTATGCTTGAGGCTCCCTCTTGACCCATTCCGCTTCCACTCATAATGTTTGATGCAATGAATGAAATGCAAAATGCAAGACACAAATGAGAGCAAGTATCAACCTAAATATGTCTAAGCACCTGCTCTGATACTAATTGAAAATAACTCTAAATGTGTTTGAACAACCTAGAGGGGGGGATATGGGTTGTTAATCGATTAATTACCAACTTTTTGATTTAGTCAAAATTAATCACAAAAACCAATTCAAACAACAATAAAATCAAGTAAAGTGCAGAATTAAAAGACACTTGATTTTTGTGTGGGAAACCCTCCAACTGGAAAAAAATCCACGGGACTAGCCTCGCTAGCCACTTAGTCACAGAAATTCACTATTTGAATATTTGATTACATCCTAAGTTGATATCTCTTGTCACTCTACTCAAGGATCGTAACTCAACCTATTCTACCTGCGGGCCGTTAATAACTCAACCTAGTTATTAGCTAACCCCTACAATCACCAAAGCATTAATGAAAAAGTAATAAAGATGATATCTTGGTAATTAAAAAGAAGAACAATAAATGATATGGGATTTTGTTCTTACCTACCAAGTGATGATGCAAACAGGAACCATGTTTGATGATGTCCTAGATGCACATGAATGGGAATGGAGAGTTACAAGTGGTTGCTAGAACCTTCCTCTCTCCAACAACTCAATAATGGTCACTCAATCTCAGAATTTCAGAGTTCTTGGTGAACAAAAAAGTGTATTGGGCAATATATAGGGGTCTTGCAAAACTACATCGTTTTTTGACAAAGACAGTTTTTCGTGGTCCCATTTTCATGGTTGACAATGATGAAAATCCACCGTGACAAAGGCAATTGAATTATCGCCAGAGAGTTGCAATCCCATTTTTACGGTAGATCATGACGAATGCATGATCATGAAAATTACTAGAGAAAAATTCATGCCTATTTGTCACGGATCTCCATGACAACACAGCGATAGCGAAAACCACTGGAAGATTTTTCATGGTCAATTTTCACAATGGTCCAAGATGACACTTGGACCGCGAAATCCACTGGAATGATTTTCATGGCACCACGATGACACTAAGACTGCGACAATGAGAAGAAGATGCCTTCTCATGCGATCTAACACACTAACATATATGCAATATGTGCAAATGTGTGAATGGTGAAATGCACACTTAAATGGCAATAAGAACACAAATGAATGAGTTTTGTGTGTGTGTGCACCTAATCTCTTCAAGAGTACAAATCAAGTGATATACTTTCGAGGCTCTTGATCTAGAAGCACTTGGGATGTCGGGAAGCTTTTGAAACACGATCACGAACTTGATGACCACATGAAGCTACCTTACAACATATCCCATTGTGGTATGTCATAGAAATAAGTCAATCACAAAATAGTGGGACTTACAATAGTGAACATGTAGGCTACCTCAAGTCAAAAATGAATAAAAAATGGGATATTATTTAAATTCACCCTCCACTTTAACCTATTCCAGTTTTCCCCTCTAATTTCATTAATGACTAATATTCCCCCTAGTTTACTCTATTCCCCATTATCTCCATTTCCCTTACTTTTGCCATTAAAAGGAAACATGGGTAGTTAATTGTGAAGGGAAAAATAGTAAATAGACATTAGTTACATTAATTGACATTATGGGGTCGTTTGTTTTTTTGTCTAAAGACTGAACAGTCCTGAATTTTTCTAAAGACTAAATATGGACTAAAATCTGAACTTGAATGACATGTTTTTTTTTTTTTTCTCCTTACATCTGAATGTATTGTTAACACGTTTGTTTTTTTAAAACTAAAATTGTCTGAAAATAGGTAATTTTACATTTATACCCATGTTAAACAGCTATACATATAATTTGGAATAAAAACAATCCAAAAATAATAATTTTATATGAACATGTAAGGTTTCCTTTTCTTTGATTGGCTTATTTCGTAGACAAACCACAATTGGGGTTTTTGTAAAGGTAGATTAGGCTCTCAAGACCTCAAGAGGAGAAGCACCAAAGGTATATTTTTTGTGCTTGCTTTGCTTTGAAGAGATATAATTGCACACACACACAACTCTTGCATAATTCTTACTTGTATGTTGTGTTTGCATTTTGTGTGCATCATTGATTATTTAATCTCTCTTCTTGCATGTTTTTATTTATTGCATCTAGCTTATTAATTGCCATAACATGTTAGCCATTAGGATGCATTGTTTTCACTCACACACGTGCACTTATTGCATGGTTCTTGTGTGAGAAGTGGCTAAAGAAAGCCTTGCCCTTCTATGTCGCGGTTGTGCTGCCGTGGTTGCCTAGTTTTGGCATACCGCGGCATGCAAGCGACAGAGATTTTTTGTCTCTGCCGCGACGCATCTGCCGCGGTACCACAACCGCGTCAGTCGTACGACAACAATAATTTTGCTGTGCCGCTGTTATAGTGCCGCGGTTGAGTAACCGCGGCAGTCTGGCCATAGAGATCTTTTTGTCTCTTCCGCGGTGCCTCAACCGCGACAGTCGTGACCGCGGCAGTTCGTCAGCGAGAAGCTGAAACGTTTTTGATAAAATGACATCACTTCAATTAGATCTCATATATATATGTGGCCTTCTTTATAGGTCGTTTTTTAAGGAGTTCAAAAGCCATTTTTCATCTAGCATCTTTCTTCAAGAGAAATTTCACCAAGAACTCACCTTTATTCACTCAAACATCATTCCATGAGCATTAAACATCATCTAGCATCCTTCTTGAGCATCTAGATATCTTTTTCCATGGTTTCATCAACATACTTTGCTTGGTAAGGTTTTCACTTGTATTTTACATATTTTGTGTCTTTCTTTCCAAGCTATCTCTTTTATCACTTGTATGTCATTGATTTATATTTTAAATACAAGTTTGAGATTAGTATGCTGAATGTTTGAGAGTTGTATTGTGCTAGCACTCTAGGTTTGCATAATCTATGATTTGCTAAGCTAATTGACATGTCATTTAATTCTTAATATCTAGGATTGCTTTTATTGCAAAATCATCATCTTAGATAAGCATATAGGGTCCCCTTGCTCTATTTTACATTTTGGATATTCATATATTCACTTAGGGTGTTAATCTCTTCATTGAGAAGCAAGTCTTGTGTGTAGCTTCCGGGATTAGGTTGCTTAGATCGCAAGCAATTGGACTAGGTTCGCTTATACTGGGATTAGGTAGGTGTGTGATTACTTCTGGGATTAGGTTGTAATCAGTTTACACATTTAGTGGATTCGAGGTTCGAGTGTGGCTTACTTACTAGCCCGTGGTTTTTCTCGTGAGGATTTCCACGTAAATATCAAGTGTTGTTTAATTTCCGCACCATATTACACTTGCTATATTTTATTGACTACTTAGGGTTTTTTCGTAATCTTGACTAATGTCTAAAAACATAAAAAATAATAATAATAATAATAATAATAATAACAATTAAGGGAGTGTATTTTATATTTTATATATTTAGCATATATTTAATTTAATTTATCAACTTTGAAATAGTTAAAAATAATCCAAAAATATTAATATTTTATTAATTAAATATGCAGATTTTTTTATTAATAATATTAATATTAAATAATCCAAAAATAATCAACTAAGAATTTATTTATTTTTTAATTAGGTGGAGATCCAATCTGGATCTCCACCTAATCAAAAAAAAAAATTCTTAGTTGATTATTCTGGATCTCCATAAAAAAAATCCCCTCACATCATCTTCTCCAGATACCCCACCGTCAAACCAAACCAAACCAAGCCAAAATCCAAATTCAAACCAAAATCAAACCAAGCCAATCCAGATTCATCATCATCAAACCAAAATCCAAATTCAACAACATCTAGAAACCAACCTTATCCCACTGTCAAACCCAAACCAAACCCCACTGTCATTCCCACACTTTCACGCTACTCACGCTCTCCGGCACACCGGTTAGTCCCACCAGGATCAGACGGTTGTCGTCTGAGAACGCGATCGTCAAGAAGAACATGTTCGGATCTGGACGGAGATCGTACGGTCCGCGCCAGGTCTTGATCTCTAGATCGAATGAGTGAAAGGGGTTTATGGGTGAAGAAGAGGTTTTCTAGATCAAACGCGCCAGGTCTTGGTCTTTAGACGGTGGTGGGTATGCGGAGGAGGAGGAGGAGGTGGTGGTGGTCGATTTAGGGATTTCATAAAACAATTGGGAAAATTGGGGATTCTTTTTTCTAGGGATTTTTGGTTTGGTTTGTCGAAGAAGATGAAGAAGATTTGGGGGATTTTTGGTTTGGTTTGTCGAAGAAGATGAAGAAGAGTTAAAGAAGATTTGGGGGATTTTTGGTTTGGTTTGTCAAAGAAGATGAAGAAGATTTGGGGGATTTTTGGTTTGGTATGTCGAAGAAGATGAAGAAGAGTTGAAGAAGATTTGGGGGATTTTTTGTTTGGTTTGTCGAAGAAGATGAAGAAGATTTGGGGGATTTTTGATTTTTTTTTTCTGGGGATCTTTGGTTTGTCGAAGAAGATGAAGAAGATTTTTGGTATGGATATGGGTTTGTGTGATGGATTGATTTTGGGTTTGATTGAATATTGGTTAGGGGTTTGATAGAATGAAGATGAATGTTATTTGCTGGGTGGTTTTTTTTTTTTTTTTTTATTAGGTGGAGATCCAATTTGGATCTCTAGTACCTAATCAAAAAAAAAAAAAATTCCTTTAAATTTAGGGTTAATTGGTTCACTGATTAAAAAAAAAAAAAAAATTTAAAAAAATTCACATTATAAAATTTCAGAATTACCAACTTTACCCCTGACTATAGGGTGTTTGTGTGATATTATTATATTTTTCCAGTTTTAATACAATTATTCATATAATCAGAATATGTAAGTGTAATTTGTCTTTGACGTCCGTCCCTCTTCCGTCCATTTTTGCCTATTTATGGGAGTTCGAGGGGTTTAATGCCAGGAAAAAAAATTCAAGGGGCACTATGCGATTTCGCTATATGTTCAGGGGATACTGATGCCATTAACCCTAAAAAAAAAAAAAAAAAAAATTTAAATTTTAAAAAAAATAAAAAAAATCTAAATGTGTCAAAATTCACCTTTTTAATATGGTGTTATTCAAGTGAGGAGTATCAATCTCATCAATTCATCTATTTCTTTTTTATTTAATTTATTATTACTAAATGCATCATTTGTTATTTTACTCTTTTGCCCTTCATAATTAATGTCCTTATCTCTCATTTTAGTTTTTTATCCTTTAGAGTTAATGTCAATTCATGTACCTAATGTCTATTTACTACAATCAGGCAACTTTAAGCTTCACAGCGTCTGAAGCTAACAAAATTGTAGTCTCTTCGAACTTGAACACTTTTCTGCTCCTTGCTTCCCACGTGGTCCACGACACAACAAAAAACAACGATTAATTATTAAAAAATTGTTTTTAATACTCTAACTTTGTCTTACAAGAAGAGGTTGGTCTAGTAGTTTACCTCTCATATCTACACTATGAGGTTGTATGTTTGAGTCTATCTCTCTTCCCAAATCCTGAATTATTGTACTATTTAAAATAAAATAAAAAACTCTAAATGTGTCAAAATTCACCTTTTTTAATATGGTGTTATTCAAGTGAGGAGTATCAATCTCATCAATTCATCTATTTCTTTTTTATTTAATTTATTATTACTAAATGCATCATTTGTTATTTTATTCTTTTGCCCTTCATAATTAATGTCCTTATCTCTCATTTTAGTTTTTTATCCTTTAAGGCTCGTTTGGTACGCTGTATTGTATTGTACTGGATTGTATTGGATTAGGTTGGATTGGATAGTATTGCATTGGACTATATTATTATTATACAATCTTATGTTTGGTGATATTTTGTATTAAACTGTATTAAGTTATACAATCTTTGAATGTGATTTTGTATTAGACTGTATTAACAGGTTTCATGACCAAATAATTCAACTCCAATTTTTTTTCCTCATTTTTTTTTTGTTTGCATCAATAAATTATTTTTTTATTAATTTTTTTTTTAGTCTTATCTCTTATCTAAAGAATATCTAGAGAACACCACTTGAATCCCCTCTCTTTAACTTATCTTCTTCTCGCACATCACCAAACCCACCATCGCCTCTCTTTCTCTCCTCTCACGACCGCCGCACCGGCCTTCACCTTCATCTCCTTTCGTCGCTGCGGCCTTCGCCTTCTTCTCCTTTCGCCGCCGCGGCCTTCGTCTTCGTCTCCTTCCGTCGCACTGGCCTTCGTCTTCGTCTCCTTCAGCTGCCACAGCCTTCGTCTTCTTCTCCTTTCACCGCCATAACCTTCGTCTTTTTCTCTCTCTCTCTTCCTCTCTTCTGATGTGTGTGGTTTGGTGGTGATTTGGTGGTGGTTTAGCTATGGATTTGGTGGTGATTTTGGGGTATTTGGTGTGGATTTGATGGTGATTTGGGTGTATTTGTTTTTGGTTTGGTGTGGATGTGGTGGTGATTTTGGTTTGGGCATGGATGTGGTGTGGATGTTTCTGGTTTCTTGAAAAAAAAAATGAAGAAAAAAAAAATCATCTTGCCAAAATTGCTAATACAACTGGGTTTGGGAAGATGAAGATGGTGGGTTTGGGAAGATGAAGATGAAGGTTGGCTTCTAATACAATACATCATAATACCATATGATATTATGTATTAGCTAGTGCAGTGAATGGTGTATTAGTGTGAAATTATGTATTAAATTAATACAATACAAATGAACTCCAAATGAACACCAAACATGGTATTGTATTGTTTTAATACATTTTAAAGTGCTAATACAATACAATACAAGCCACCAAACATGGCCTTAGAGTTAATGTCAATTCATGTACCTAATGTCTATTTACTATTTTTTTCCCTTCACAATTAACTGCCCATGTTTCCTTTTAACGGCAAAAGTAAGGGAAATGAGGATAATGGGGAATAGGGTAAACTAGAAGAGGATATTAGCCATTAATGAAACTAGAGGGGAATATTGGCCATTAATGAAACTAGATGGAGAAAAATGGGGAATCTGTTAAATAGAGGGTAAGTTTAGATAATATCCGGCCCATAAAAAATGTATGGTACATTATTTAACATTTTATCAAGTTCCAAAGGGATTGGACCGGAGAGTTAATTTCCACTTATTTATTGATTTGATGCGAGTTAATTTCCACTTATTCACTGAGTACTTTTCGTAAGAAAGCATATAATCTTTCAATAAACAAGAATTATCCTTTTTAGATCAAAATTTCTTGAGTTTGCATTCCATTCACATGAACAACTAACGCAAGTAGAGAATACATGGGATCATGTTTGCTTAATGTGTCATCACCATTCACCAAACTAATTCTCTAAAAGCCGACTTCATATTCTCTTCCCACGTACATGTTTGAATTCCAAACTAACCATTAATCCATGTGTTTTGTGAAGATTCCAAAGCCAATTTGAGACTTCCATCAATTTGACATTTCCTTTTTCCTTTTATATATATACCAATGGAAAATATTTAATGACATGTTAAAATATTCTAGTAAAAATATAAAAATAGAATATTTGTTTTCTAAAAATATATATCGTATATTATAATATATGTCGATCATTATTTAAAATCAATTTTTAAATATTTTTTTTCCATTTTAAATTTTTTATTTTTAGTTTATATTCCATTGAAAGTATTATCTTCAATTAATTTAATTTAATTGTTTCTCATAATAAGATTATCTTTTAAAATATATATATATATATATTCTTAAGTAAGGGTATTTTTTTTTATTATTAGTTCAATTTTAAGAATAGGTGATGTCTAGATAAATATATACTTGTTCTCTACCTGTATTTATATCAAACTTCAAAAAAGATCAAAGTATTTATCCCATTTTAATATAACATGGACTTTTGCTTTAACAAACAACCTTAACAAGTTAGATATTCATTAAAAAAAAAAAAAAAAAAATCAATAATACAGTGTCATAACATATATAGTATAATCAATCAAAATATATGACTTTTAATTAAATTATAACAAATTTCTAGTATACAACCTGTCGTGGAGTCTGTTGTTCTTGTGTAAAACTTACTAACTTAGAAAGGAATTGGATTCAAACTTTGGTTTATGTAATGTAGTTGTTAAAAATAACAAACAGAAAATTATCAGTTTTGTTGTACCGGTTAAGCTAGAATTGATTTTCCCAATTTTTGGCTTGTTGGGATGTCAAATGGCATCTTTTACAGAGTTTAGTATCATGAAATAAGATGGTGATAATTTCCGATCAACATCAAAACAAAGGATTAATTACAAACTGTAACAAGGTCATGAACTTAATTTGTAGACAAATTACACCTGAAAAACTCTTCAAAATACAAGTCCTGAAAATTTAAAATTTAAAAAGATTTACACCTATCCTCTTGATCTCCTTCCAGCAAAAAAAAACAACAACGAAAGAGATGTGAAAATTTTGGGATTATTTGAATCCACTCATATATCAAGTTGAAGCAAGAGAGGACTTTGCTATATAAGTGGGGTGGTCATCTCCAGCCATTATTACAACGATTTCCGGCTCTGAATCAGACGGAAGTTGCACGATTTCTGTGGATTTTTCTTCTTTCTCATCTGATGAGCTGTTGTGACAGCAAACAAGAAAGAGCAAAGCAATTGCTATGACTCCGAAAATAAGAAACAGACCTCCAAAGACGTATGGAAGTGGAGAGTTCCATTGGAAAACCCCAACAGTACTGCTTGTTGTGGAAGTGCTTATAGGCCTCATATTTGCTCTTTTAGCTTGAACTATAAGTGGGATTTGATCTCTCTATTTATATGAATATCTGGATATATAATCCATGCAATTATAAGATATATACTGCCACAGTGCCACTGGTGCAAACTTTAACTTTACGTTGCAGAAATGCCCTTACAATGCAACTATTTTATAAAAATTGGATGCTTTTGTTGTTTTTCACATGCATTTTAGTGATCTAATGTGGGTAGTGTCATGTGTGTTGAGAGACTATT
The DNA here is from genome assembly GCA_030490815.1 of Acer saccharum. Taxonomy (NCBI): domain Eukaryota; kingdom Viridiplantae; phylum Streptophyta; class Magnoliopsida; order Sapindales; family Sapindaceae; genus Acer; species Acer saccharum. The sequence goes on along the minus strand of CM059876.1, from coordinate 20,633,200 downwards.
GGTACTTGGAAGAACCTAACAGAACAAGTTCAAAATTAATATGATTGGTGTTTAATTGGACTTGCGTGAGTCTATTATATCAAAAACTAAGTATATTTCCTTTTGTTTATACGGAGATGGAGAATAAAAGGACAAAAAAGTGATATAGAGAGTCATGACTCATGTCTAATCCAACAATATACATATGGCTCTCCCATGTTTTTGTAGTATCCGGTCTAAACAATTCCTACAAATTTATGTTGTAGACCCACCAAGAAAACCACATATCCCATTACCGCGGCACGTACGTTTTAAGTAGGATCCGCACGTCGTGTGAGATTTTAGATTATCAAAATTAATAACCATTATAATAAATTACCAAATTTGATAATGTAGTTAAAATCTTGTATGAAAAAACTTATTGAATCTCGCATCTTTTAATCTTTAGGCATGTACAAAACTACGAAAGCACCTAAATTAACCTTTGATGATATATTTAATCAGACTTCAAAGAAGGTCTATATAATTCACAGTCGTAAAATGGGTGATTTATCAAAGTTTAATTCTATTACAAAATTTTAATAATCAATTAAAATTTTAGATTCTTTTTCTAGTTTACATCATGCTAACATGTCATCATGTTCCCAATGGATGGAAATGTTAATTTTGACAAATAATCAGTAAGGGAAATTATTCGCTCCTTGTCTTTGTGTAGTATATAATCTTTGATAAGTAAGCAAGATATATATCCTTTTACTTCAATTTGTTGAGTAAGGCTCTGTTTGATTTTTTTGTATGAAAACTAAACATTGCTGAATGTTAATGAAAACTGAATAGTGACTGAAAACTAAAAACTGAAAAACATGTTTGTTTTTTTTCACTTAAAACTGAATATAAATGATAAGTTGTTTGCTTTTTTAAATTATAAATATCTGAAAATAAATACTTTTATAGCTATGCCTTTCTAACTATTATTTGTTATATATTTACATTTTACTATATTAAGGACAACTCTAACATGTAAATTATTAATTCTAAAATAAATTTATTTAATTATTAATAATATTTCAAATTTATATTATTCTGGATAGGTTGGTTTTTGGATAGGTTGGTTTTTTATTTTATTTTTCTAAATTGAATATCATTATCAATGAATTACAGCTGATACAGCATGATTAATTTCTCACTGTAATGGTTACTGTTGTTGATTTACATCCACCAATAGTATTTAATTGATAAATGCTTCAATACTACTGTATACTCAATGATGTTAAAATAAATATTGTATCCTCATAAATCTATAAGTGTACCACACTTTAATTTGAATAGAATCTAATAATTACGATTCGGGTTTTAACAAAAGACAAAATTGGAAAAAGATTAAATTAGTAAGGATAGTTTTGGAAGTAAAACTTTGTATTAAATTCCACTGAATTTTTATTAAGTGAAAAGTGGAAAAATTTTACTTTTCAAAACAAGTGGTTTTAGGGGTTAATTAAGTGATTTTAATACTTAAAAAATCAAACAAAATAACTGAATGTAACACATTAAATGTCATTTAGTGTTAAAGTTGAAAAATCAAACAGAGCTTTAAGTATTCCAATTCCATGAATGATGCATGTAGGAGATCAAGAAGTGACAAGGATACAAAAGATCGTAGTTTTTTGTTAATGTCCCATTACCAAACTAATCCAATTAGCCTATTTAAATATTCGCTTCCCACCAATGTGATTCCAAATCAACCATTTGTTTTGGACAAGATTCCTATGCCTTTGAGACTTTGATCATCAATCCAATATTAATGGGGAATATTTTATTTGTCAAATAATCAAATGTTTTTTTTTTTTTTTTTTTTAAATTACATTAACGACTTAACGTGTTGACACGGGTTTAGGATTTTATTGAGATTTTTCTAAATCAAAATTATCAAACACTACAAATGCAATTCAAAGAGCTACGCCCACCTATGTTATTGTTATTGTTATTATTATTATTATTATTATTTTGTATTTCATCGCTGCCAAATCTCTTTCATAAATATAATGTCAAATAATCTGTTGTACCTTTTAATTTAATACTAAACAACATAAATATATACTTTTATCAAAAGTTGTACACCCAAACATGCCTTTAATTGAATTAATTGTACCTACCCTCCATCTTGAGAGGGGACTTCTTTACATATAAATACAAGTATGAATAAATGATTATAAATTAAGAGATAACATAAAATAAAAAGTTTGGAACGCATACAAATCTATGGCAAATATTAAAAGTTTGAGTCATTTACGGTAGATTTAAGTCCTTTGACACTTAAGAGCATCTCCAACAGTCTCTCTTGGAAACCCCTTTAAATAAGGATGGTTGTTGTTGTAAGGGGCCATTAAGACAGTATGTATTCCAACAATACTTCCTTAAATAGCTCCCTTAATAACTTTTTTATTATTATTTTGATGTTTTACTTTGTAATTATTATTGTAAAACAAATTACTCAATAGACAATAAATGCTCTTAGATTTAAAAGTTAAATATCTTGTGCTTTTTAAAAAATAAAATAAATTTAAATATGTGGAGCCCACCTAAGGGGGGCTAAAGCCACCCCTTAATTAAGGTAGTCAACTCCACCAAAATATATTTAAGGAAACCTCTAACACTACAAGAAAAACTGTCTTTCTTGACAGTTCTCAAAAACTGTTAAGAATTACAAGTTCTTGATAGTTTTTGAGAATTGTCAAGAAAGACAGTTTTTCTTGACAGTTTTTTTTTTTTTTTTTTTTTTTCTTAAATTATCTTTAATAAATTTTTTAAACTTTTACTTCCTATTTTCAACACTAAATAAAATCTCGATATGGATTTATTTTACAGTAAGATATCAGTTTTTGGGCAAACCAATATTGGATAAGTAAAATTTAAAATTTAATAAATTTACTTTTAAAAAATTGAAAAAAAAAATTTTTAATTGTTTATTTATTTTGCACTCTCTTATTTCATACTAAGAGACACGTTAATAATTCAATTACCTATATAAATTAATAATCTGAGTCTTACATTTGTTTATTAAATTGCAAGATGCATGTTGAGAAATATCTCCCCTGTAGTGAGAGTTGTATTCCAAATCATGCTTATTACAATTGATGTCACGAGTCTCCTATAGACTATGTTTGGTTGGATGGAATGGAATGGAAAGGAAAGAAATCATTCCATTCGTTTGGTTTGTTAAAATGCAATGGAATGGTGATTCCATTGGAATGGAGATTCTACCATTTTGGTCCAAAAACTAATAGAATTCCCTTCCATTCCAAACTAAAATTTATATTCCATAAATACCCTCATATGCCCCAACTCCATTCCAAAAATACCCTCCTTTCCAAAAATAATATATTATTATTATATATTATATTAATGATATATAAATATATATATATATATGTACTATATATTATATATTATATTATTATAATATATATAATGATATATAAACATATATTATATAATATATTATATAATATATATATATATATATATATATATATTATATTATATAATATTAATATATTAATATACATATATTATAATATATATATATATATATATTATATTATATAAACATATTATTATATATATTATATAATATAATATATATTATATATATATTATATTATATTATATTATATATATTATATTATATAATATATATATATATTATTATATGTATTATATAATATATATATATATGTGTGTGTGTGTGTGTATGATAATATATATATATGTATTATATATATTATATTATTATATATATTATATATTAATATATTAAATAATATATATTATATATTTATATTATATAAATATATTATTATATATTTTATATATATATATATATATATATTATTATGTGTGTATTATTTATTATATTATTATACATATTATATATTAATATATCAAATAATATATATTATATATTTATATTATATAAATATATTATTATATATATTGTTTAATATATATATATATATATATTATATATAATATATTATTATATTAAATAATATATAATTATATATATAATATACTTTTATATTTTATTATTATTATCTATAATATATCATGTTATTATGAATGTTTTATAATTAGGGGTATTTTGGTCAAAATACAGTTAACTCCATTCTATTCTGTTGTTAACCAAACAAAATAATACAGATTCAGAGACTAATTATAAAGTTCCAATCAAACAAAAAACTTAGTTTTCCTTTTCTTTCCATTCTCATTACCATTTCGATTACCGTTCCACCATGTATCCAAACGTGACTATAGAGTATTGACCAATAACTCAACTATATATGTTTTTAAAAATATAATTTTATTAAAAGTTTCAATAAATATTTTTTAATATATATCTGTCGTAGAAATTAGAATTTTTATTAGTTGAATAAATTTAAATTTATCTAACAAGGTTTTTTTTTTTAAAAAAATTTCTAACAACTCATATATGTTATATATATTGTTTAATTGTTAACAAATCAACTCGTGTAGTCAAGTGGTCAAGACTTACAACTTTTGACTTGTGGTCTCAAGTTCAATTCCTAATAATGACAATTATCAAAAGTGGGCAGGGCAGCGGCGGGTAGTGGCTGACGACCGGATGGCAACGAGGGGTGGTCCGAGTGTCCAACGTCGGCGGGGGAGGTGGTGTATAAATATAAAAAATGTTATTTAATTAAATATTAAATAATAACAGTTTTTACTAATTAAATATTATAAACATATCTTGACAGTTAAAAACTTTTCTTGACATTAGCATTGTTGACAGTTTAAAACCTTTCTTGATAGTTAAAAACTGTCAACAAAACTAGTATTTTTTTTGTAGTGTAAGGGATCTATTGGAGTTACAAAAATACAGCTTCTCCCTTAATTAAGCTAAAGGGGGTTTCCAAGGGAGACTATTGGAGATGCTTTAAGATCAGCGACAACTAGGGGTGGACATAAAAACTGAAACCGAACCAAAAACCAAAAAAGGGTGTTTGGTTCGATTCATAGCTTCTATTAGGTTCAAACCAATTTGAAAGTTGAAAACCGAATTGAATTCGGTTCGGTTTTGGTTTTGGACATACAAAACCGAACTGAACCGAATCAACTGAATTGTCTTAATTAATTATTTTGTAAGGTTCAATTTTATTATGGACTATTTGTTGATGATATTTTATTTTGAACTACGTTATGTACTACATTTTTTTACTTCTATTTTATAGAAGTTATGAAGATTTAATATTTTGATTGAGTATATGGATCGAATATGATTGAAATTTTAGATTTGTATTGAAAATTGGGTTGTATTTTGTTTAAATTATTTTTTACATAATATGTTTTCTTAAAAAAGTTTAAGTATAAATGCCAAAAATGCAACTTAAAGGCCTAAAAATTATAAAAATTATAAAAACCTTCAAAGCCCAATAGGCCAAAAACTGAACCGAACCGAGATAAAGGTGTTCAGTTTAATTCGGTTTTCAAGTTTAAACGGTTCAAACTGATTCACATTTTCAAAAACCGAATATATGTCAATTCAATACGGTTTTGACCAAAACCGAACCGAACCGAACCGAACCATGCCCACCCCTAGCGACAACAATTGTAACTCTCGGCAAGACTTTTTACCACATCAGTATTTGCAACTCTTTTTTACCTCAAATTATAGTATATTTCCTCCATGATATAAAAATGTCACTGTTTTGTAATGAGATAATCCCCCATTTTTTTATTATTAAAAAAAATAAAATAAAAGCCTTTTATTCTTAAAATGGACCTTTTAATTCCAGGCCCAACAATTTTTTTAAGTAATTCCCGGCCCAACATTTTTTTTTAAAGTAATTCCCGGCCCTATTGATACTAACTCATATGATTACAGTTGTGTATACTAGTTTGACGTTTAACATGCATATTTAATAACATTATTAGGTATAGTAGTCGAGTAGCTAGATTTTATGAATCTTTTATGATTTTTATAAGGAATAATTGTCCAGATGGCCACTCATTTATTTGAACACTATCAAAATGACTATTAGATAGAGAATTTATTTTAAAATGGTCATTTTTAGCAAACATTATGACACTAATGATTATTCTATTATACCACCATTAAGTTTTTCTAGAATTAGTCTAGTAGCCATCTATTTGATTAATTGGTATCAAAATGACCATTATAATCACTTTTTTTTTTTTTTTTTTTTTTCCAGAATTACTCTAATGACCATCTATTTGGTCAATTGATATCAAAATGATCATTATAATTATCTCACTTTTTCTAGAATTATACTAGTGGCCATATATTTAGTTAATTAGTATCAAAATGGCCGTTATATGTATATCCAGATTTTAGTGGAAAATATAGTAAGCAATCATAAACGATAAAATTTCATTCAACGGAGAAAATACAGTAATTCATAAACAATAAAAAAGATGATTTTTTTCATTTCATTCGGTATAAGTTCAGTTTCATACGCTTTAAAAACTACTTGTCAAACTGTAAGAGTATACCAAAATCCCTTTTAATATGAATACAACTAAATAATTACTGATACAATATGCGATATGCTACGTATCACTGTCAATATGTTACAGTTGCTAACCAATAATTTTGTTGTTTAAACTAACAAGTACCAAGGCCACAATCTTTTAGTATTTTCGTGACCACTGGACCTGCACTTGTTACTTACTAAAAATGATCACTTGTTTGTTATCTAAATACTATATAGCTTTTCTTTTCTTTAGGGGGTGGCAAAATCCTGGACCCGACTGGGTACCCAGGTTTTGATAATCCAGGTATCCGGCTCGGAAATACCCGACAAGATATCTGGATATCCATACCTGGGTTTTACCTGGTTTTTTATTTATTTATTTATTTTTACAATTTTTATAACCAAAATTTAAAACTGGTTATTCCCTTAATTTTTCTATGATTGGTATTTTTTAGGAATATACCCGTATTTATTTTTAAAGAATTTTATTTCTCTCTATGTTTGACCTTTTTGATTTGTTTTCTCTTAAGTTTTTTTAGAATGTATTAAAAAATACATTCAATACACTATAATTATTTCCGAAAATAAATGTTTTTCAATTTTAATTATTATTATAGATAATAATAAATATTTTTAGAAATAAATTAAAATATCAAATTGGTGGTAATATGTGTTTTTTAAGGAATTAATGGTAATTTTAAAAAACATAAATGTCAATATATTATTGATAACATACAAAAAAAATTAAAATAATAGTTTAATAAAATATTTATGGTAACAAATTAAAAACATTAATTATTGCATTCCATCCAATAGATTCTTTTTTTAAATATACGAAATTTACTCTTAATTTATTTATAAATGGTAAGAAATAAATATTTTTTTAAAATACTACAAAAATAGCTCCACTACTATTTAAATCTCCATAAAAGTCTTCTCTAGCAGCTCTCTTTTTATTTTTATTTTTTTCTTTCAAATTCTCATTTTTTTTTAATCAGAAACACATGATAATACCCAAACATTTTTAACTCCACTACTATTTGTATCATATGGTGAGAATGTGATTAAAGAAAAACAATGATGACAAAAAACATGATGATTCACAAATATTTTAGTTAATGTAATGTTGACATCCTAGTAGAGATTTGAGAATTTTTCTATTAAAATTTTTAGAAGAATGGTAAAGAAAGGTTTGTATATATATATATATATATATATATATTGTTTCTTCGTCTTCTTTTTTTTTTTTTTCAATAAATCAAAAAAAATTATTAAAAAAAAAAATAGATTCGGTAGCGGAAGAGGGTTTACCATGGGAGATTTGGCAAAGAGAGAGGATGGGGAAGAGAAAAAAATAATAATTAGGGTTTAATATTATTATTATTATTATTATTTGACAGTTTTATTTATTAATTTTGTTTATTAAAAAAAAAAAAAAAAAACAATATTTAAACAGGGGTTTTGCCCGGACCCAGACCGGTGCCAGGTAAGGAATGTCCGGGTACTACCCAAGATTTCTGGCTTGGGTAAGGTTAGGTACACTTGCCATCCCTACTTTTCTTTTTTTGTTTAATTTTTACACAAATAATACAACTTGTAGTCTTGTAGACTGCCTTCTTTTTCACTGTCGATAATTAACCGTAAGTTGAGGAACTTTTTGTAGACTGGTTCTTGTGAGGAGACTAAGTTGGTTCGGGTCGCTTTAGATCGTTGTTGTATGCCTTACTCTCAGGGTAGTCTTGGTCTGAAAGATCTTGGATTGCTGAATGACTCGCTATTGCGAAAATTCACTTGGAAGTTTATAACCTCTAATGGTTTTGCTTTGTCATTTCTTCGGGAGAGGTATCTCAGGCAGTTGCAGAAGCCTAAGGGAGGGTACGTCACCTCCTCGATTTGGTCTTCTTTTCAGTCCAATTATAGTTCCCTTCTTAAGAAAAGTATTTGGTTGATTAGCGAGAACGCTCAGTAGGACTTTTAGCGTGATAATTGGCTGGGGATTCCCATTTTGGAGCTTTTAAGGATTCCAAATTATTTAGCTAATTCGCTCTTGGCAAGGGTCTCAGATTTTATTCAGGAGGGTAGATGGGTGCTAAACGATTGTTTCTGAGCACGTTTCCCGGATATGTGTTTTCGGATTGATCGAATTATGATTTCTCCTGTTGTGGATTCTCTGATTTGAGCTAATTCTCGGGATGGTCATGTTTCTTGCAAGGTTGCTTATTCCTAGTTTTTCCGTGATATTCCTCAGGTTGTTTGGTGGAGAGATGTTTGGTCTCATTTTATTCCCCCCTCTCGCTCACATTTAACCTGGCATCTTATATTGAACAGGCTTCCTACTGAGGATCGCCTTTGCAGGTCTGGGTTCTAGTTGGCTTTTGTTGCAGTATTTATGGGGGTTAGTAGTGAATCGATAGATCATCTTTTTCTTCATTGTCCTCTGGCGGTTGCTCTTTGGGAGGCTGTTTTCTCAGCTTTCTAATGACGTGTCTCTGTCGAAACATGGCAATCTTTCTTCTTGCAGGCCATGTTGGTTTCCTTTAGTGAGCAGGTTAGGATATTAAGGTAGGCGACTATTCATGCAGTGATTTAAGGGGTGTGGACTGCCCGTAATCAATGGATCTTTGAAGGAAATCAATGGACTTTAGATCCGTCCTCTATCTAGTTTGGCATGCGGTTTCAAAGGCTAATCACCTGGAGATTGGCTGTATGTGTAATTGTATGGACGACCTTTTTATTCTTCGTCTATTTGGTCTTCAGGGTCGCCCTTCTAAAGCCCCGATGATCAAGAGTGTGGTTCGGTTGCGTCCGGCTCCTAGTTGGATCAAAGTTAATATAGATGGTGCTGTTATGGGCTCTCCAGGGGTTGGTAGTTATGGTGGTATCTTTTGGAACTGTAGAGCCTTTGTGAATGGTTGCTTTGTTATTCCTCTTGGTCGGGTTTTTGCATTTGAGGCCAAGCTTTTGACGGCCTCGTTGGCCATTAATTTTGCTTGGAAGTATGGGTGGCATCGGATCTGGCTTGAGAACGACTCTTCTTATATGGTTCAGCTTCTTTCTTCTCGTTTTGAGATGGTTCCTTGGAGGGTTCATTAGGTGTGGTAGCGTTGCATCTTCCAGATGTTGCAGATGTATTTTTAGGTTTCCCATATTTTTGGGTGGGAAACAGGTTGCAGATGCACTTTCTAAACATGCTTTGGAGCTTCAGGCTGATTCTTGGTGGTTCTCCGCCTTGCCGTTCTGTTCTTCTTTAGTTGGCAATGGCTGCATGGGTCGAGAGTCTTTTCATTTTTTTTGATGCTTTCTTTTTCTTTTTTGTGTTGTCTTCATGCTTCATTTTGTTTGGGGTTTTCCTCCCTAGTTCTTTGTGCTGTGTTTTTTTTTGTCACTCGTTACTTTTCTTTTATCTTTTATATATATGGATATTGTCAATTGTCTAGGAGTTTTTTAGCATATGATCGCTTATAATACTTTTTTACCTTAGGTCAATCCAATTTTTTTTTTTTTTTAAATGTAGTCTTGTAGAATATATTATTATATATTTCCAAGAGTACTTAGATATCGCAATGTTCGTATCTGTTTTCTGCACTAGGAGCAACTTGGATCATCGCTTTTTACATCAATTATATATGTTAGATAACTTAGTTAGATGTAATTAGCGAAATTTCAAAAGTCATGGTCCTCATGGATAAGCTGAATTTGAGTTATATATTTAATTTAGTAAATTGCTATTCATATATATAAGGATTCCTATTATACTAAGGTCCCATTTGATTTTTTGTATGAATACTGAACAGTGATGAATGTTACTGAAAACTGAATAGTGACTGAAAACTGAAAAACATGTTTGTTTTTTTCCACTAAAAACTTAATATAAGTGATAAGTTGTTTATTTTTTTAAGTTATAAATATCTGAAAATAAATATTTTTACATCTATGCCCTTCTAACTATTATTTATTATATATTTACATTTTAATATATTACAGACAACTCTAACATATAAATTAATTCTAAAATAAAATTATTTAGTTATTAATAATATTTCAAATTTATATTATTGTATAGAATCTAATAATTACAAAGCTCTTCGCTAGTGACATTATAAAACTAATGGGCTACTTCATGTGTATATTATGGACAAAATGAAGTTCAAATGAAGTTCATCAATATGTTCTTATTAGCAATCTACTTCATGTGTATAATTTATTCTTTAATTTTTTTTGGTTAAAGTGGGGGCAAAGGCCAGAATTTATTCTTTAATTGATTTGGAATAAACTTGGATAATTATATAATTTATAGATTTCATGTAAATAAAAAAAATAAAAAAATAAAAAAACAAGTGGTTAGCTTTTGAAATATATTAAATTAGTGAGGATAGTTTTAGAAGTAAAACTTTGCATTAAATTCTACTGGATTTGTGTTAAGTGAAAAGTGGAAATTTTTCACTTTTCAAAACAAGTGGTTTTAGGGGTCCATTAAGTGATTTTAACACTTAAAAAATCAAACAAAATAATTAAATTGAACACATTAAGTACCATTCAGTGTTAAGTGGAAAAATCAAACAGGGCCTAAGTAAAATCTCCATTGCAAAGACGTACTTCTAGATTAGAGTTTTTTTTTGTTTTTTTTTTTATTTGACAATATCTATTAATCCTAGACCAGGTATTTTTTAAAATCTTTCATCATTGGTAAGATTCGAGTCATGGACCTGAAAGTCATTTACCCAAGCCCTAAACTTATCCATCTACCAGCTGAGCTACGCCCCTGTTGGCTTCTAGACTAGAGTTCCAATGTTTTAAACCTCCTATTTTGCCCCAAATCAACGATTGCAGTATTTTTTTTTTTTTTTTTTTTTTTTTAGTGGTGCTATTGGCACACCCCTACCGATCTATTTACGCCCCACTTTTTTAATTATGTAGTATTCTTTTTTTCCTTTATCAAAATTACTTAAAGGAAAGATTCCTTTTCCAAAAAACAAAAAACAAACAAAAAAACAGGTTCTTGTAATTTGTTTCTTGAAAGAAAAAAAAAATTTATCAACTCTTACACCCTAAAATTTCTTCTTACACCCTAAAATTTCTTCTTACACACATACAAAATATATTATGGAAGACTCTGAGAACGATATCAAACATATAGAAAAATTGTCTATGAAAATGATATCAAGCATCTAGAAACAATTCCTTCTCTAGAAGTAAGTTTGAAGTTTACTTTTTCATGATGTCAAGATGTCGTTGTGTTGAAGCCACCTTGTTCTTTTTTCTTTTTTGTTGTCCACCATAAAATAAGAAGAAAAAAAAACTCAAAAAATGAAATAATAAATAAGAAGAAGAAAAAATAAATCATTCAATGGATGTGAGAGAGAGAGACGTATATAGAGATCAGAGATGGGATGTATTAAGTTTGAAAAATAAATAAAAATGGTAGTTTTGGAAATAAATCAAAAAAACTGATAAAAACATTTAATTTTATTTAATTAAATCAAAATTTGAAAAAATGTGGTATAAACAGACCTATAGGGATGTGCCAATAGTATCACTCTTTTTTCTTTTTTGATAAACTCCTTATTTACCAAAATGTCCATCCATTTAATGGTGATTGCCAAAAATGACCATTTCGAAATTCTCCATTGGATGGTCATTTTGATAGTTTCTAACCAAATGGATGGCCACCGTCCACCGGGGTAATTATTCCTTTTTATAATTTTACTTTGATCTCAACATGTTTAATACACAATTCTTGTTTACAAACAAATATCCTTCAATATTAACTCGTTGCTAATCTTAAAGTCTCAATTACCAAAATTAAAAACATGAAGTTATTATTCACTGACACAGGAACCCAGTGAAAGAATTGATTTGTTTTAATGTGAACTGCACACTTTTCTTTATTGATTATAACGCAAATATATATTACACCAGCAACCTAATAATGAACCGTCTTAAAGATAAGTTGTACAGCTCCAGTTGACGAAGTGGCCAGCCGTGACTAATAGCAATACTAAGGACAAGCCGGACGGTGGTTGGTTTGATGACAGGGCTGAATGTCTCGAAATAATCTACACCCGGTCTCTGATTGAACCCCTTGGCAACCAAACGAGCCTTAAATCTGTCAATAGAGCCATCGAATTTTCGTTTGACTCGAAAAATCCATTTGCACCCCACAATGTTGGAGGCCGCATCCGGGTGAACTAGCTCCCAAGTACCGTTGTGAACAAGAGCATCATACTCCTCTGACATAGCCCGACGCCAATTCAAATCCTTCAAGGCCTGTGTGACTGTTGATGGTTCAAACTCAGACGAAGACTGCAGGTGCGTGTGTAAGTTCATTTTCTGAATGGGTTTGTGAATGGCATTCTTGGCCCTTGTGGTCATTGGGTGATCATTAACAGGTGGAGGCACCACACCTGACACTGAATGTTAGGCTGGACACGCACCTGTTGTAGAAGACTGAATAGCAGCAGCTGGAATGGTCGACTCAGGGCCAGCACTGATGGTGAGTTGCTGCAAACCTGGTGTCTCCAAGTGGGCAGCTGAAGCAGACGGTGAATCAGCGGCAGAAGAAGAGGACAGTGGCATTGGATCGACTGGTGGGCTGTCCACTGGTGAGTGAAGCTGAGGAGCAGCAGCTTGAGGCACGTGAATGGGAGCTGCACGTGGAGACAATTCTGGAGAGAGGATAGCAGTGGATGGAGATAATGGAGGCCAACTTGAGTGTGGAGAAGACACTGTAATGACCGGTGGAAACCAAGAGTTGATGGTGGAGGAGTTGGGACGATCTAGATCAGTTTGTAACGACCTATAGGGAAAGACGGTTTCCACAAATTTGACATGTCTGGAGACAAATACTTTGGAACCGGACAGGTCATAGCATAAGTAAGCACTTTGTGACAGGGAATAACCAAGGAAGACACATGAGGTGGACCGACTATCTAGTTTGTGAGATGAATATGGCCGGAGCCAAGGGTAACAAAGGCACCCGAAAACTTTCAGCTTTGAGTAGTTTGGAGGCCGACCAAAAATTTTCTCATAGGGTGACAAGAAACTAAGAGTAGGGGTCGGCATTCGGTTGATCAAGTACACAGCCGTAGCAAACGCATGAGGCCAAAAATATAGAGGAAGAGAGGCATGAGTGAGTAATGTAAGCCCCGTCTCAACAATATGACGGTGTCTCCTTTCGGAGTACCCATTATGCTCGGGTGTGTGGGGTGGGGTTGTGAGATGAGAAATACCATTCATGGCTAGGTAGTCTTTGAGTGCCATGTATTCACTGCCATTATCGGTGTACAATGTGATGATTTTTCGTGCAAAAATTTTTTCAACAATGGCCTTAAATCTAATGAAAGTGTCCTTGACCTCCGATTTTTTTCTAAGAGGATAGAGCCAGATGTATTTGGTGTGGTGATCAACAAAAATAACATAGTATTTAAAGTTGTCATGAGAGATAACAGGAGATGTCCATACATCAGAAAATATTATTTCGAGAGGTTGAGATGAGACAAGAGAAGAATAAGAAAATGGCTGCTTGTGACTTTTATTGCATTGACATGAATGACAAGAAAAATCCTTTGACAAAGGAGAAGACAATTCTAAATTAAAATTTGAAACAATACGGTGTAATATGGGAGATGCTGGGTGACCTAATCTATGATGCCAGGTTGAGGATGTGGTTCTGACGCCTGCAAAAGCTAGGACTGGTGGTGACACGAGACTGGAAGGTGGCCACTCATAAACGCCATCCTTAGCTGAACCTCTCAGAAGAATTGCCCCCGTATGAAGATCCTTCACATGAAAAGAAGTTTATGAGAATTCAACAGATACAGTATTAGTAGCACAAAATTGAGAAATTGAAATCAAATTCTTCTTCATATTAGGCACACATAGAACATCCTGCAATGAAAATTTGTTATTTGAAGTACAAAGATTTGTGGAGCCAATATTTGTGATCGAGAGACCTGTGCCATCTCCAATCATGACATCATCGGATCCATTATAAGGAGCATAGAGAGACAAGTTGCTCAAGTCAGCCGTCACATGATGCGAAGCCCCACTGTCTAGGAGCCTGGCGGAATTTGAAGAGGAGCCGGCAGTTGCATAATGTGCCTTAGGCTGCCAAGGCGTTGGAGAAGATTGGGCAGCAGATGGTGGAGCAGTGGACGGCTGGACAGGCACCATTTGGAATGAGGGACAACGCTTGGCGGAGTGGCCTTGAACGCCACAAACTTGACAGCGGCCGAGATATGGACGTGGAGCATGTTGATTGCCACAGTTTGAAGAACCTGTGTTGTTGAAGGGAGGCCGGTAGGAATGAGATGAAGACTGACGCCAGCCAGTATTGCCAGAAGATGGAGGACGCCAGGAGGTAACACCTTGCTGCGGACGCCAGTTTGAGCCAGATTTGAATGTAGGATTTGCTGTAGCAGGGAAAGATGAGGACGCCTCCTTTTTGCGAGTCTGAAGTGAAGCCTCAAAGGTGAGCAATTTTTCATGGAGCTCATCAAACGACATGGGATTGTCTCTGGCCTGGACCGCACGAACTAATTCTTTGTAATCATCATCCAGGTCGTCTAGAATCCTCTCAGTGAGGTCATCATCATCCATTGGAGCACCTAGCAAAGCAAGTTCATCCGCACGCGCTTTAACGGAATGAAGAAAATCAGTGATGGACTGTGTACCCTTTGTGGAGTTCTTGAGGAGAGATTTGACTTGCTTGATACGACCACGAGACGGTTTGGCATATGTATTTGCAAGGATAGTCCACGCTTCCATGGACGTTTTGGCTCTAGCAACAAAAGAGATGATAGTAGGAGATAAGGAGCCAATGATGGCATTCAAGATGAGCTGGTCCTGACGAACCCAGATTCCGTAGGCAGGATTCGGAGTGGTGATATCACCAACTGTAGTGGAGGCCGGTGGGCAAGGCTTGGTACCATCAATGAAGCCTAGAAGATCATATCCAGTGAAGAGTGTTTGGAATTGAATTTTCCATGACATATAGTTATTGGTGGTGAGTTTGAGGGGAGCCTGTGCATTGATGTTGATGGTAATAAGATGAATCTCATTGGAACGCAGTGAGGTTGAAGTGGCTGGTGTGACATGAACAATGGTAGGAGGTGCTGCAGAGGAGCTGTTTTCAGGGGAGCTGTTGTCAGGAGAGATGCCGGTGGAGGTAGTCATTGAACAAGAAGAAGAAGCAGAAAAATTTGTGATTTAAGGAGCAGATCGTTGTGCTCTGATACCATGAAAGAATTGATTTGTTTTAATGTGAACTGCACACTTTTCTTTATTGATTATAACGCAAATATATATTACACCAGCAACCTAATATTGAACCCTCCTAAAGATAAGTTGTACAGCTATACAATCCTTATACAAAACAAATACAAGTATACATCGTAATTAATAAGGAAAACAATATGGGCAGTAACTAAAGTTTATCACAACTAAAACACTTGATATCCAATACCCAGTACTACAGAGGAATGTAAAAAAAAACATTCGAATATTACATTAAAAAAAATATGTACATCTCCTAGTGTCTGAATCTTGAAATTCACGTACAACTCTTGGGGACACTCCAATTCGCAAAGTTTAAGATGGAAGAGTTTCAATGAATAAACAACTTTTATACATGAAGATATATATGCCCATGATCATTGTCTCATTGATCATACTTGTTCACAAATTTGAGTAGGTTTGGCTATGTGTGATGGGTTCTGCTCTCCTGCCATAATCACCACAATTTCCTGCACATCATCTCTCTGATGCTTGGCCTGTTCGGGCTCAGTTGATGTGTTGGATGCGGCAGGTTTAGACTTGTAGCAGGAAAACTTGAGCAACAACAGAAAGATAAATACAACAACCATCGCAGTAACAACGCCGAAGATGAATTCGGTGGTAGAATCCCAATTTAAATTTTCACTGTCATCGGCTCTTGGCAGCACCATTTCTCTTGCCAAGCAAATGGGTTGCGGTATGTCAACTATATGTCTGAGAAAATTCTATGCTTGGATATATAGCCTCTACACTACTTGTATAATTGGATTTGGTAAGATTTTAAGTGTGGTTGGTAATGGTGATTTTTTTATATTGGAAACTGGTCATCCATCTACCAAATATTGTTTTTATGTGCAAGCTTATAATAAAGAAAATCCAAAGTTTCAATGTGACTCATATAGGGTTGTTCATTCAGCTAGGTATTCTTTTATTGGTCTTTTCTCAAGTGGTGGGATAAGCATGCTCTTGTCTCATAGTAAAGTGACAATCAATTCCTAAAAACTAGGCTTGCTGGGTTTTTCTATTGAATTCTCATCTCCGAGTGCTTATATGTGATTATATGTAGCATCAAATATGGACCTTGTTTTTTCGTTTCTGTCAAAGTACGTAAGTGAATGGATCAAATTGTCCTCCATTCATGAGGAAAAAAAAAAAAATGTTATCAATTTTATTTTCTTTTGAGTGGCGATATTTGCACCCTGACCCTTTTTGTTTGTACACACTATTAATTTTTTAAAAAGATTATATTTTGTAAACACACGCCACACAATACCAAATATACCCTTTATTTTAATTTTGAAAAAATTAAAATAATAAGTATTAGAGGAGCCACACCAGTACGCCTTCGGCTTCTTTTAACATTTTGATGGAGGATACAGTAGCCTCCTTCATCATTTCAGGTTTGGGGATTTATACTACTTGATATATGTGATTCAAGACATAAGGGCAGTGCAGATTATTCTTCTCGTTTTATTGTCTTTTTGTCTGTAGATACCGTAAATTGTAAAAGCTATGGCCTTAATTCATGGTTTACACTTGGCTCATGTCATAGCTGGGTGTGGAGTCGAATTCGAAGACCATAGTGGATCTTGTTTTTAACCAAGTCAATTCCCTATTCTGAAGTTGTTAGAATTTGTTGAGGCTTATTCCATTTCTAAAATTCGATTGAGTTTAACCAAGTTAATTAATTGCCCATGCAATGGCTCAATATGCAATCAAACTTGATTATATTTCTGATCTTGTTTGGATTTGTCAAGTTTGTTTTGGCCGGTGTAAATGATATGATGTAATCCTCTGTTTTGTTGTTATAATATTTTAATCTATCTCAAAATAATAATAAAAAAATTGATAATTTAAATTAAAGGATAGTTTTGGAATTTTTTAAAATATATAAATTTGGGGTGTACATACAGTTTTAAGGGGTGCAAATATCGCCACTCTTTTCTTTTTCTCCCAACTTTTTTCTCTTTCCTTTTTCCCACTGTAGTGGTCAAAAAACCGGTATGTAGCCCAGTAATTGAGCCCACTAGACAAAAGGCCCATAACAAGCCTCAAAACACCCATCGGGTGCAAAGTCCCATATTAAACGGGCCCAAAGCTTAATCTGGCCCATCATAGCATTAGGTCAATCTGAAACGTACTCAAAAGAGCCATCAAAAGAGCCATCAAATAGCCTTGACCACACATTTATCACATGTCGAGCGTTGTACAAATTATAACGCCAGACAAGAGCCATCATGGTCCTTATTGCAAGATTTGTTAGAATCAAAACGGGAAGTTAAAGGCCCGAGATCCACACCCTCAAATAAATGGGATGAATGTTGAAGGCTTTAGGCCTTCACTATAAATATCAAACCCCTTTTCAAAGAAAGGCGCCCTGCTTTCTTACAATTCACTCACGCGAAGCTATAGCTATGCAATTCTCTCCTCTCATTTAACACACCTAGCTCGACGCCTAACAAGTCAACCTACATTCTCGTTCGGGCCAAGTCGAGCCTAGTCTTGACGAACATACGAACAAAGCTAATAGCAGTCCTAGTGCCTGCTCGATATTGACCCCATCAATACAAAGTGTCCAACTCTACACTCAACAAGAGACGTCGAACCCACGATTTCAATTTTATTTACTTTCTCACATAGTACTGACTTGAACGTCAAAGAGTCCCCCAAAGGGATTCCCCATCATGTGGTTTGACCATGGTTCTACTTTTTCTATTGTTTTACAGGTTGTCAGTGCCTAGTTCGATGATTTAATTAATTATATATATATATCTGATTGACTATAGTTTGGTGTCCACCGTGGGGCCTTGGTAATTTTGCTCTTCAAAAACCGTTATTCCACCTAGACATCGAACAAGACAATGAATGAAGTAACTGTAAGTCGCGCAGTGGAAAATAGGTTAAAAATCAATAGATTTAAGAACGATAGGTTTCAAAAAATTTATCGTCTTATTGAGACCTTTTGTATATACACGAATATGAGGAAGAGATTTGTTTTCATACCTTTGAAGAACACTCATTCGTTTTCTTTTCGATAATTTACCACTAAGCCTTCCGAGCTATGTCCCGCGATCTAGCAACTGTGTGTGTGGACACGTCACGGATTCAGGGAGCAGTTGAATGGAGGCTTGAGAGAACAGGAACGCAACGCCTTGCTTCCTCTTGTGAATTCAGCCAACCCCAATGAGAGAAAAAATATATATATATATCTTTTCCCTCTTTAGTTGCCGCACCTCTTGTTCTCTTTAGGGTTCCAAATAGCTTTTTTTTCCTGATAAGTATATCTTATATACTAGGAACCTAGGGTTTAGTAATCCAAGTTAAAATAGGATTCCAAATCCTTTTTTAATTATTACTTCACTAGGGTTTGAACCTTCGACCTATTTAGAGTAAATAAAAATAATCACTTATTATTTTATTGCTCTTGTCAAGGTTAGAAACTGAAACCTCCATATGAAAATTAATGATTCTTAATTATTAATATGTCAATTAAATAATTATATTATTTAATAATATTTAATTCAACAATTAAATAATATATTAATTAAATAATCACATCATTTAATTAATTCCCAAAATATATTTAATTTACTTTCATAACACAATTAATTGGACCATCCAATTCTCCGTGAGTTTTGTTACTATTAATCGTATAAGGCTAGCAAGAGGACCTAATGGACCCACAGTTTTGAGCTCCAATAATACTTAGAAAAAATTAATTAAACTCTTTAATTAGTATTTCACAATTATTAACCTTGGAGTTATTCCACTAAAAACTCAAGGTTGTACTCTCGTAACTGTAGATATTTTACACAACCAGTTTATCAGTGTCCATTGATATAGCTATTACATATGGTATGATCCTCCACAAGTAGTTCAAAATTAGAGCTATGTCATAAAGTCCGTTATACCTCTCTAATTATATCTTTTCCTTTAAGTACTATTGATTCTCTTGAATGATTATATCCTTCATTCCTTTACAAAAGAATGAGAGCGTTCTTAATCGTTCAAGCCCTCAATCAACCCTTAAAGGAACTACTTATTTACTTCTCGCAAGAAGAAGTGGATTCCACTATTGTGTGCATACCTTCCTAACCACAAACCAAACCATGATTCCAAGATACGAAGTTATTGATCGAGAATGCTATTCCAATCTCACCTATGGTAAATCAAAAACCACGATCTAACCAAAAAGAGGCAATAAGACAATCGGGGTTTAGATCACCCATATATAGCCATCATTAGTCGATATATATGAATCTTTTCAACTAACGGATCTTAGTGACAGATTCATATAGATCGTGGCCCAGTCCTATATGATCATATCATATAAGGTGCCTCCATTCTCATAACACCATATGAGTAGTATAGGATAAGACCACCGTACAATACGGAATGGACCACAATTTTAGATTAATCACAAATAAAGTACCTAGCTTTATTTGCTTTCTATGGACTCTTTAGATTGCATGTCTCAAACTGAATTCCTCTACAATTCTGCATATGACATTCATATACTTAGTTCGAAATTACATCTAGCAATCTTGGATGTTAACATATATAATATAAATGTATGAATTAATTTATTTGAATGAAATAACCACTTCTTTTATTATCGAATTTATAACATTTACAAATTACAAGCTTTAAGGCATAAATCCCAACAGTAACCAATTCCATGGATGTCAAGGCCCGGCTGGCACAACTGGTGTCCCAAATGGCTGAAAAGAATGCCATGTTGCGTTCGCTCGAAGAAAGGTCGATATGTTCAGAGTCAGATCCTGAATCAAACTTAGAAAGGTCGATATCGCTTGGGCACCTTGGTAGTCTTCGGTCATCTTCTCCCATGATGGGTTTGATAAGCCGTCGCTTCGACTCAACATAGCTCCAAATGATGTCGAACAGAAAAACCCAATTTAGCATGAAAGATCAATCAACCATTCCTAGAAGGAGCGACTTCGACACCAAACATTGACCAGTCGAACCTAAAGGTAAGATCTACACTAAGGCTAAAATCTAAGGTCACTAGTGAAGAATCAACACTATTCATTGAAAGCTATTACGAACACGAAGAACATGCACTGGAAGTTAAAATCTCTTCATAAGAACAAACCAAAAATCATGCCAAAACAAAGAGAAATACGAGAAATCAAGCAAAACAACAAGGAAATGTGGCGTGAACTTACCAAAAAATCTCTAAAGACGAAAGGAAAGATCTAGAAAAGGGTTTGAGCAAGCACAGCGACTATTCTCCTTCTTCTTCTTCAAAACAAAGTCTCCAAAAAAAATGAGGCAAAAATACGAAATCTCACTATTTAAAACCATTAAGAGACACGTGTCGTTTCGCCATTAAACACATCGTGTCAGGCTGACATCATTTGAAAAGACTCAGCCCTAGAACCAATATCTCAATAACAACCAAGAATGTGATCATGAGATTCACCATTCGAGCTCGACAATTCATGTCGTTCAAAACTATGCTCGACATAAATGTCGACTAAACTTAAAGGAAAACAAAAGCTAACAATCATGTTCGCTCGCAACAAAAAGCAAACTATCCTCTTCCACTTTTCTCTGTTCGACACCCATAATCGACCTCGAAATAAACACATCAACTCTCCGACTTGAGAACTTCAAGCTCAAAGAGTGGACGACAAATTGTAGTGGTCAAATTATCGGCCTACGACCCACTAATTGAGCCTACTAGACAAAAGGCCCAAAACAAGCCTTAAACACCCATCAGATGCAAAGTCCTATATTAAACGGTCCCAAAGCCTGATCTGGCCCATCATAGCGTCAGGACAATCTGAAACGTGGTCAAAAGAGTTAAAGAGCTATCAAATAGCCTTGACCTCACATTTATCACATGTCGAGCGTTGCACAAATCATAACAACAAACAAGAGCCATCATGGCCCTTATTGAGATTCGTTAGAATCAAAACAGGCAGTTAAGGGCCCGAGATCCACACCCTCAAATAAATTGGATATGTTGAAGGTTTTAGGCCTTTACTATAAATATCAGCC
Source organism: Acer saccharum (assembly GCA_030490815.1). NCBI lineage: Eukaryota > Viridiplantae > Streptophyta > Magnoliopsida > Sapindales > Sapindaceae > Acer > Acer saccharum. Next base: position 20,611,412 of record CM059876.1, on the reverse strand, counting down.
TCTTCTCAGAGAAAGGCGCCCTACTTTCTTATAATTCATTCACACGAAGCCATAGAAACGCAATTCTCTCCTCTCATTTAATACATCTAGCTCAACGCCTAGCAAGTTGACCTTAATTCTCGTTCGAACTAAGTCGAGCCTAGTCTTGATGAACATACGAACAAAGCTAATAGCAATCCCAGTGCCTGCTCAATATCGACCGCATCGATACAAAGCGTCCAACTCCACGCTCAACAAGAGATGTCGAACCCAAGGTTTGCTTATCTCTATTTATATTTTATTTACTTTCTAGCATAGTACTGACTTGAGCGTCAGAGAGTCCTCCAAAGGGATCCCTTTATCCCGATGTTCGACCACCACTTTACTTTTTCTCTCGTTTTATAAGTTGTTAGTGCACAGCTCAACAATTTAATTAATTGTAGATTCGATTGACTACACCCACACCATTATTTCTTCTCACTGACTATTCTCTTAATGACACTCGCAATCGTACGAGGTTAGAGAGTAGTATGAGGATTAGTAATGTTCGTTCCCGACAAGGATCGAGGGATTGATTACCGAAATTGATTAGTGTAAGTGCTATTCAAATAAGCAATATGGGAAGGTTTTCATATTTGACTACTTCAAGCAAGTTAAATTAAACTAATAAAAGGATTTATGCTATTGCGATAAAGAAATGACAAGTATTAAAATCAAGTGTAATAATGAAGGAAAAGATGCTAAGACTTGACTACACCCCACCCTCTCTTAAATTCCTCTCTAGACTCACTTGTATACCCAAATTATGCTCATGCAATTTATAGACTCATGCACCTAATTGTTAACCTATAATCTCGGTCGAGTAGTATAGGTTACACCCAAATCATACCCGAGCCTATCTCTCGATTACTCAGAATATATGTATGAGTTTAGTAAGAACAATGGCACACTAAGGAATCCTATACGCTAGCCTAAGTAGGTCTACTTTTCTAGACATGCATAGAAGATATTTCGTCAAACACGATGTGGGTGTGTCTCCGGTCGGTTCATAACACACAATCAAAAATCAATCAATAGGAGATCAATCTATTGATAGCATTAAGTACTCTAAAACATCCATACAAACTACAATTACACATAAAGTCAATGTTGAGTCATCTTTCTGCTCCTCTATTTTCTCTGTTTTTTCTAGGTCGTTTTTGTGCTCTTTGTTTCTGCACTCTTCAGTGTTTCTGTGATTGTGTCTTTTGGCTGCCTGGTTGTTTTGGTTTTGCCTAATATTGTTTTTGGGAGGTGTTTTTCCCTCCTGTGGGCTGCCTTTGGCCTCTTGGTTTCTTTTTAATAAAATCTGCAGCTTCAAAAAAATAATAATAAATAAAATAGTCAAGGGTGAGGCTACATCAAATCCTAGCACTAGAGAATTAGTTCATATTACACAAGTAAGCCATACAATATATGTGATCAAATAATAAATGGTTAAATATAGAAAATGAAAGAGATAAAGTATAAAGAAAACTATGTAGATCTTCTCTTCTTCCTTTGCTCTTCTTCTCTTCCAAGCTCCTTTAATTTTCTATCTCCCGACAACAAGAAATGATCATGGATCGATGTCAAGTGTTAGTGGATTGTGTAGGATTTAGTATGGTGATGTAGGAAAATGATTTAGTGAATATTCTTAGGTAGGTAATTGGTACTTTTGTAGAGAAAAAGCAAATGAATATATAGGGGGATTGATTAGGTCAGAGGCAAACGAGTAATTTCCTTGGAAAGAATAAAATCTAGGCTAAAAGGCAACCTTGGGGCGATCTTGGTGAGCTTGCCCTGAGGTCGCTTTCAAGGAAAGCTTATGAACCCAAGTGGTTAGCGACCTTAGGACGATCTTGGTGAGCTTGCTTTTGAGGTCGCTTTCTTGCTCTGTTTTAGGGGCTAAACCCGAGTGGTTAACGAGTTTGGGGCGATCCTGGTGAGCTCGCTTTGAGGTCGCCTATGTGCTATAAATGCCTTCTTGATCCTCCTTTCAACTTCGTCCAAAACATTTGAGCATCAAAACCAACTTGACCCTGCACGACTTATTTAGAGCGTTAGAAGCACGGTTTTACCTGAGAAATGGACACAAAATGATACAGAAAATGGGCTACACAAAGTGTAGAAGTGAAACGATCAAATACCCTCAAACCTATCTTTTGGTCGTCCCCAAGAAAAACCAAAACACCGCTTTCGCGGGTGACATGATGGCACTTGGTACGTGCCATAAGTCTTTTAAACCCCTAAGCGATCCCTAGTGGACGAGTGAAGTCTTGTGAGGGTTTACATAATGACACCCACACACGTCTTTCCTGTTAAGCCAACTAAAGACAGAGATGCAATAAGGGGTGAACCAAATTGAGGCACATACATGCTAAGACCTATAAGATAAAGCTTGGGAAATGCAAGCTAAGGTGCAACAACAAGATAGATTGTAATTCCATACTTCTTAATGAACATAGCTTCAATAAGCATCGAATACAAAAGTCTTATTATAGCATTTCGCATCGACTCTATACCTTTCAGATCTCTCTCATATTACCACTCAGAACCTAGGCTCACTCAATCAAACATATGCGGTTGGAGATTATGCACAAGAAATTTTCAAATTTTTCACGCATATGATAAATTTTGAAAAACCGCTAAAGTTTAAATGCAAATTGGACCATAAGAACGGATTTAAACATTAAGAACAAGAGCAGAGCACCGTTTGATACCTTCATTAACAAGCTACAACTCCTTCTAAAGATTAATTAGGACTCTATAAAGTTCAAGTGAGGTTATGGTGAGTTAGTGGTGGGTACGAAATTATAGGCTAGCTACCGATAATGCTTAAGTTTCTATTTGGCATGCTCTTCACAATAATAGCGTATATGCATGAATTATTCAATTAACATTTTGTGCTATAATAAGTTGCTTTACGTTTTGGCAACTTTACACTTTTAAAGATTAGAAGGCTTTTTGTGCTATTATTTTTCTTTGAGCACTTTTTAATTTTTCATATATTTTGAGCCTTATTCTTTACACAAATTGCACATCTATCCTGAGTACACGCTATTTTTACAATTTTGATTTTTGTTGAGCTCATTTTGCTAAGCTTCATTTTGCTATGATAACAAGCCATAATCGTAGCAAAGGGTGGTCTAGTGTTTATGTAAGATATGGTGATATGTATGAAATAGGTGGATATAGTGATAGGGTTTAGTGTGTAGGTCAACATAGATAGGACATTCAAGCATACACACAAGGCAAGGGACATGTTTGGGACATTTATAGTGACTTAACACACATGGCCTTCATCATTTCTAAAGGTACGAGTTAAGCAAGCACACAAAAGCGTAAACGACGGTGATGCTCTTAAAATGGCGCTCTTTAATACCTAAAGTATGGAGTAAGGTCCTTTTTATTTATGCTTATTTATCAACAGGAAAAGTGTTTACGATGAGACAATAAAAATTCACACTCATAAGGACGCTATATAGACTCTGGCCTCACATGGGTAGTCTCCACTAATGATCTAGACATCTTAAGCGCGATACCCAATCACTAAGACACTTTCGAATTTGGTAGGGTGCATGCAAGCAATGTGGTGTAGCTTTAACTAACACAACATTTGCCTTGAATCAGGGATTCAACACATGCAAAAATTGCCTCCAAAGGCACAACCCAAAAGCATCTCATTAAGCAAGCTAATACTCCAAAATTGGCTCGAAGTAGGAGAATGGACAGAACTTTACTCACCAAACACACAATCAAGTAGAATTTGAAAAAAAAAAAAAAAAAAACTCAAAAAATTAGCACAAACAAAACAATCATGCAAAAATAGTCAAAGAATAGCCGCACCCCCAAACCTAAATGAAACATTGTCTCTAATATTTGCACAAAAGCGGATTGGACAATATTAGCTTAGAAGCGGGAGGGAGGCCAAACGCACAACCAAAAACACTAAAACTATGCATAAAGATCATCCACACTCTTAATCTATACAGAAACGAAAGAAAGAGAAAAATATAAAGAAATAAAACTTAAATCAAAATAGTAATCCAAAATAAACAAATATGTCCATAAAGCAATAAACAGTACTTAAAGTAGCAAAAGTTAAAAAGTGAAAGCAATTTAAAGATAAAAGTCTAACATAAGCAAATAAAAGAAAACAAATCAAATGCGGGTGACCGACAACTACAGGCCCTGATATGGAAAATTGGGGTCCTAAAATGGCATGTTTAGGTCTGGTGGTGCTTGTTGGGAACTGCTCCTTAGCCCTCTTGAAGGATGCCTATTTTCCCTTTGGTACATGAATGAGATCTCGATGTCGTGGCTGACCAAACCCCTTTGAAAAGCATCCAACCTCTGATTTATGTTCGAGAATTCACCCATATATGTCTAGTGGTTGGAGTCCATCCTCTGGCTCATAGCATGAAGGTATTGGGTGTTGGCGTCTGAAAATACCTACAAGGTTATACTAAACAACCTAGAGGGGGGTGAATAGGTTGACGCACTAGTTTTAAAAACTTTTTCGTGACTTATGTCAAAACCTCGGTGAGCATACATATTAACCTTAAACATGATTGTTATGAGAAAACAATTATCACAAGTATGCTCGATTCACCACCCTTAGTCTACAAAACATATATCAATGAACAATGTATCTCTTTTACAAGTATATTCAATAATGAGCAAATTTAAATTCCACAAGTTGTACTTTGAATATTACAATGCAAACTCACCAAGTTAAGCTTTACAACTTGATATAGAATCACAAGATACAATGTTCAAGCACTTACAAGATACAAGAAACAAATGTAGATTCAACCAACCATGTGCGCAACTCTTTCTTTATCAATAACTTGTATACAAGGATGTGAGGAAATGAAGAGATTAAACAAGTTATATAGATCATACATACAAATATAAAGAGATAGAGATAGAGACATTTGACACATTGATTTTTACGTGGTAAACCTCCGAAGAGGAAACATCCACGGGTTGAATCCACAACCACCGGCAAAGCAATCCACTATGACGAAAAGGACTTACACACTCAAGCTACCAACTCATGATATCCGCTCAAGCTATCAACTCCTAGTCTACCCTCGGGCCTAGTGAACCACCTAGCCTACTTCCTATCCGAGATGTGTCCTACACCTCTAGGAAGCAACTTCCTATCCAAGACGCTCACGTCTCTAGGAAGATTTCATGCTTAGCTATCCGGATCACAAAGATCCTAGTTAAGCTCTCCTAGCTCAACCATCCGGAGTACCACACTCCTAGCTAAGACTTTTGCTTGACTATCCGGACCACATGTCCTAGTCAAGACTCCTTGCTCTTTCCACAAAGCTTCACTCACTTTGCAAGAGACTTCCACCTTTTACAAGGCAATGATCTAAGTGATGCAAATGATGCAAACACATGCAACATAGAATATATGATCAATACATCCTATGGAAACTAGAAATAATCAATGAGCACACAATGTACATTTTTCTAGTTTATGATCCAAAACATGACACCATACAAAATGATGCATGAGCATATGAAATGTATGGATAAGGTACACTTCATGAAGATCTAGACATAGGCAACAAAGTTCACAAAACAAAGTAGTCTAGATCTTAAACATGAACAAAAATCTAGAGCATGCAAAACACCTAAAACATGCCAAGCCTAGATTCTATTCATGTTTCTAAAGCTTGAAAACAAAGCATGTTCATTAAGCACATAATCAAGACTTTAGAACACAAACAACAAAAAAATGCTAGAATCACAAAATGTATACAATGAATATTCTAGCAAGGATATAATGAATAATCAATTAAATCCTAATTAGCTCTAAATACAAAATCAAATGTGCTAATCTTAGATTTGTTCAATAAGAGGATCTAAGCACATGTGAGGATTATTAATCATAAAATACATCAATCAATCCACAAATAATCCTAGATATCAATCTAATCACAATACAACTCTCAAACATGTGAAAAACCTAGAATCTAAGAAACTAGTTCACATATGTCTCTAATTAGACTTTTGATTAAGATTGATTATGAAGCTACCTTTCTCTATAGCATTCATAATACATAAACATACATATAGAAGAAGAAACCCCAAGCAAATTGAAGGTTATAAAAGAAGAAATCCCAAAGATATGAACACTACCTTGGATTTTCGAGCTGGTTCGGTTTTCTGTGTGCAACCACCAGAAAAGTCGATCAAACAGCTGCCAAATCACTTGGAAAAGGTAGAGGACTCGATTACGAACGTTCTCCAACTTGAATCACTCAAATCCGACTTCGTATGAGAAAGTTATGGTGTTTGGAAGTTGGGAAAATTTGGGAGAAAAAATTCTGACGGGAATTCTAATTTTTTCTTCTTGAAAAACAAATGGAGGGAATGGAGGGGTTTTAAAAAGAGGAGAGAGGAGGCAATTTTTGGCCAATAAAAGATGGCCACCTCAGCCCAGCCCCGTGGGGGGCGCGTGGGCCACACGGGGGCAGAGAGTCCCTCTGCATCATCTGCATCATCTGAGCCATGGTTGGGTTCTGATTACCTGTGCTTGCATCTGGACCACCCCCGAGGTTCTGGTCATTATAATCTACGTCATCTGGATCATCCTCAAGAAGGTCATCTTCATTCAAGCTCATGTCATCATTGAGCACATTAGCCCCAATTAGCCTGACCCTTCTACATCTTGCAAGCTCATTGTATGTCTTCTTCCCTATGTCAATTGTAGGAGAAATCAGGTTGCCTTCTATAAGTTCCTCAAGTTTGATTGGCTTATTTCGGTGACAAACCACATTTAGGGTTTGTGTTGTAAAGGTAGCTTAGGCGTCTAATTGTTGGTGATCAAGCTTAACAAATGCCCTTTCAAGACCTCAAGATGATAAGCACTTCAAGGTAAAACACTTGTGCTTAATTGCATTGAAGAGATCTAGTAGCACACGTACACAACTCATGCATATCTATACTTCTTGTATGTTGTGTGTTTTATGTATGTGCATTCATGTTCTTGAATCCTCTCCATGCATATTCTATTGATTGCATCTTGTTTGTCAAATGTCATGTCATATTAGACTTTAGGATGCAAAGTATTGTATGGGTGTTGTACACCCGCTGTTGGGTCACCTTACGTACAGCGCCTATAAGGGGCATTGAGCAAAATTACTCTTACCCGATGTACGGTCATTGTACGTATAGTGGGTGACCTGATGGATTTTTTCCATCGCTGTACAACCGTTTTATGTATAGCAGGTGAACAACGGCTCTCTAAACCCGAGAGTAACCGCTCATAGGTCACCACATTATCGCTCTTGTGTAAAGCAGATTATGAAAAACATGTTCTTCATTTTCTCAGGTGAACCATTGTACACCCACCCTACGTAAAGCGGGTGAATAGTGGTCAAGGCCTTTTTTTTGAAAACTTATCAAAACGACGTAGCATTATTTTGACACCCTATATATATGCTACTTTGTCTTTATGTCGTTTTTTAGAGAGTTCAAAGCATATTTTTGACTTAGCATTTTTCCAAAGAGAAAAAATCACAAAAGAACTCACCTTTGATTACTCAAACACATATCCATGTGCATCAAACATCATCTAGAATCATCCATGATCATCTAGGTGCCATCTATGCTTGGGGTTTTTATTCAACACAATTTGCTTGGTAAGTTGGTCACTAATATCTTACATATTTTGTGTCTTTCTTAACAAATAATCTCATTTATCACTTGTATGCTTTTAGAACATATTCTATTTACAAGATTGAGATTATTGTGTTGATTGTTTGAGAGTTGTATTTTGATAGCCATTACTAGGATTGCTTAATCTTTGATAGCTATGTTTTATGCCATGTCATATAGCAAAGATTGATATCTAGGATTATGATTATTGTCATCTTTCATCCTAGATAAGCATTTAGTGTACCCTAACATTATTTGTATTTAGAATATTATCATATTCACATTAGGTTGTTGATCTCTTTAGTATGAATTAAGTCATGTGGCTAAGGCGACTTAGAGTGCAAGCAAATTGATTTAGGTTTACTTTTAAAGGCCTGTTGGGTAGTAGTGGTGGGTTATTAACCGTTTAGGGTTTGACATGGTCAATCTAGGTTGTAAACACCATTACAATTAGTGGATTCGAGGATCGTTTGTGGCGCACATAACAGCCCATGATTTTTCCTTGTTGAAGGTTTCCACGTAAAAATCAAATGTCATTTAAATTCTCCACTTTACACTTAATTTATTGCTTCGATTAGATTGAGATTTGAAACAAATATTGCACAGTGTGTATAAAACTATCTAGAGGGGGTGTGAATAGATTTTAAACGTATTACCCAATTTTTCGTGTGAAGTCAATATTACGAAAATACCTCTAACTAGATAAAGCAATAAATTAAGTATAAAATGCAAAAATTAAATAACACTTGATTTTTACGTGGAAACCCTCACGGGAAAAACCACGGGTTAATAAGTGAGCCACACCCGAACCTCGAATCCACTAAATGATAAAAATTACAACCTAATCCCGGAAGTAATCACACACCTACCTAATCCCGGTATGAGTGAACCTAGTTCGAATGCTTGCAATCTAAGCAACCTAATCTCAGATGCTACACACAAGACTTATGTTCTCAATGAAGAGATTAACACCCTAAGTGAATATATGAATATCCAAACGCAACATAGAGCAAGGGAAACCCTATATGCTTATCTAAGATGATGAATTTGCAATTAGAACAATCCTAGATATTAAAACTAAATGACATGTCAAATAGTTTAGCTAATCAAGATTAAGCAAAAACCTAATTAGCTATCACAATACAACTTCTCAAATATTCAATACACTAATCTCAATCTTGTATCCAAAAGATATATGAAAATCATACAAGTAATAAATTGAGATTGCTTGTTAAGAAAAACACAAAATATGTAAGATATTAGTGAAAAGCTTACCAAGCAAAGTGTGATGAAGAATCCATGCAAAAAGACATCTAGATGATCAAAGATGATGCTAGATGATGATTGATGATCATGAAAAGATGTTTGAGTAATTAAAAATGAATTCTTGGAATTTTTCTTGTCTTTGAAAAATATCCAAAGTATGAAATCTGAATATGAACTCACTTAATTGACCTAAAGTCAAAGTGGCATATGTATAGGGTGTCAATATGAAGTGTGGTCGTTTTGATAAGTGACACCACTATTTTGTCTTGGGCGCTATACAAGCCCGCTCGTTGTACAGCACCTGTACAACACCAAGAAACTGATCTTCTCGGGTCAGAGATAGGCGCTGTACGAAATGCGCTTCTGTACAGCGCCTACCCAAAAAGCATCAGACCTGATGCATTAAAATGAACATTTTCAATCAGGTCTCAGTTGGGCGCTGTACGAACAGCGCTTGTGTACAGTGCTTGTACAGCGCCTCTTCAAAATGCATCAGACCTGATGCATTAAAATGACCATTTTTCCATCAATTCATGTGGGCACTGTTCGAACAGCGCCTTGTAGAGCGCTTTGAACAGTGTCCTTTGCAATGCATGACTTCTAAGCCTAATCATGTTAAGGCAATGGACAATGCAAGATGCAATCAAACTAACATGTAAGAAGAGATGTTTTAATCATGAATGCACACATAATTAAACACATGTTATACACAAAGAATGGATATGAATGGAATGTGTGTGTGTGTACAACTAATCTCTTCAAAGCACAAAACCAAGCACAAGATATACCTTTGGAGTGCTTGTAACCTTGAGGTCTTGAAAGGGCCATTAGACATGAACACCAAATCCTAGGCTACCCTTACAAAGAACCCCAATTGTGGTTTGTCCAAGAAATAAGCCAATCAACACATAGGAATCCTTACAATCTCCCCCTTTGGCTATTTCGTGACAAAACCACCACTCACATTGATCCTCACAACAAAATAGAAGCTACGGGATAGCAAAGATATTCTACATTACAAAGAGATATAAGAAAAATAAAATCTTCAAGTCTTCAATCTCTTGTAGAACTATCAACCCTTCAAAACAAAAGTTACACTTCCAAAGCAAGTGTATGTGAGATGATCAAGTGAAAATAAAACAAGCATTTGCTTTAAAAAAAAAAAAATTAGGCACAACATTATGCAATGTATGTGTATGCAATGCTCCCCCTCAATGAATATTCTCCCCAACAAGCACAATTGCTACTACAATTTGCAACTCCCCTTACCACACTCTACTCCCCCTTTTTGTCATGATATAGGCAAAGGAGTAGTCCCCAACCGGGTCACTCATAACAACGAGAGATAGTAGCATGTAAGATATTTGCATAATAATATAAGTCACTTTATGCATCTCGATTAATTGAAGAGAAACAAGGAGATTTATTTAGAGAAAATGTGTGAATCAAACATGCTTTGCATACAAAACATGTAGCATTCAAGTCCAAAATACAATGGTATTTGGCAAAGCAAATGACAAAGGTTTCTAAAAAAAATTCAAAACAATTTCACCATTATCATGAGAAAAGCAAGGATATGGAGTTTTCATTGATTTTAATTTATGAGCAACTATATCCAACTTTATAAGCGAAACATGGCATGAGCGACTTTGCACCCTATTTGATTTTTCCGGATAAGATATCCGTATGATAGTAGCCATGTTCAACCAATAAAGAAAGAGAGACATTTGGAATATAAATTCCTTTGAACGGATACAAGATCCTTTATTCATTTTGAGACTCATAAGCTTTCACACAAGTTTTGCATTTTAAGAATATGCAATCATCAATTCATGCTTTTCATGTGAGCATGTTATATGAATTTCATGCTTTTTCATTTGACATTAGCATGTTATAAAAGAATCATCATGTCATGGAGATAACTATAGGTCATTCAAATCATACTTCCTATGTACATCTCCTAGTCCAAAAATTCATGTTTGAACATAAATATGACATGGATTGTAAACAAGCAAGGTTCGAACTTATTGAATTGAAAACATATATACATATGTGCAACCAAGCTTACTCAAGCAATTAAAAGAAGAGGCATAAGTTATTTCGAATTTTTTGCAGGATACAAGAAAGCAAAATAGCTCTCTTTGCTTGAGTTCCCCATATGGGGTCGATCACAAAAACTCATCACTCCACAAGACATATCCCAATAGATCTACTTAGTGTTTTAAATCGAGTAGCATCTAAGGGTTTAGTAAATAGGTCCGCAAGTTGATCATTAGTACCTACATGTTCAAGTACTATGCATTTATTTTCAACAAACTCTCTAATGAAATGATGGCGGATGTCAATATGCTTAGTTCTAGAATGTTGTACCGGATTCTTGGAAATATTAATGGCACTCATATTATCACAAAAGAGAGTAAGTGTACCTTGGTTGAATCCGTAGTCTACTAGCATTTGCTTCATCCATAGGAGTTGTGTGCATCCACTCCCCGCGGCTATGTACTCGGCCTCGGCCATGGACAAGGAAATTGAGTTTTGCTTCTTGCAAAACCAAGACACCAAGTTGTTGCCTAGGAAGAAGCAACCGCCCGATGTGCTTTTCCTATCATCACAATTTTCTGCCCAATCTGCATCACTAAAGCCTACAAGACTAGCATTAGTGTCAAAAGAGTACCAAATCCCATAGCTGGATGTCCCATTCACATAGTGAATGATTCTCTTTACGGAAGAGAGATGGGACTCCTTGGGATCCGCTTGGTACCTAGCACACACACCCACACTAAAAGAGATATCGGGCCTACTTGCGGTCAAATAAAGCAAGCTACCAATCATGCCACGATATAACGTTTGTTCCACACTTTTACCACTAGCATCCTTGCTTAGCTTCAAAGTGGTACTCATGGGTGTATCACAATGTTTGGCATTTTCTAGACCAAACTTCTTCACTAGGTTTTTGGCATATTTGGCTTGGGTAATAAAGATCCCATCATCTAATTGCCTAATTTGTAAACCTAGGAAGTAACTTAGCTCACCAACAAGACTCATCTCAAATTCATGAGACATAACATCAACAAATTGTTGGACCTTGGTATTGTTGGTGGAGCCAAACACTATATCATCAACATAGATTTGAGCTATAAAAAGCTCATCCTTGTCCTTCTTGATGAATAGAGTCTTGTCAACACTACCCCTTGTGTAGTTATTGTCAACAAAAAATTGAGTGAGGCGCTCATACCAAGCCATCGGTGCTTGTTTCAACCCATATAGTGCCTTCTTAAGGCGATAGACATGGTTGGGGTGGTGTACATCCACAAACCCCTTGGGTTGTTCAACAAACACTTCCTCTTGCAAGAAGCCATTGAGGAAGGCACTCTTGACGTCCATTTGGTGCAATTTGAACTTATGCACACAAGAAATAGACAAGAGAAGCCTAATGGACTCTAAACGGGCAACGGGAGCAAAAGTCTCCTCAAAGTCGATACTCTCAATTTGAGAATACCCTTGTGCTACAAGTCTAGCCTTGTTCCGCACTATGTTGCCATCCTCATCGGATTTGTTTCTATAAATCCACTTAGTGCCTATCACATGAGCGCTTTTAGGCCTAGGAACTAGAGTCCAAACCTTATTCTTTTCGAATTGGTTTAGCTCTTCTTGCATGGCAAGAACCCAAAATTCATCATTCAAGGCTTCATCAACCTTTTTGGGTTCAATTTGAGAGATGTAGCATGTAAAGCTAATGAGATTAGCTATTTGACGCCTAGTCCTAACACCCTCATTCACATCTCCAATAACATCCTTTTTGTTATGAAGCCTTCTAACCCATGGAGCGAGTTCATTAGAGTCCATGAGAGGAACTCTAGTAAGAGGGCATGTGTCCTCATTATTACCATTGGACGTCCCAACATTGGGAGTCTCCATAACCCTCTCCAAAGGAGAGTCATCATCTAAAATATCCTCCTCCTCATGGTCATTAGACTTGAGCCTAGTATCATCAATGACAACATTGGATGATTCCATGACGATTCGAGTCTTCAAGTTGAAAACTCTATAGGCTCTACTATTCAAGGCATAGCCAATAAAGATAACATCATCACTCTTAGCATCAAATTTGCCAAGTTGATCACGGTCATTTAAAATGTAACATTTGCTTCCAAATGTGTGGAAGTAGCTAACATTTGGCTTCCTACCCTTCCATAACTCATAGGAGGTATTTCTAGATCTGGGCCTTAGGAAAAACTCTATTCCCTATATAGCAAGTGTATTGACGGCTTTGGCCCATAGGTTCCTAGGAACATTGTTGCTAAGCAACATCACACAGGCCATCTCTTGAAGGACCCTATTCTTCCTCTCAACAACTTCATTTTGTTGAGGTGTCCTAGGAGCCGAAAACTCATGGGAGATGCCTAAGCTATTACAATAGCTTTCAAAAGAGGCATTCTCAAATTCCCTCCCATGGTCACTTCTAATCTGTTTAATGCTTTTAATGTTAGAATTCATTTCATTTTGTATTTTAGTACAAAGCATTTTAAACTTCTTAAAAGTTTCAGATATTTCTCTAAGAAAATATGTCCATGTAAATCTAGAGAAATCATCAACACAAACAAAAATTTATCTCTTTCCACCTAAACTCTCGGTTTGCATAGGACCCATGAGATTCATGTGGAGAAGCTCTAGGGGCTCCTTGGTGGAGAGATACTTGTCCTTTTTGTGCATGCTCTTAGTTTGTTTTCCTTGTTGGCAAGGTCCACAAACACCATTGGCTTTCTTCCCAAGCTTAGGGAGGCCACGCACACAATTGAACTTTCCAAGGGTTCTTAAATCCCTAAAGTTCATGTTGCCAAGTCTTTCATGCCATAACTCTATTTGCTCATCCATGGACACATTGTTTGAGACTATTCTAGCTTCAAGACAATAGCAATTGTCGCTAGATCTCATACCTTTCAACAAGGTTTGTCCATCGGGCTTTAGGATAGAGCAATCATTTTTACTAAACATGACGGAATATCCTTCATCACTAAGATGAGAAATGCTTATCAAATTGGCTTTCAAGCCATCAACAAACAAAGCATTAGATAAGAAGGGTAATCCGGGAACGGAAATGGTTCCTTTCTCTACAACTTTCTTTTTGGATCCATCACCAAAAGTGACATATCCTCCTTCCTCCATAACAAGAGTCTCGAAGAAACTCTTGTTTCCCATCATGTGCCTAGAGCACCCACTATCTAAATACCAAAAATTAGAAGAATTTGCCTTCAAGGCTATTTAAGCAACATGGCAAACATTTTCATTCTTTCTAATCCACCTAGAAACAATCTTAGCTTTCTTAGTGGTCTTTGGTACATGGGTTCTAGATATCCTAGGATTATGCACATCAATATTATCATTCCTAGGAGCATGCATCTTGGCTCTATTCTTTCTCTTTTCAATCATGCTTCGTGTTTTACACATTTTAATATATCGAAAGCAATTTGGTCTAATATGACCATCAAATCCACAAAAATGACATGTAGGAATAAAATAAGGGATCATACCTTGTCCTTGAGCATGCATGTGAGCTTGTCCATGTCTTTATGGTTGAGTGGGTTCAATCCATCTTCGTTGTTGAACCGGTCTAGCTTGCTTCCTAGCTTGAGGTTGCATAATTGGTCTCTTTCCTTTGTGAGCCAATTATGGAGGAATGTTGACTTGAGAGACCCTAAAGGGTTGAGCTTGAGGTTGCCTTCTTAACACCATCTTCACTTGTGCATTTGAACATTGTCCTAGTTCTAACTTCTTCCTAGGAATTTGCACCAATGAAGCTTCTTCATTCCTCAAACTCTTGACAAACACGGTCTTGTTAGAGGTTGAGATCTTCTTGCCATCTTCATACCCAAGACCCCTCTTGTCACACGGACTCTTTCCAACACCAAGTATATGGTCAAGCTTCTTGGTGCTAAAATCCATCATAGCTAAAGATTCTAAAGCTTCATCAAGTTCCCTCTTCAAATCTTCTTCATTCCTCTTAGATAAGACTAACTCCTCTCTTAGCTTATCTTCCGTCTTCTTGAATTTTTCCACTTGTTCACTTAAGTGGTCATTATGAGATGAAAGCTCAAGATTTTCTTCTCTCAACATCTTGATCTTTCTTGTGCTCTTTAATTGTTAAATCATTAAACTCGGCATGGTATTTAGCAAGTACCTTTTTCTCCACAAATCCATTTATGGAGTTAGATGAGGAATCATTTTCTTCTTCACTAAAGTCATTTTCCTCTTGACTCATTTCCTCTCTTTCACTAGCACTTTTGCTTTTATGGGAGGAGGCAAAAGCTAGGAGGTTAGCCATGAGCTCTTCATCACTTGAAGACTCATCTCCCTCATTGGAGTCATCACTACTACCACTCCATATGGCAGCCATCACTTTACCCTTCTTCCCCATTGTGATTAGCACATTCGGGGGCAAAGTGACCTGTGCCACCACACTCAAAGCATCGGACCCCTTTCCTTTCGGTCCTTTCTTGCCTAGGTTCAAACTTCTTGAAAGGACCATTTTTCTTCAAATCTTGACCTTTTGATCCAAAGCCCTTTCTCCTAAACTTCATAACCTTGTTAAACCTTTTTACAAACAAGGCAAGGTCTTCATCCGAGTCAATCTTCTTTGCCTCCTTTTCATCCTTAGAGACTTTTAAAGCAATTCCTTTTTGCTTTTTAGGAGGTGTAGAGCTAGGAGCCTTCCTAGACTCATAGGCGAGAAATCTTCCAATAACCTCGCTCGGCTTCATGTCCATATATCCACTGTTTTCTTCTATAGTCGTCACCTTTGATTCGAACCTATCGGGGAGAGATCTCATGATTTTCTGCTTGACTCTCCTATCCGAATATGGGTCTCTGAGTTGGTGACTTTGATTAATGATATCCATCAATTTGATTTTGAAATCATTGAAGCATTCATCCTCTCACATCCTAAGTAACTCGAATTGAGTTTGGAGGACTTGAAGCTTGGATTCCTTCACCACCTCGGTTCTTTCATGTGCAACTTGTAAGACATCCCAAGCCACTTTCGCGATTTGAGTGTTCTGAATTAGCTTATACTAATTTTCATCCATTGCACAAAGGATGGCGTGCATTGTCTTCCTATTCCACTTTGAAGCCTCAAACTCTTGCGAACTCAATTGCACCTTAGGCTTCAATACTTCTTCTCCTCCACCATCGGGAGTCATCATGGGTAGATTATATCCATCTTCCACTACCATCCATGCACGGTCATGAATTTGACATATGTAGGATTCCATCTTCCCTTTCCATTGGGAATAGTTCAACCTGGTAAGAAGTGGAGACCTTGTGCTAGAAGCACCCTCGTTGCCACCATCATTTCCACCGTTTCCACTCATAGTGTTTATGAATGAATGAAATGAATGCAAATGTATGAATGATAAAAAATCACACAAAATGCAAAACACACCAAAATAAGCAAGGATCACCTATGTATATCTAGGAACCCGCTCTGATACCAATTGGAACAAATATTGCATGGTGTGTATAAAACTATCTAGAGGGGGGTGAATAGATTTTAAACATATTACCCAATTTTTCGTGTAAAGTCAATATTACGAAAATACTCCTAATTAGATAAAGCAATAAATCAAGTATAAAATGCGGAAATTAAATAACACTTAATTTTTACGTGGAAACCCTCACGGGAAAAACCACGGGCTAATAAGTGAGCCACACCCGAACCTCGAATCCACTAAGTGATAAAAATTACAACCTAATCCCGGAAGTAATCACACACCTACCTAATCCTGGTATGAGTGAACCTAGTTCGAATGCTTGCGATCTAATCAACCTAATCCCAGATGCAAACATAAGACTTATGTTCTCAATGAAGAGATTAACACCCTAAGTGAATATATGAATATCCAAACGCAACATAGAGCAAGGGAAACCCTATATGCTTATCTAAGATGATGAATTTGCAATTAGAACAATCCTAGATATTAAAACTAAATGACATGTCAAATAGTTTAGCTAATCAAGATTAAGCAAAAACCTAATTAGCTATCACAATACAACTTCTCAAATATTCAATACACTAATCTCAATCTTGTATCCAAAAGATATATGAAAATCATACAAGTAATAAATTGAGATTGCTTGTTAAGAAAAACACAAAATATGTAAGATATTAGAGAAAAGCTTACCAAGCAAAGTGTGATGAAGAATCCATGCAAAAAGACATCTAGATGACCAAAGATGATGCTAGATGATGATTGATGATCATGAAAAAGTGTTTGAGTAATTAAAAATGAGTTCTTGGAATTTTTCTTGTCTCTGAAAAATATCTAAAGTATGAAATCTGAATATGAACTCACTTAATTGACCTAAAGTCAAAGTGGCATATATATAGGGTGTCAATATGAAGTGTGGTCGTTTTGATAAGTGACATCACTATTTTGTCTTGGGCGCTGTACAGGCGCGCTCGTTGTACAGCGCCTGTACAACGCCAAGAAACTGATCTTCTTGGGTCAGAGATGGGCACTGTACGAACAGCGCTCGTACAGCGCCTACCCAAGAAGCATCAAACCTGATGCATTAAAATGAACATTTTCAATCAGGTCTCAGTTGGGCGCTGTACGAACAACGCTTGTGTACAGCGCTCGTACAGTGCCTTTTCAAAATGCATCAGACCTAATGCATTAAAATGACCATTTTTCCATCAGGTCATGTGGGCGTTGTTCGAACAGCGCCTTGTAGAGCACTTTGAACAGCGCCCTTTGCAATGCATGACTTCTAAGCCTAATCATGTTAAGGCAATGGACAATGCAAGATGCAATCAAACTAACATGCAAGAAGAGATGCTTTAATCATGAATGCACACATAATTAAACAAATGTTATACACAAAGAATGGATATGAATGGAATGTGTGTGTGTGTACAACTAATCTCTTCAAAGCACAAAACCAAGCACAAGATATACTTTTGGAGTGCTTGTAACCTAGAGGTCTTGAAAGGGCCATTAGACATGAACACCAAATCCTAGGCTACCCTTACAAAGAACCCCAATTGTGGTTTATCGACGAAATAAGCCAATCAACACATAGGAATTCTTACAGGATTATTTTCGTAAAATTGACTAATTGTAAAAATTTGGTAATAACTGGATTAAAATCTATTCACACACCCCCCCCCCCCCCCCCCCTCTAGATATAATTAGTATACCGTAATATTGTTTCACCTTCTCCCCTATTCCAATCGATTTCGGCCTCCTCACAAAAGTGAGTGATAAGGTAGGGGATAGGCAATGCCCTATTTGTCTTCGCCCACTTATGTATGTGATGCACTATGATTTGGCCAATGTCCATTTGAAGCATGTTCCTTGCACAGAACAAGTAACGTGCGATGTCAAAACCTAGATCGGTGCGGTGAGTCTTTGGTGACATTCAGTAGTCAAAGAACATATTCCAGAAGACCACATCTAGCTTGAGTTGGCTGAGCAACAAAGGACTGCAGTACTCGTTCCAAACTGGGCTTTCATCCATCCTTAAGTTAGCGGCCAAATACCCGTTGTACGACTAAAAGAACTCATGGTTGGGAAGGCCGTCAACAAAGCCGCCTAGGTCCTGAGAAGTGCCAAACCAATCGTTGATCCTGGTGGCTGTAATGTGGACCTCCCTTCCCCGAACTATCACGGGAATCCCTTGAGAGAAACAGTAAGGGATCATGGCATAATAAAATTCTCTAACCAAATCTAGTGCCGTCACATTAGGGGTCCTAACAAAACCAACCCAGTCCATCGCTCCCACTGCCTCTGGAATAAAAGTGGAGCCAAAGACCTTCAAATTAATGCCCATTTCCGACCAAACCTTCCTATTACCATACAATGCCCACCTTTTTCGGTCATCCGGTCTGGGGGCAGCGAGACTATGTCACCCTTTCCTTAACCTGGGGGAGGAGGCAACACGAAGGGGTCCAAAGTTCCTGAGGCTTCCCCTCTACTGAGAATTCACTTATTTTCCTTACAACCCGCCATTATCTTTCTCAAACCGCACACCAATTTACCACACTTAACCACTAAGCACAATATCACACCACACTTAATCTCTAAGTACAAATGTCACACCACACTTAATCTAACACAAAATCTTCAAAACAACCAAAATCAAACTTGCAATGATCCTCTAATCAAAACCCAATCAACAATTTATCTCATAAAGCACTTGAAACTCAAATAATCCCCAATATCCTCTATAATCCTTCTCAGGTGAAGCAAAACTATAATGTAGAAAGTTTGATGTTTTATATGCCTCTTTTTAACATAAATTGAGAAGATTAGGGCTAGGATTACCTTGTAGAGAGACTCATAGTTGCTGCAGCCGTGGAAAGAGCTTTTGTGGAGAGAAATTTATGTTTTTGGTTGATCTTCCACGACCTAACGTTTTTATTCCAGAAATCGCGTCAAGGCGACCTTAGGGCAAGCTTGTGAGGTTGCCTTTGCATAAACGATGTCGTTCTACTTTTGGATCAGGGAGGAAGTGAATGTACACAAACGAAGTTAAATTGCTTAAAGCATACCTAGAGGGGGGGGGGGGGGGGGGGTGAATAGGTTTTTACACCTTTTTTTCAAACCCTTGAACAAACATTCGTTTGTCCCTCAAGGTAGCCTTACACACAACACAATAAGCCAAGAAAGACATACATAGACAATACGATGATACAATCATAAGAGAAATGTCTAAGTATATCAACAAGTCATGTGAGGTAAAATAGCAAATAAACATAACAACAAAATAAGCTTGTATTTCATAAGATGTTCAATGTGTTACAAGAGTGATCAAATTGTCACTATACAAAAATTACAATATATAAAAGAATCAAAGATACAAATTGATCTATAGAATGAATACACTAATCACACTATACAAAGACTTGCTTCACAATATATCACATGTGGATATTATGAATCAAGACAATAAAATATACAATTAAAATATAAGAGAAAGAGATAGAAAGAATTAACACAGGGGATTTTTTAACGTGGTAAAACCTCCAAGGAGGAAACATCCACGGGTTGAACTACAACCATTGGGTACTATATTATTGGAAAGTAAACATAGAACATTCACAAAGTGACCAATCTTTAGCTCACCCAACCTAGTGAAGTCTAAGCCTACCCAACCCTATTGGAAAGTATGAAATCCCTTAATGATGCGGAACCACCATATATTGGACAACACACTCAACCAATATCGATGGTAGATTAGAAATTCCTCAAGAGTGCATACACCTCCCATGTACCCCGCTCTATCGGACTCTATGTCTAACCATACGCCTAGGCCTACCAATACAATAGTCAACTCCCTATCCAAGGCACTCTTGCCTCTAGGGAGCCTCCCATGCATGACTATCCGAGTCCTCCCGACTCTAGCCATGACTCCTTGCTTACCTATCCGAGTCATCCAGACTCTAGGCAAGACTTCTTGCTTGGCTATCCGAGTCACCCGACTCTAACCAAGACTTCATGCCTTTTACAAGGACTTCCTAGTGTGATCATGTGAATGCAAATGATGCAAACATTCAATACAACATAGAACATGTGATCAATACATTCTATGGCACAAATAGACCTAAACATGTGAATCACAATTAATCAAGTCTAGATGCAAAAATACATGAATAGAAACCTAAGCATGTGAAACACCTAACACATATAGTCAAAGTCTCATTCACACACATAACACTTGAATCACAAAATGTTCATTAAGTACAAATTCAAGATGCTATCAATATACAATTAAAAGCTAGATATATGAGATTAAAATCAATCAATATACTAGACAAAAGTATAGAGCAAGGTTTTGAGATTTACATCAATCAAAACCTATATTCTCTAAAACACATACAAATACACAAATCCTAGATTTTAATAATCAAAGGACCAAATCAAATCTCAAAGTCATTTTAACACAAAATTAATTCAATTAAGTATCAAACAACCTAAGATGCCATTCTAATCACAATACAACTCACAAACAAATGTAAAACCTAGAATCATAAAATCTAGTCAACATAAGTCCACAAATTGAGTTTCAATTAGAATGATAATCAAGCTACCTTTCCAAATAGCTTTTACAAAACAATAACATAGATATAGAAGAAGAAACCCCAAGCAAATGGAAGGTCAAATAACAAGAAATCCCAAATATGAGACTCAAACCTCGGATTCTGCAGCTGGTGCGAAATTCAGTGTCCAACCACTTGAAATCACAATCAAACAGCCACCAAACCACTTGGAGATGTTAGAGGACTCAAATACGAACACTCTCCAACTTGAATCACTCAAATCCGACTCCGGATGAGGAAGATATGGTGTTTTGAAGTTTGGAAAAATTGGAGAGAAGCTCTTACGGGAAATCAGAATTTTTCTTCATAGAAATTCAAAATGGAGAGAGAGAGGGAAGAAATAGGAGAGAGAGAGGGAGGAAACCGGCCAACCAGGTGGTGCCACGTCACCCCCTGGCCATGGGGGGCGCGTGGCCCACACGGGAGCAGAGGCTGCTCCAGGCCGTGGGGCCCACGGCCTCAACCACGGCCAGCCCTTGTGGCCCACGGCCTGGGCTGTCCTCTCGCGCGCTCCCTCGGTTCGTCAGCCCGTATCTTAGGCGTCCGAACTCCGAATTCAAATCCGTTTTTGGATTACGAACCATGACTCTCTCATGCACGACAAAGACTATACAACTTTGAAAAACGGTTGAGAAATCATCTCGGAAATCATCGATGACATCAACACAACATAAGAGAACGTAAAGTGGCATAGTCAACATGTTTGGACTCGAAACCTTATGAATGAGTAACCGAAACGACCGGAACTCAATAAGGCATTGAATAAGAACATGTTCAAGTCCTAAACACAAAATACAGAAACATACAAACACAAATACACACACATATGCTAGTTTCCGAACATAGTCCTAGAAAATGCAAAACACAAAGTTTTTTAACTAAATGTGAATGCATGAGCATATTTTGCCAAGTGTGTGAAAGTGAAATGTAAATGAAATAAAATCATGAAGGGACACACAAGAATGATATGTGTGAGTGTGTGCCTAGCCTTGTAAGAGATAAGAGGTCTTTGAATACCTTTGTAGACCGATAATGTCTGAAACTCTTAAAAGCCGGCAACTTGAACGAATAATGGTTGAGACGTCCTTCGTCTTCGAAATTCTTCAATTACTAACCACTAAACATTACAAATTAAACACGTTTTGATATGGAATTAATGCCAACACTAATTATCAACCTAACAGGAAGCAAGCTTGGCTGAGATCACTTTGGGCTCGCCTTGAGGTCACTTTCGCCTCGGGTTTGACTGATCTTCTAGGTGCAAGGGTGACTTAGGGCGAACTCGAGGTGAGGTCACCCTGGGCTCGCTTTTGTCTCGGCTTTTTAAAAGGATTTTTTACCTGATAAAGGCGACCTTGGGGCGAGCTTGGCGAGCTCGCCCTGGGGTCGCTATTGTCTCGGTTTCTACTAGTTAAGAATGTCTTGAAGAGCTAAAAAAAAATTACTAACAACCTACAAAAATAAGCAACTTGCACACAACATCAAACACATATAATCTATCATTGAAAGGCACAAAATGCAAGCAAGTAAGATGTTGTAAAATTTAAAATGCAAAAAGATAAAAATTAAAACATTAAGCTAAGGATTGAAAAATTAGAAAACTAACATTTCTAAATCTATTATGTACAAGAGATGGTACCTCCCTCTTTGATTTCTTGGCTCAGGGCAGATCTTGAAAGTGAAGCACCTCCTTGAGTTTTTGATCTTCAAATTCCCAAAAGATCTTGAGTCGTTGCCCATTCACCTTGAACATATCCCTTTTATTACCTTCGATCTCTACGGTTCTATAAGGAAAAATTTCAGTGATCGTGTAAGGACCCAACCAGCGACTCTTTAGCTTGTCCGGGAATAACTTCAATCTTGAGTTGAAGAGAAGTATATTTTTACCCACCTTTAGCTCCTTAAACTCTATCCTTTTGTCGTGCCACCTTTTAGTGTTTTCCTTGAAGATCCTCGAATTCTTGAATTATTCAAGCCGTAGTTCCTCTAGCTCACTCAATTAGAGGCACCTCTTTTCACTGGCCTCTTGCATGCTCATGTTAAGGAGCTTAATCACCCACCATGCCTTGTGTTTAAGCTCAAATGGCAAGTGGCAAGTGGCATGATTTTCCATACACTAGCTGGAATGAAGACATACCAATAGGGGATTTTTAGGCCGTTCAATAGGCCTATAAGGCATCTTCCAACTTCTTGACCTAATCCTTCTTTCTAATCCCCACGTTTTTCTCCAAGATACTCTTGATTTCTCTGTTCAAGACTTCAGCTTGACCGTTGGCTTGTGGATGGTACGGGGTGGTGACTTTATGTTGTTAGGATTATGCTCAATAGCAAGAGTGTAATATTGTAATTAACAATCTTTTTCATATTAATAAAGTGATTTCTGGTTTAACAAATCTTATAGCCTTTATAGTTTAATATTATAATTGTCAAAGTAAATAATCATAAGGTCTAAAGACTATGAGAAAAGAAGAATTGTTCGTACATCTGGATATGTATGAGGTAGACACAATTCTTTAGTTAGTCTTGAATAATGTTCACAACTTAAATTAAGGGTTGGGCACCTTTATCTTGTTAAAGTTGTAGAATTCTTTTGCTAGCATTTGAGTGGGATCAAATGAGATATGATGAGTCTAAAATCATCGGAGTGTCTTCGAGCAAAAGAATCTAGTGCACTGGGTGCATTGAACTGGATCACAATGAAAAGCTTTATCTAGAACCGTCAATGGATAATAGTCTTTTCATTATCAGGACAATCGGAGAGTCTATCTTAATCCTGAGATAAATGATAGACTTATGGTTGCAAGTGATATCATTTGAGTTATCAATGAATACGATTATATAGCATAGTCTATCCTCGATAGTTTGGTGGTATTCATTTGTTAATCGATAGAGGACTTCATTTATAGATATGGACATCGTGGCTCCATTTATTAAATGAGAGTAGAATATCATCATATGGATGTTTTGAGGTATTGGATATTGAATCTTAAAGTTAAGTTTTCAATAGAGTCTATTGAAACATGGCTTCTGGACAAGTCAAAATATCCAAGTTCAAAATGTGGTCATATGAGTAAATATGGTAACTTGGAGAGCTATAGGCGGTCTATGAGCTCTTGGCGATTACTGATATTCTTCACGAGGATACACCATCTCCAATAAGATTGTCTAGGGTACGAATGAGAAATATTTACTTATTCCATCTTTATTTAAGAGTGCAATTTTAGTTCTTTAGTGGAATGAACTAAAATTAATAGATTGAACCTAAGTGAATCATTTGTTGATTGTGATTGGGTTATGTCTATTGGAGCTTAAATTTAGATAGGCCCGCCAAGATCCTCAATCCACACGGACTTGCATGAATCACTTGATATATTCTACCGGACTAATTATGGGTCCATCTAGAATTGTATTAAGGCATGTGGACTTGTTTCTTTTAGTAAGAATGGGCCTAGTTCACATGTGGGCCTTTTATTAAGGTCCAATGGATTTAATAAAATAGAAAAACAATATATAGATATATTAATATATATGGCACATGGCCGAGATATATATATGATATTATATTGTTTTATTTTTATTATTTAATTAAATGAGAATTAATTAATTGATTGATTAATTATTTAATTAAGAACCAAAATCTTTTTCTGACTAGGAAATATGTTTCTTAGTAGTATACTATTGTGGTAGTATAATTAAAATAAAGACTTTATTTGGTAAGTAGATAAATAAGGGATTTATTTATCTAGTCAAATAAGGAAGTCTTTATATAATCACAAATACACTAAAGAGTTGGATTAGGGTTTGTATATAATATATATGCATGCGGAATATATAGAATATATATGCATGAATGCATGCGGAAATATATATATACATATATGCATGCGGCAGAATATATATGAGATATACACTATTGATTATATAAAAGCATGCAGAATGTGAAATATAAATATGCATGCATGATGCGCAATACATATATATATTTTAGTAGGCGTGCAGTTTTTTATAAAAATAGACATATAGATATATTATTTTGGCAAGGAAGATTTGCGACCTAATATATATATTTTGTGCAAAGAGTATTCTGCGGCCACAATATATATATATATATTCTTTGTATAGAATTTAAAAAAAAAATATATAAAAAAAAAAATAAAAAAAAACCCTAGGTCTTTGGCTTGAGAATATTTTTCTTTTGCTTGAGAAAAATAAAATCCAACTCTAGAGATTAATGTGATAATTCTGCCAAGAGAGAAAAAGAGAAGAGATCGTTTTACTTCGATAGTGCACTAGTAGTTTATACATCAATAGGCTTTGTGCACAACTTCGAATAAGGTTCACGCAAGTTTCGATCATTAGATTGAGAATTCAAAAGTGATCGGAACGTTCTTTGTTATCTTTTGGAGGTTTAGTGACTAACGAAAAAAAAAAAAGTTTTGTTAATCCATCCTCAGGTACACAATTCAAAGAGAAGGGAGACCACACTCCTAGGTGATTCATGTTCGTGATTGGATTGGAAGATCTTGCGGATTACCATCGACGCAATGTCAATCGGATCACGCGACAAAGGCATGATATCTTTAGTATTATATGTTAATTAATTAAAGGGTTAAGGTTCAAATTATGGAAAAATTTTAAACTGTACTAAAACCCCTTTTTTAGTCTCGCTTCCGCTGCGTGACCGTATTTTTCCCTACAATTGGTATCAGAGCCTTGGTTGAACCCTTTTTTAATTAATTAACGTATATATACGTGGATCTATTTCTTTTTATTGTGATTATGCATGTTTAGAAAGAGATGGCACTCTAGGTATTCGCATATATAATTACATGTGGATGTATGGATTTATATATGTTTATTATGTGGATTGTTGTTGCTCGATTTTGGTCCTAGATTTTCAATGTATTTTTTTGTTTCGGAATTGTAACAAGAAGGGTGGTCTATCATCGCCATAATTCCTTCTTGGTAGTTGCTAGGTTTTATTTTTTATTTTAATTTTTTTAGTGCAGTTTTTACTGCAGTTTTTTTTATTTATTAAAGTGCAGTTTTTTTTTGTAATATATACTACAGTGATTAAAAAAAAAAAAATACTGCAGTATTTTAATTTGTTTAAATACTGCTGGAATGTATTCGGGTATTGAAGATTCGAAGACACGAAGAAAAGGAAGCAACCGGAACCAAGAACGAGCACCGTGCGCACCCTAGGAGTGGATTGGGCTGCGCATGGCAAGCCCAAATCTTGGTGGGCTGCGCACGGCAGCCTTGTGTGGCCTCATGGGCTGCGCATGGCAGCCCCTTTGTGGGGTTGTGGGCTGTGCACGCCCATGGGAGGAGGCCGAGGGATGAGCGTATGGTTGATGGCCACCTAAAGATCTTGTATTCCTAACAATTGTAATTTACTTGCTTTTCTAGGATGGACCAAAATTGTTGCTATTTATTTTTTGCATAAATATTACAATATTTGTTATTGTATGATAACATGACATATAGAATAGGAGTGCCACTCATATATCTCTTTTGGTATGAACATGCATTGAATGATTTAGGTATCTAAATTGGCATCTAGACAACTTGGTAAATCATTCTATGGGATTTAATCACACGCCTTAAATAATTGAGTGGGAGAAGGTGTTTTTGTAACACCTATGGCCTCCAAGGTTAATTGAGCTTTATTATTTATTGGTAATCCCCCCAAGGGGCGTCCATGAATGGAATTTAGAAACATACTTCCTTACAAGGATAGACTAGACAATGGACTCAAATGAGATCTACTCCCCAAGGAGGGATTTTCGTGAGAGAAAATTGAGGGTCGATATCTTGGTAACACACTCAATGTAATTTTATTGATATCCTCCCAAGAGTTCTTGTCAGTAAAATTGCAAGGCTAAAATTGAAAACGCTGGTTGTTATGTTAACAATTAGGTGGGACCTAGTCTAACTAGTAAATGGTGCGAACTCCCAAAGGAGGCGTAACATTTATGGGTGTTGGATCACCGTTGAATTTTTATGATTGAGTTATTTATTTAAATCAAGATAAATATTCGAAAGTGCTTTATCATGATTATTTACTCATATAATTTTGTTATATTCAAAAATCATGACCCCATCCCTAATGAACATCTTAAAAGATAATAATTTAACCGGAGATAATTATGTCACATGGAAAAGGAAAATTGGGTTGTTGCTGCAAGCTGAAAAACATAAGTTTATTCTGTCTGCTCCTAAACCACCTGCTTCTACTTATGAATCTCAGATTCATATGGTTGGTAAAGTTGCTACTGTTGTTGACGGTGAAATTTGGATTGCCACGCACTCAATAATTATATCAATTTAATATAAAACAAGAAAATTAAGAACGCATGCAAAAGATAGATTTTACGTGGAAAACCCTTGAATGGGAAAAAACCACGGCGCCCCTGAGGGCAGAAAAATACTACTAGGTTTTCGTTGCCTTGTTACACACTTAGATCTCTCTTACAATTGCTCTCTACTCTCTCTCTAGATTTCTGAACCCCTCCCTCATGGGATAGGTGGTTCTATTTATACATGTCTAATTAGGGTTTCCCCTTGTTTTTAGCTGTGTGGGTGGTAAGTTTCCTTCTTTGATTCGTGCTAGGATTCCCCTGTTGTCACGGATCCGAATCTACTTTCCTCTCTATGATTCCTTGTTGTCATGGGTCTTCTAAAAGTTTAGGGTTTATTTCTGTGTTTCTGCCGAGTTGGTTCAGGCCCAGTATACTGGTGCAGCGAGTACCTTCACTTCTGGGTATCATCTCTTCGGCGACCACATTTCTACTTTTGGCGAGTAAATATCTAGCTTCGGCGACCATATCTTTGACTCCCTTCTAGCTTGAGCTATTTTATTATTCTGACTCGTCACATTTCCTCTCTTGACCCGGTCAATGAGTGACGTGGCAGTCTTTTGTTGGCTTTTTCGATGACGTGTCAGGTTGGCGAATTTATACATACAACAATACCCCCATAAATACTTCGAGCTGAGCGAATTACTTGTTCTTCCCACTTCGTTTGCCTCTGCGAGCAGTATTTATATTTATGCTTACAAGATTTCGGCACACTTTACAATAACTCCTTCTTTTCTTTTTACCACGCGCTGTATTTATTAATTGATTCTTCCGGTGCAAGCTTTCAATTTGAGCCACACAACTTCTGGCGCTTCCACTTGTTTGACAGGTGAAAAGACATTCTGACTGCTTGGTTATCCCCGAGATGCCACATGTCATTTACTTGGTGGTGACTATTGCGGTTTTGGTGACTGTGGCCGTCATTCTCATTAATTGCGCATCATTGCACTTGATTTTTTTTCGAATTTCAAAGTTCCCTCTTTTTAAGGCCCGATCGTTTCCTTTTCTCCACTTCACTCTTTCCATTTATTCCTCCATCGTTTTTCTCAGAGCAGAAAAGAACAGTTTGATTCTTCGTTTTTATCTACCTCATTTCTTTGAGTACTTGCTACAGTCCTTTCCCTGTGCCTTCTATTGCCGGACGATTCACCGGAATCGACTATTCCTGCCTCTCTGCGTATCTTTTGCGAATCTAGGGTTTTCTGGTGAGTTCCCATGGACCCTTCTTTACGTTCTTCTCTTTTTAATCGGATGATGCAAGCCATGGAGCTTGGTGATAAAAGTACTGCGGATAAAATCGAATCTCTGATTCGTAATTTTCATCCGGATTCTCCGGTCCCAATTTCTGTTTATGTTCCGTCTTCTGAGGATGCTTTTATTCCTAACATCTCTCCTCCGTCTTCTAACAGCGATTCTCCCACGATGCCGAGATCTTCTAGACCAACAAGCAGTAAACGACGTGCCTCTAGGGCTCCCCGTGAGTCCCTGCTGGATGCGCAGACGACTGTTGACTCTGATGTTGAGGACCATCAGAGAGATAGGCTGCACTTCTCGCCAAACCGTCCGTGTTCTTTCGATACAGAGGTTAATGTGGTTGGCGAGGACGAGCT
Organism: Acer saccharum; assembly: GCA_030490815.1. Classification (NCBI taxonomy): domain Eukaryota; kingdom Viridiplantae; phylum Streptophyta; class Magnoliopsida; order Sapindales; family Sapindaceae; genus Acer; species Acer saccharum. Next base: position 20,582,397 of record CM059876.1, on the reverse strand, counting down.
CCGTAAATATAAGAGTCGTTTTGATATTCCTGACTTTGTTTCCTTGATATTACCTGGCGATCGGGCAGCATGGAATCCTCCCGAGAATGCGATCGCCATCTATGGTGCCATGCTCAGCTGCGGAGTAACACTTCCTCTTCAGCCTTTTATCGCGAGGTTTCTCGCCGAGGCTCAGATTGCACCGGCACAACTTGCTCCGAACAGCTACAAGATACTGATGTGCTTGTGCCTTATGTGGAAGCTGAAGGGTTATGGGCCCCCTACACCCCGCGAGATCCGCCACTTTTACACTCTAAGGCAGGCGGGCAATGGTGGCATGTACTTCCTTCTTTCTTCGCCGGTGGAGAACTAGATCCCTGAGGGTGTGGCGAACCCTGGTCAAGTTGAGGTCTCCAGTGATGAAAAGAAGAAAGGTTTCATCTGGGGCTTCCCCACTTCAAATAAAAGGTGGAAAAACAGTTGGTTTTTCACAGGTGGCGAGTGGGGTCGGGATGTGCCAGCTAGCAGTCGCCGTAATCTTTTGGCGAAGAAAGTTCCCAGGCATTTCACATCTCCTGAAGCCTGGTCGAAGGCAGCCCCTGCTTTGTTGGATAAGGAGATTTCTCACCTCGTCGCGGCAGCTGTCCTTCCTTTGGACTCAAGGGACAGATCCTTCCTCTTGGATGAGGAAAAAATGATTTCTGAGGGGATTTTTACACGCCTATATGCAAGGCTTCCTCGCTGTAAGCCTTTATCTATTCCTTCTTTGTTTTTGTTTTGTTTTATTCTGTTAGTTGACACTTGGTTTATTTTTCTTGCAGTGTGTGACTTTGACACCGTTTGCGACTTGCAAGCCCGGGCGGTGAAGAATTCCGAGGCTGCCAGCAAAAGGCATGCTGCTGGTTTGGCTAAGGAGGGAATTGCTAGCCCGGATGGTGATGATCCTTCCGATGGCGAGGACGCTGGTAATGTTACCGGGGGAGGGGTTGAATCGGGGCAGCCCCCTATGCGTGCAGAGGTTGCTGCGACTGTTTCTGTTGCTGCTGCTGCTGCTACTGCGACTACCCCCAGTCGTAAGGGTAAGGAGAAAGTTGGGGTTTCAGGAGGGGTCAGTGACATCCCTTTTTTTAACGCGCATGTTCCTGAGACTCCTCTTGATCCTGCGAGTGACCTGGCCCCCAGAGCTAGTAAAAGAAAACGCCCTGCTGAGAGTACGCCTGATCATGCTGCTTGACCTCCCAAGCGGGCTTCAAGGGTGGTGCAGTATGTTGTTTCTTCCGAAGAGGAAGGCGTTGAGGAGCCAGCTGTCACCGAGACCCCTTCTACCCAACCAGTTGTTCACGAGGGGCCTGCTGAAGCGGAAAACGTAGCGGAGCCTCCTTCTGAGGGGGTTAATGAGCAGACTATCCCTGCTTCTACTTCTCCCCGACCAGCTTCTCCTCCAGTGGCTATGGGCGAGCCGAGTGTCTCAGATCAACCTAGGCCATCTAGTCAACCTGAATCGATTGATCGGCCAGGCCCGTCAAAGCAGCCTGGGACCTCTGCTTTCGGTTCGGGTTTTTCCCATGAAGCCCCTCCTACAGGCCCGGTTGAAGCCGATGAAAGGAACATGTCCCTTTTTGACTTTTCGGCTACTGAAATATGCTCCCACCTGGTTAATAATGATATATACATTGGTGATACCTGGGGGCATGTTAAAGACAAGTCCTACATCAGGAAGATGGAATTTTTCTTCAACTGCCACTCCTTGGTAAGTTCTTCGCCGTAAATCTCTATGTATTATTGTTTTTTCTTATATTTTCTGACTTCGACTATCCTTTTCCTCAGATGATGTCTGAGCTGGGTGAGAACTACAAGTATGGGATCAGAGCTTCCCGTGAGATTAAACGCTTGCGCGAGCAGGCTTCTGTTTTGGCGGCTGAAAAGCTCTCAGCTGAAGAATCCCACACTCAACAGCTCGCTCAGTTCAGAGAATCCTTAGATGGTCATCTGTCTGCTCGGCTGGCGGCCGAAGAAAAACTCTCTGCTGCTGAAGAGGAAATTCGCTCACTGAAGAAGCTTCTATCTACGAGCCAAGAGTCCTTCGCAGCACGTCTGGAGGCCGAGCGGGTGGCTGAGGAAGCTAAGGAGAAGGCTTAGCATGAGGCGGCAGATTTGTGCAACCAGTTGTCTTCCCGCGACCTTATCTTCGATAATTTGAAAGCTGTGCTGGAGGCTGAATCAGTTGATCATTTCAAGAGATCCCCTGCCTACGATGCGCTTTTGTTGCGCGAATTTGAGAAAGGCATGAGGCAGGCGAAGAAATTCTTTGCCATGAAGGATCATTCTAACGAGAAAGCTCTGAAGCGTTTCGACAGGTCCTTCCAACAGCACATGGCCAGCGGCGTGGACTCGATTAAAGACCAAATAAAAAGATGGAAAGCCCACTGCCGTTACAACAGGACTGAACCTCATCCCATGCATCTAGAGATCCCTAGCAAGCGTGCCTTCAATACTTACTACTCAGGTCAGAAGGGCAGCTTTTCTGGCTCTGGTGCTGAGCCTGACTTGGGTCCTGTTGCTGGAAGGGATTATGAGCCTTTCATGCCAATTGAGGATAAGGAAGTCATTTGGCCTTCGGACGAGGAGATTGAAGATGAGGAAGACAGCGAGGGCCCTTCTGCAGCTGGTTGAGTTTTTTGGATTTTTTCTACTGTTTAGGACTGTAAATTTATTCTTTTTGCTCATTCATTGGTAAATGATACAAAGTTATAAATATACATTTTTCTTTGTTCAGCTGCCTTTGCTGAGTTTTTGGCTTTACTTAGTTTTTCACCAAGTTTTTTAGCATATTTTTAGCTTTTATTCAGCTGCCATTGTTGAGTTTTCGGCTTACTCGGTATTTTTTAGGACATATCCGACCATACACCAAGTTTTTAGCGTATTTTATAGCTCTATTCAGCTGCCATTGCTGTATTTTGGCGTACTTTGTATTTGTCAGGACGTATCCGATCATACACCAAGTTTTTAACATGTTTTGTTTTTTGCTCAGCTGGCTTTCTTGCTTCTAGGGATTATATTTTCCCGTAATGGCGATCGCCGCTTTTTGCAACTCGGGTGTAAGGTTTATGATTTGTATTGGCTTAATTCCATTGCAAAACACTCTATGATTGTATTAGTTGTTGCTTAGGACATTATTTGAAGAAAAGAAGCTTAAAGAGTGAAGAGCAACGTCTAGTGCAAAAGTCGTCTTCAAGAGATGAAAAACGTCAAAGGTAAATCTTGACTTCCATCCTCTTGCAAGGCGTTAGCGCACACACACACAATTCATACATGTGTGTCCCTGCATCGTGGTTCAAACATTTGGTATAACACATTCACACACTTCATAGCATGCTCATGCATTGATCTTGTATTGACAAACATTGTGAAATTGCATGCTTTGTGACTATCTCTTTGATATGGCATGTTTGTGTGAATTGTAAGGAAAAATAAACAAATAAAAGTGTTACACGCAGCGGAAGCGATACTAAAGACGATTTAGTGACTTTTAAAATTTTTCCTTTATGAACCTTAAACCCTTTTAATCAATAAACATGCATATATATCAACAAAAGTAAATTACCTCTTGTCGCGTGATCCGATTGACTTACGTCGATGGTAATCCGCAAGACCTTCAATCCGAGCACGAACGTGGATCACCTAGGAGCGTGGTCTCCCTTTCCTTTGAATTGCAAACCTGTGAATGGACCAAACAAATACTTTCTATTCTTTGTTAGTCACAAAACAATCAAAAGAATGTCAAAATTATTCCGGTCACTTTTGAGTTCTCAATCTTATGATCGAAACTCGCGTGAACCTAGATCGATATCGTATACACAAGCTTATTGATGTTTAAGCAATTGTATACTATCAAAGAATAATTTTTCACTCCTTTTTGTCTCTCTAGAATAAAAACTCTCTTAGAATTAAGAAGAAGAAGAAAGAAAATAAAAACTCAAGCACCAATCATTGATGTGGCCGAACCCTATAAGAACATATATATAGGTTGGCCGAATTTTTCTTCTTTTTCCTTTAGGGTTGCCGAATTCTATGTAGTATGTGATTAGGGTTGGCCGAATTTCATCATGTCACTTATATAGGGTGACTAAAATTCAACCCTAATTCTTTTTAACTTTATAGACTTCAAACCCTAATCCAACTCTTTTATTTTATTCTTTTATTTGACTAAATAATAAAGACTCCTTATTTGATTAAATAAATAATACTAATTTATTTACTTATCAAACAAGTCTTTTACTTTTAGGAAAGATTTGTTTCTTTAATTAAACAATTAATCAATAAATCAATTAATTCTTATTTAATTAAAACAAATGAAACAAAATAATATTTTTAGGTTAAAACCTTAACCTAGCCGCCCCACTTGTATAAGGTTGGGCCTAACATTATTTTCTTATTTCATTTAATCCATTGGACTTTAAATAAAAAGCCCACATGTGAACCAGACCCATTCTTACTAAAAGAAACAAGCCCACATGTCTTTCATTAATATATTAATATAATTGAGCAGCCCATTACTTAAATAATGTGCAAATTATATTCTTAATATATTAAACGCAATTCTAGATGGACCCTTAAATTGGTCCGGTAGAATATATCAAGTGATCCATGCAAGTCCGTGTGGATTGGGGATCTTGGCGGGCCATCTAAATTTAAGCTTCAATAGACATAACCTAATCACAATCAACAAATGATTCACTTAGGTCCGATCCATTAATTTTAACTCATTCCACTAAAGAGCTAAAACTGAACTCTTAAATAAAGATAGAAAAGGAAGATGCTCCTCATTCATACCCTAGACAATCATATTGGAGATAGTGTATCCTCGTGATTAATATCAGTAATCGCCAAGAGTTCATAGACCGCCTATAACTCTCCAAGTTACCATATTTACTCATATGACCACGTTTTGAACTTGGATATTTTGACTTGTCCAGAAGCCATGTTTTCAATAGACACTATTGAAAACTCAACGTTGAGATTTAATATCCAATTACCTCAAAACATCCATATGATGATATTATACTCTCATTTAATTAAATGGAGCCACGATGTCCATATCTATAAATGAAGTCCTCTATCGATTAACAAATGAATATCACCAAATTATCGAGGATAGACTATGCGATATAATCGTACTCATTGATAACTCAAATGATATCACTTGCAACCATAAGTCCATCATTTATCTCAGGATTAAGATAGACTCTCCGATTGTCCTGATAATGAAAAAACTATTATCTATTGACGGTTTTAGATAAAGCTTTTCATTGTGATCCAGTTCAATGCACCCAGTGCACTAGATCCTTTTGCTCGAAGACACTCCGATGATTTTAGACTCATCATATCTCATTTGATCCCACTCAAATGCTAGCAAAAGAATTCTACAACTTTAACAAGATAAAGGTGCCCAACCTTTAACTTAAGTTGTGAACAATATTCAAGACTAACTAAAGAATTGTGTCTACCACATACATATCCAGATGTACGAACAATTCTTCTTTTCCCATAGTCTTTAGACCTTATGATTATTTACTTTGACAATTATAATATAAACTATAAATGCTATACGATTTGTTAAACCAGAAATCACTTTATTAATATGAAAAAGATTGTTAATTACAACATTACACTCTTGCTATTGAGCATAATCCTAACATGAATATGTGTTTATTTGTTTCCGTATTTTGTGTTTAGGACTTGAACATGTTCTTATTTAATGCCTTATTGAGTTCTGGTCGTTTCGGTTACTCATTCATAAGGTTTCGAGTCCAAACAAGTTGACTATGCTACTTTTCGTTCTCATTTGTTGTGTTGACTTCATCATCCGATTCCGAGATGATTTCTCAACCATTTTTCAAAGTTGAGTAGTCGTAGTCGTGCGTGAGGGAGTTACGGTTCGTAATCCGAAAATGGATTCGAAATCGGAGGTCGGATGCTCAAGATATGGGCTAAAGATCCGAAGGAGCGCGCGAGAGGAGTTGGAATCACGTGTGGCCACATGGCCAGCCCGTGTGGGAGGCCGTGGGCCCCACGGGCAAGGGAACCCTCTGCTCCCATGGGCCCCATGCGCCCCCCACGGGGTGGTGATGTGGCAGCTCGTGATTCGCTCGTAAAATCTCTCATTTCCCTCCTTTTAAGCCAACCTCCTTCCCTCCACACTTGAATGAATTTTGAAGAACACTTGAACAATTTTCGCATCAGAATTCTACAATTTTTTGTTTACTTGTTTTGATCATATCTCTCTCATACGAACTCGAAATCAATCGATTCAAAAACCAAAATTGTTGGTCTCGAAGAGAGCTACAAACCCCAAGCATTTCCAGAGGCAGCTGACTTCACCATTGTTCTCAGTTGAGCGTTTTCCAGTCCGTGGTCAATATGTGTGATACAACTTTTTCTTTTTCAATTTCATCTTTGATCTTCTTTTGATTCTTACTATTTGATTGATGAAATTTGTTGAGAAGTATGTTAGATCATATGCTAGGGTTGTTTTGATCATTTGTTAACTGAGTTTTAGCCTTGTGATTTGTTTGAACATATATGTGCTAAACTTGATTTATCATGAAATTGATTCTAGAAAATATATGTGTGATGTGCTTCATGTTATTTTCTATGTTTTATTTCATGATCTAAGAACTAGGTTTTTAGTGTGATAAATTGAATATTCATACCTTTGTTCTTATTGATTTGCATGTCTTGATTTCTAGATAATTTTGTGATTGTGTGTTGAAATAATATTCTGGACTATCATTGAACATGTACATTTTGCTTGATTGATCATCTAGCTTAATTTGTTTGTGTTTGCATCACTTGCATCACTTTAGATCATAGCCTTGCATTAGGTTGAAGTCTCTAGCAAAGTGAGTGAAGCTTTGTGGATAGAGCAAGGGAGCCTTGATTAGAGTCGGGAGGACTCGGATAATCAAGCAAGGAAGTCTTGTCTAGGGTCGGGAGGATCCGGATAGGCAAGCAAGAAATCTTCCTAGAGACGTGAGTGTCTTGGATAGGAAGTTGCTTTCTAGAGGTGTAGGACACATCTCGGATAGGAAGTAGGCTTGGTGATTCACTAGCCCAAGGGTAGATTAGGAGTTGATAGCTTGAGCAGATATCATGAGTGATAGCTTGAGTGTGTAAGTCCTTTTTCACATAGTGGATTGCTTCGCTGGTGGTTGTGGTATCAACCCGTGGATGTTTCCTCATTGAGGTTTTACCACGTTAAAATCATTTTGTTCAATTTTGCTTTACTTTTCCTTATCTTCCATATATTACATTGATTGCATATCTTGTAAATTGATTAACTCTTGTCTTAGTGAAATCAATTCATTTGCTAAAATCTAATCAAGTGTGCATTTGCCTTGTAATAATCCGCATTCTTTTAATTAGGAGAATTTGGAGCCTATACCTATTCACCCCCCCCCCCCCCCCCCCCCCCCCTCTAGGTATATTTCACTACTACATTAAGGGAAATTTCATCGGGATTTTGTTTCTCGCCGATTATCAGTGCTGCGAGTATGAAACTCGTCTTTATGTGACGGTAGCGATATACGATGGCGAATGCCCTTTGTGACTGGCAAGTGAAATTGTGAATTCTCAGTAATAAATTACTCTTTTATTGAATATTTCCTGCAACATAGTCATAAAGAAAACTGCTATCACGAAAAACTGCTATAAGACATAATAAAAAGGTTGCAATTGCTCTAAACTTTGAAAAAAGTTAAGGATAATATATCTTCAAGTACTGCGCATTGCATGGGCGGGGTAGTTCGCCAAAACCTTCTCGAGTAATGCGATATGCCCCGTGGCCAGCTATTCCTGTAATTTGATAAGGCCCTTCCCATTTGTCCGCGAGTGATCCTGCAGCTTTGTCTCTTGTTCCCGGATTCACCCTTTTCAGCACTAAGTCACCAAGCGAAAACCTCCTTTCACGCACATGTGAGTTGTAATATCTGGCTACCCTCTGTTGATACGCAGTATTCCTTATTTGTGCGCGCTCTCTTCTTTCTTCTAACTTATCCAGACCGCATTTCAGCATATCAATGTTAAGTTTTAGTTGGAAGAGTTGTACCCTTGGTGAAGAGAATGATGTTTCCACGGGAATGACAGTTTCAGCTCCATAAGCCATGGAATATGGGGTCTCACCTGTTAAACCCCTCTCTGTGGTTCGATACGCCCAGAGCACTTGTGGTAATTTATCTGCCCAGCTGCCCTTTTTGGTTGCCAATTTAGCTTTCAGGTTGTGCTTTATGATCTTGTTTACTGCCTCAGTCTGGCCATTCGTCTGCGGATGTGCTGGGGAGGCGTAGTAGTTGTTGATGCCGTACTTGTCACATAGCTCCCAGAATTTCCTACCATCGAATTGGGTCCCATTGTCCGTGATGATGGTGTTTGGTATCCCGAATCTGTACAGGATATTTTTCTTTACAAAGCTTATAGTGTTCGCTTCTGTTATATATACCAATGGTTTGGCTTCTACCCACTTCATAAAATAATCCACGGCTACTATGGCGTGCTTTGCTCCTCCAGTTGCTGTTGGCATTGGACCGATTAAATCAATTCCCCACATGGCGAACGGCCACGGCGAGGTGATACTCTGCAAAAGTTCAGGTGGTTGTCGGATGTTGTTGGCGATTTTTTGACATGCCTCACATCTCGCTGCTACTCTTTTGGCATCGGCGAATAGTGTTGGCCAGTAAAAACCCTGCCTTAATGTTTTGTGGGCTAGGCTGACACCTCCAGCGTGGTTCCCACAATTTCCACTATGTATACTTCTCAGGATACCTTCTGCTTCTTCAGGTCCGACACATCTCTGCAGTGCCCTCGAATACCCCCTTTTGTACAGTTCTCCATTGAGTACTGAATATCTTGTAGCTCTATACTTCAACCGTTTTGCTTCTAATAGGTCACTTGGGAGTACATCATTGACGAGATATTCTTTGATTGGTGTGATCCAGCTGTTCCTCTCGCCAAAGACTGCCCCTACTTCTTTTGATTCGACTATGCTTGGCTGCAGTTGGTGAATCATGGATATACTTTTGGGCCAGATGTTGATTGTGGTGGATGCCAATTTGGCTAGGGCATAAGCTTGCTCGTTTTCTTCTCTGGGGACATGAACAATTCTGTATTCTTTAAATCTTCCTAACAGTTCCTTTGCTAATTCCAGGTAGGTAATCATGCTTTCATCTCTCGCCTGGTATTCATCTAGTACTTGATTGACAACAACTTGAGAGTCGCTGAAGATTTCTACCTCATCTGCCCCTAGGACTGTGCAAACTTTTAAACCTGCTATGAGGGCCTCATATTCAGCTTGATTGTTAGTAGCTTTGAAGTCAAAACGCAGGGCACATTCGACTGAATCTCCTTCTGGGGTTGACACTACTACCCCTGCCCCGCTGCCGTGCGTGTTTGACGAGCCGTCGACGTGGAGTTGCCATTTGAATACTTTTTTATTCTGCTCCACCATCATTCTAGCCACCTCTATGCTTGGCTCGGTGAACTCTGCCACAAAGTCTGCCACTGCCTGTGCTTTGATTGCTGTCATTGGGAGATACTCTACGTCAAATTCACTTAATTCGATTGCCCACTTTGTTAATTGACCGGATACTTCTTGTTTCTGCAGGATTAATTTAAGTAGGCAGTTGGTGTATACCCCGATTTTATGAGCCTGGAAATATGGTCTTAGCTTCCTTGCTATTGTTATTAGAGCGAGTGCCATTTTTTCAGCCGGCGAGTACCTTATTTCGGCTGGTAACAGTGCTTTGCTGGTGTAGTATATTGGCTTCTGGATTCCATCTTCCTGTCGCACTAGTACGGAACTTGTGGCTGCTTCAGAGATGGACAAGTACATGTACAATGTTTCTCCTGTTTCTGGTTTTGATAGCAGCGGTGCCTGTCCAAGATAATCTTTCAAGGCCTGGAAAGCCTTTTCGCAATCCTCATTCCACTCGATTCCCTTTCCCTTTTTTAGAGCTTTGAAAAATGGTAGGCATCGGTCTATTGACTTGGCTATGAATCTGCTCAGCGATGCTAGGCACCCCGTGAGTTTTTGGACGTCCTTCAAAGTTCTTGGCGAGACCATTTTTGCTAGTGCTTGGATTTTTTCAGGGTTCACCTCTATTCCTCTTTGATGTACTTGATATCCGAGAAACCTACCAGATGGTACGCCGAATACACATTTTGCTGGATTCAATTTCATTCCATACCTGACCAGCACATCGAATGTTTCCCTCAGGTCACCTGTATGTCTATCTGCTGTGATGTTTTTTGTCAGCATATCGTCAACGTAGACTTCCATATTTCTCCCTATTTGTCTGGCGAACATTTTGTTGACCAAGCGCTGGTAAGTTGCCCCAGCGTTCTTTAGGCCGAATGGCATGACTGTGTAACAATACAACCCCTGATCTGTGGTGAACGCTGTCTTCTCTTCGTCTGGCTTGTGCATCTTTATCTGGTTATATCCTGAATATGCATCCATGAAGCTCAATGTCTCATGTCCGGCTGTTGCATCGACTAACTGGTCAATCCTTGGTAGCGGGAAGCTGTCCTTGGGGCAGGCTTTGTTCAGATCGGTGAAGTCGACGCACATCCTCCATTGATTGTTTTTCTTTTTCACTAGGACCACATTCGCCACCCATTCCGGGTACTTAACTTCTCTAATTGACCTTGCGGCGAGCAACTTTGATACTTCCTCTTTTATTGCTGCACTTCTTTCTGGGTTGAAGCTTCTCCTTTTCTGCACAACCGGTTTGCATTTCTCATTCACAGCCAGATTGTGCGAAATTACGCTTCTATCAATCCCTGGCATATCTTCGTGGCACCAAGCGAAAATCCCCTTATATTCCTTCAACAAGCTTGTCACATCTTTCTTAACTTGTTCAGTCAGCCTTGCTCCGATCTTTACTGTTTTATCTGGTTCCGCTTCATCTAGAATAACTGACTCAGTTCGTTCTTCTTTCTCTCTGCTCGTTTTGTCCCTTGGGTCCAGTTCAAAGTTTTCTGGATTATCTTCCTGCACTTCCCTGTCTACCTCGAATATGCTCAAGGTTTCCATCCCTGCTTTATCTTTGAAGATTGATAGGTTGGCGCGGCGAGCCATCTCCTGTGACCCTCTTAATTCTCCGACACCAAATTCTGTAGGGAATTTTATTTTCAATGCATGGGTTAAAGTAACAGCTCGAGCTTTGTTAAGAAACGGTCGGCCAAGTAAAGCATTATACAGCCAATTATGGATGTCAACTACGACAAAGTCCAACAGGATTGTTCGCCGGCATGGTGCTGTACCAAATCTCACCGGCAGCTTCACAGTTCCTAACGACCTAACTTCTGCGCCACCGAATCCTTTTAATGGCACATGGAATGGTTCAAGATCTTTTCTGTCCAACCGCAACTCATCATATACTCTGGCACTTAAGATATCAGCTGAACTTCCGTTGTCAATCATCACCCGAAGGACATCCCTATGGGCTATTCGAACCCCCACGACGATTGCATCGTTAGGCTTTGCATCAATTCCGTCCGAGTCCTCTGCTGTAAATGTTATGGGATCATGCCCTTCTCTTCCCTTCTTGGGGTTTCTCTGCACAGAATTGATCTCCATGCTTCTGCTTTCATACATTACTTCTCGGACTTCTGACATCCTTTCTCGATTGCTCCTCCCAGTATGAGGTCCGCCGAAAATGGTGTTTATAGTTGCGTTAGGGCTATTCCTCCTTGGACTCTTCCTTTCCTGCCCGTTTCCTTGGCGGCTATCCTGGCGACCACTGTGCTTGTCCCCTTTCAAAGCAAAGTCCTTCAGGTGCCCATCTCTGATCAAGCTTTCAATGTGATCGCGTAATTGAAAACATTTTAAAGTTTCATGCCCATGATCTTTGTGGAATCGGCAGTACTTAGTTGTATCTCTCCTGGCATTTGCTGACTGTTGCCGAGGATATTTGGCGAGTCCCTTGTCTTCTACCACAGACAGTATCTCCTCCTGATCGCCAGTTAAAGGGGTGTAATGGTTGTACCTTCCTCGAAACTTATTGGCTCGAGCGTTTCCTCTGCCTTCTCTTGGATATCCCTTTTGGCCCTTCGCATCTATCTGGCGATCACGTGACTGCGTCTTTTTGTCATCATTATGGTCCGGTTTTGAGTCAGGCTTGTGTCCATGCACATAGCTACCCACTTGTGCTACTTCTTCTTCTTCCTCCGTCAATGCATAGTCGCCAGCTATTTCCATCATCTCCTTATAAGTTTTTGGTCTCTCCCTTCGTAGGTCAAAGGATAATCGCCCACTTTATAACCCATTGGTGAATGCAGCGATCACAGCTACATCACTGGCGTCTTCAATTTGAGCAACCTCCTTCCCAAATCTCGCTAGATACTTCTTGATCGACTCGTTACGCTCCTGTTTCAAGTTGGATAGATGAGCGAGTGACTTTCTTCTCTGGACACTCCCCATGAATTACCTTATGAACGCTTTGCTGAGATTTGAGAAACTGCTTATACTTCCGGTAGGAAGTCTTCCAAACCACCTAGAGGCAAGGTCGCCGAACGTTTGCGGGAAGGTGAGGCATAACAACCCATCGTTGGATAAGTACTGGGCCATAATGTTACGGAATCGGTGAACGTGCTCCTTCGGATCCCTGTTCTCCTTGTACTGCTCAATGGTTGGCATTCTAAATCTGTCTGGAAATTGGGTGCGAGCGATATTTTCGACGAACGGGCTATCTGACTCATCATCCGAAGATACGTTACGACCATACCTTCGTGCCATCGCTAAAACTTTTCTTGATAGCTCTTATAGGGTGACATCTCACTGACCAGTTGGTTCTCCTGCTGGATCGAGTCTACTCTTGATTGTCATTCTACCATGATTGCCTCTCTCGTCCGGGCTTCTTCGATCTTCTGTGCTCTCGGATCTTCTTCGCTTCGCTCTTTTGGATCGTAATTCCCTTCGTGGACGAGGACTCTTATCTTCAAATGAGATGGAACGGTGTCTCCGCCGATTCCGTTGATATGTGTCACTGGAATTGACCCCATGTGTTCGCGCCTGGTCTCGCTCCTCCCTGGATTCTTCATTCATCACACCATTTCCATTCCTTTGTTTTCTCCCCTCGAAATCCTCAGTGTGGTCCTAGGGAGTCTCCTCAGTGGATTGTCTTGCTTGAGTATCGGGGATTGCAATGTGAACTTCCGATCATAGCCTTCCGGGCAGATGGATTCCAGGAGTGGTTAACTCGTAAGGAGATGAAACTCCCAACCCTATGGGGAGCGAAAGCCCTATTTTGTTGGCTTCGCTGATTAAGTTTACCAATGCAGCTTGGAAGTGCTGCAGAATCCCGGGATCAGCTGCCCTAGTTCCTGGTGTTGCCGCTGATTATTCCCCGATTGTCACCGCCCTGTCTCCCGTCGGCGCGGTTGGTTCAACAACTAAATCACCGCTGGAGTTACCATCTCTGTCACTGTCGTTGTTCATGTTGTTTGATTCGCAAGGGTCCCTCGAAGTTTCTGTTCAAAGATCCCCCTCCTTCTAGCGCCAATTGTTGACGGTGAAATTTGGATTGCCACGCACTCAACAATTATATCAATTTAATGTAAAACAAGAAAATTAAGAACGCATGCAAAAGACAGATTTTACGTGGAAAACCCTTGAATGGGAAAAAACCACGGCGCCCCTGAGGGTAGAAAAATACTACTAGGTTTTCGTTGCCTTGTTACACACTTAGATCTCTCTTACAATTGCTCTCTACTCTCTCTCTAGATTTCTGAACCCCTCCCTCATGGGATAGGTGGTTCTATTTATACATGTCTAATTAGGGTTTCCCCTTGTTTTTAGCCGTGTGGGTGGTAAGTTTCCTTCTTTGATTCGTGCTAGGATTCCCCTGTTGTCACGGATCCGAATCTACTTTCCTCTCTGTGATTCCTTGTTGTCATGGGTCTTCTAAAAGTTTAGGGTTTATTTCTGTGTTTCTGCCGAGTTGGTTCAGGCCCAGTATACTGGTGCAGCGAGTACCTTTACTTCTGGGTATCATCTCTTCGGCGACCACATTTCTACTTTTGGCGAGTAAATATCTAGCTTCAGCGACCATATCTTTAACTCCCTTCTAGCTTGAGCTATTTTATTATTCTGACTCGTTACACTTCCTCTCTTGACCCGGTCAATGAGTGACGTGGCAGTCTTTTGTTGGCTTTTTCGATGACGTGTCAGGTTGGCGAATTTATACATACAACAACTGTTAAGGCCCGTCAAAAGGTCAAGGAACAACAGAAGAAAAAGCAACTTGGGCCTACCAAGAAGGAGATCAAGAAAGTAACCAAGATCAAAGGGAAGTGCTTCTTTTGTGGTGAAAAGGGACATTGGAAAAGAAATTGCCCAAAGTCCCAGAACAAGAAGGAACAAGGTAATATTAATTATCTTGAAACATGTTTTCTGGCAGATTATACAGATTCTTGGATCATAGACTCTGGAACCACAAATCATGTTTGTTATTCCTTACAGGGGTTCCAAGAAAGGAGAAAGTTGAATAAGAATGAAATCAATTTGCACTTGGGCAACGGAACGTTAGTGTCTGCAAGTGCAGTGGAAGATATTAGAGTTTATTTGGATTCTAGAAGGCATTTAGATTTAATAGACGTTTATTACGTACCTAAATTCAAGAGGAATTTAATTTCAGTTTCTTATTTGAATAAATTTGGATATTCGGTTACTTTTAATAAAGTTTTTATTATTAGTAAGAATGACAAAATTATTTGCCAAGGTACATTGGAAAACGGTCTATACTTTTTGCATAGAAATATCTCTCACTCGTTAGACACAGAATTAACAGAACCTAATCATAAAAGAGTAAAATTATCAATAGATGAAACCTACCTTTGGCATTTACGCCTAGGTCACATTAACCTTAATAGGATTAAAAGATTGGTAAGTGACGGACCTTTGAGTGACTTAAAGGTTGATGATCTACCAACTTGTGAATCTTGTTTGGAAGGTAAAATGACCAAAAGGTCGTTCTCTGCCAAAGGTGCAAGAGCCACTGAATGTTTAGGATTGATACACACTGATGTATGTGGACCTATGAGCATTCAAGCTAGAGGTGGATATGAGTACTTCATCACCTTCACAGATGATTACTCGAGATTTGGTTATGTGTATCTCATGCGACATAAGTCGGATGCTTTTGACATGTTCAAAACATTCAAAGCTGAAGTGGAAAATCAGCTTGAGAAACACATAAAAATCTTGAGATCTGATCGTGGTGGAGAATATCTATCTGGTGAGTTTCAGCAATATCTTATTGATAATGGGATAGTTTCTCAGTTTTCTGCACCAGGTACACCTCAACAGAATGGGGTAGCAGAAAGGAGAAATAGAACTCTTTTGGATATGGTTAGGTCTATGTTGAGTTATTCAACACTTCCTATTTCTTTTTGGGGATATGCTTTACAAACTGCTATATACATTCTAAACGATGTACCATCTAAGTCTGTTCCTAAAACACCGCATGAGTTGTGGACTGGGCGCAAGCCTAGTTTACAACACTTAAGGATATTTGGTTGTCCTGCGCATGTGTTAAAAGGAAAGACAGAAAAGATGGAGTCCCGTTCGGAAACATGTATATTTGTAGGGTATCCAAAAGAAACTAAAGGATATTATTTCTATAGTCCTTCAGATCTTAAAGTATTTGTTTCGACAAATGCTAAATTTCTGGAAAAGGAATATATGAATGATTTTGTGCCTAGAAGTAGAATTGTCCTGAATGAGATGTCAGGAGATACAATTCCACGAGAGGTTACACAACCTAACCCAATTGTAAGTTCCGATCCAACACAAGATCAACAACCTACCATTCCTCGTCGTAGTGTGAGGGTTAGAACACAACCCGAAAGATACATCGGTCTGGGAGAATCAGTGGAGAATCTCCCGGATGACGATGATCCCTACACGTACAAGGAAGCTATGGAGGATGTTGATAGTCGCCATTGGCAAAAAGCAATGCAATCTGAGATTGAATCTATGTTCGATAACAAAGTCTGGTCCCTTGTAGACTTGCCTAAAGGGATAAAACCCATTGGGTGCAAGTGGGTATACAAGAGGAAAAGAGGTATGGATGGAAAGGTGGAAACCTTTAAAGCTAGATTGGTAGCTAAAGGGTATACACAGAAAGAAGGTATCGATTACGAGGAAACCTTCTCTCCTGTGGCCATGCTTAAATCCATTAGGATACTCTTATCCATTGCAGCATCTTTAGATATAGAGATTTGGCAAATGGACGTCAAGACAGCTTTCCTTAATGGAAGTCTTGACGAAAGCATCTACATGATGCAACCAGAGGGATTCATTGAAAAGGGCCAAATGGAAAAGGTATGCAAGTTGCAGAAATCCATATATGGATTAAAGCAAGCATCCAAATCCTGGAACATAAGGTTCGATCAAGCTGTCAAAGGTTTTGGATTTATTCAGAATCCTGACGAACCTTATGTATACAAAAGGATTAAGGGCGACAAGTTGGTTTTCCTGATTCTTTATGTTGATGATATACTACTCATTGGAAACGATGTAGGTGTATTGACATCAGTAAAAGAATGGTTAGCAAAACAATTTGATATGAAGGACTTAGGAGAAGCAAGTTTTATTCTAGGTATCCAAGTAATAAGGGATAGAAAGAATAGAACGATTGCATTATCCCAAGCTTCATACATAGACAAGATTTTGTCTAGATTTTCCATGCAAGATTCCAAGAAAGTTATGTTACCTTTCAGACATGGAATCAAGCTTTTTACGGAACAAGTTCCTAAGAATGAGCATGAAGAGCAATTCATGAGTAGAGTTCCATATGCCTCGGCAGTTGGAAGTCTCATGTATGCAATGCTCTGTATTAGACCAGATATTTGTTTTGCTGTTGGCATAGTTAGCAGGTTTCAATCGAAACCTGGCCCTGATCACTGGACGGCAGTCAAGCATATTTTCAAGTATCTCAAGAAAACGAGAGATAATATGCTTGTATACTCTGGAGGGGATTTGATTCCCGTTGGGTATACATATTCTGATTTCCAATCAGATTCTGACTCTAGAAAATCCACATCAGGGGCTGTGTTTACTATTGGAGGAGGAGCAGTAATATGGAGGAGTATCAAGCAATCTTGTATTACTGATTCCACCATGGAAGCTGAGTATGTTGCTACATGCGAGGCTACCAAAGAGGCTGTTTGGCTCCGCCAATTCTTGATTGACTTGGAAGTGGTTCCTAGTGCGAATAAGCAGATCACTATCTACTGTGACAACAGTGGAGCAGTGGCTAATTCGAAAGAACCAAGAAGTCACAAGAGAGGAAAACACATTAAAAGAAAGTATCATCTTTTAAGGGAGATTGTTCAAAGAGGTGACGTGACGATTACCAAAATCGCGTCAGCAGAAAATCTAGCAGATCCCTTCACAAAGGCTCTACCTTAGAAGAGTTTCGATGGGCATCTAGAGAACATGGGCATGAGAGATATGACACATTTGCTATAGCGCAAGTGGGAGATTGTTAGGATTATGCTCAATAGCAAGAGTGTAATATTGTAATTAACAATCTTTTTCATATTAATAAAGTGATTTCTGGTTTAACAAATCTTATAGCATTTATAGTTTAATATTATAATTGTCAAAGTAAATAATCATAAGGTCTAAAGACTATGAGAAAAGAAGAATTGTTCGTACATCTGGATATGTATGAGGTAGACACAATTCTTTAGTTAGTCTTGAATAATGTTCACAACTTAAGTTAAGGGTTGGGCACCTTTATCTTGTTAAAGTTGTAGAATTCTTTTGCTAGCATTTGAGTGGGATCAAATGAGATATGATGAGTCTAAAATCATCGGAGTGTCTTCGAGCAAAAGAATCTAGTGCACTGGGTGCATTGAACTGGATCACA
This sequence comes from Acer saccharum, assembly GCA_030490815.1. Classification (NCBI taxonomy): domain Eukaryota; kingdom Viridiplantae; phylum Streptophyta; class Magnoliopsida; order Sapindales; family Sapindaceae; genus Acer; species Acer saccharum. Next base: position 20,564,485 of record CM059876.1, on the reverse strand, counting down.
ATGAAAAGCTTTATCTAGAACCGTCAATAGATAATAGTCTTTTCATTATCAGGACAATCGGAGAGTCTATCTTAATCCTGAGATAAATGATGGACTTATGGTTGCAAGTGATATCATTTGAGTTATCAATGAGTATGATTATATAGCATAGTCTATCCTCGATAGTTTGGTGGTATTCATTTGTTAATCGATAGAGGACTTCATTTATAGATATGGACATCGTGGCTCCATTTATTAAATGAGAGTAGAATATCATCATATGGATGTTTTGAGGTATTGGATATTGAATCTTAACGTTAAGTTTTCAATAGAGTCTATTGAAACATGGCTTCTAGACAAGTCAAAATATCCAAGTTCAAAATGTGGTCATATGAGTAAATATGGTAACTTGGAGAGCTATAGGCGGTCTATGAGCTCTTGGCGATTACTGATATTCTTCACAAGGATACACCATCTCCAATAAGATTGTCTAGGGTACGAATGAGAAATATTTACTTATTCCATCTTTATTTAAGAGTGCAATTTTAGTTCTTTATTGGAATGAACTAAAATTAATAGATTGAACCTAAGTGAATCATTTGTTGATTGTGATTGGGTTATGTCTATTGGAGCTTAAATTTAGATAGGCCCGCCAAGATCCCCAATCCACACGGACTTGCATGAATCACTTGATTTATTCTACCGGACTAATTATGGGTCCATCTAGAATTGTATTAAGGCATGTGGACTTGTTTCTTTTAGTAAGAATGGGCCTAGTTCACATGTGGGCCTTTTATTAAGGTCCAATGGATTTAATAAAATAGAAAAACAATATATAGATATATTAATATATATGGCACATGGCCGAGATATATATATGATATTATATTGTTTTATTTTTATTATTTAATTAAATGAGAATTAATTAATTGATTGATTAATTATTTAATTAAGAACCAAAATCTTTTTCTGACTAGGAAATATGTTTCTTAGTAGCATACTATTGTGGTAGTATAATTAAAATAAAAGACTTTATTTGGTAAGTAGATAAATAAGGGATTTATTTATCTAGTCAAATAAGGAAGTCTTTTATATAGTCACAAATACACTAAAGAGTTGGATTAAGGTTTGTATATAATATATATGCATGCGGAATATATAGAATATATATGCATGAATGCATGCGGAAATATATATATACATATATGCATGCGGCAGAATATATATGAGATATACACTATTGATTATATAAAAGCATGCAGAATGTGAAATATAAATATGCATGCATGATGCGCAATACATATATATATATTTTAGTAGGCGTGCAGTTTTTTATAAAAATAGACATATAGATATATTATTTTGGCAAGGAAGATTTGCGACCTAATATATATATTTTGTGCAAAGAGTATTCTGCGGCCACAATATATATATATATATTCTTTGTATAGAATTTAAAAAAAAAAATAAAACCCTAGGTCTTTGGCTTGAGAATATTTTTCTTTTGCTTGAGAAAAATAAAATCCAACTCTAGAGATTAGTGTGATAATTCTGCCAAGAGAGAAAAAGAGAAGAGATCGTTTTACTTCGATAGTGCACTAGTAGTTTATACATCAATAGGCTTTGTGCACAACTTCGAATAAGGTTCACGCGAGTTTCGATCATTAGATTGAGAATTCAAAAGTGACCGGAACGTTCTTTGTTATCTTTTGGAGGTTTAGTGACTAACGAAAAAAAAAAAAGTTTTGTTAATCCATCCTCAGGTACACAATTCAAAGAGAAGGGAGACCACGCTCCTAGGTGATTCTCGTTCGTGATTGGATTGGAAGATCTTACGGATTACCATCGACGCAATGTCAATCGGATCACGTGACAAAGGTATGATATCTTTAGTATTATATGTTAATTAATTAAAGGGTTAAGGTTCAAATTATGGAAAAAATTTAAACTGTACTAAAACCCCTTTTTTAGTCCCGCTTCCGCTGCGTGACCGTATTTTTCCCTACATATGTTTCACTCTGTATTTCTTCAATAAAGCCTCAAACTTCTTATTGCAGAAGTGAGAACCTTCATCACTCACTATTGCTCGTGGTGTGCCGAAACGAGTGAAGATATTTCCTTTTAAGAACTTTGTCACTTCCTTTCCTTCACACGTTGGAGTGGCAATCATTTCAATCAACTTTGACACATAGTCTACGGCAACTAAAATGTATTTCTTCCTATAGGAAGTTGGGAATGGTCCAGACATCAAAAAGCTCCACTTCTAACATGACGTTCATGAGCATCTCATCTCTCTTTGTTATGTTACCGGTTCGTTGGCACCAGTCACATGCCTTTACAAAACTCCTCGAGTCTTTGAACAGTGATGGCCACCAGAAACCCGATTGGAGGACTTTCCTAGCCGTTCGTGAAGAACCAAACTGGCCTCCACACTCCTTAGAGTGGCAATGACTCAAGATATCTAGCATCTCTTCTTCGGGAACGCACCAGCGAATTACCCCATCTCCACATGTTCTAAACAAGAGCGGCTCATCCCAAAAGTAGAATTTCAACTCAGCGAAGAATTTTCTCTTTTAGTGCACATTTAATTCTAGTGGCACTATCTCACTAGCTAGGTAATTCACCACATCCGCGAACCATGGCACTAAGAGACCTTGCAACTCAAAAAGTTGCTCATCAGGGAACTCTTCTTTGATAGGCTTATCAACTTTTCCACTATCATCCCTTTCAAGCCTCGAAAAGTGATCCGCAACCACGATCTCGGTTCCTTTCTTATCTCTAATTTCAAGGTTGAACTCTTGGAGGAGTAGCACCCATCTTATGAGCCTCGAATTTGCATCCATATTTGCTAGAAGATACTTTATGGCTGAATGGTCCATGTAGACAACTACCTTGGATCCCACCAAGTATGACCTGAACTTGTCAAAAGCGAACATGATGGCCAACAATTCTTTTTCTGTTGTTGCATAGTTGACCCCTGCCTCATTTAATGTTTGACTTGCATAGTAAATAACATGTTGAAGCTTCTCTTTTCTTTGACCCAATACGGCGCTCACCATATAGTCACTAGCGTCGCACATCAACTTGAAGGGCAGGTCCTAATTCGGGGCCCTCATGATTGGAGTCGAAATAAGCTCCTTCTTTAAAAGTTTGAAAGCCTTCAAGCATTCTTTGTCAAACAAAAATGGCACGTCTTTCATCAAGAGTGAGCACAAAGGCTTCGTAATCTTTGAAAAATCTTTGATGAATCTTCTATAGAATCGGCGTGTCCTAAAAAACTCCGGATTCCTTTCACTAAGATTGACGGTGGTAAGTTTTCTATCAGTTCAATTTTTACTTTGTCCACTTCAATTCCTTCAGAGGAAATTCTATGTCCCAACACGATCCCCTCATTGACCATAAAATGGCACTTTTCCCAGTTGAGTATGAGATTGGTCTCTTCACACCTTTCAAGCACCTTCCCTAAGTTCTCTAAGCAACCATCAAATGATGACTTGAAAACGGAGAAGTCATCCATGAAGACCTCAATATACCTCTCTACCATGTCAGAAAAGATAGCCATCATATATCTTTGGAATATCGCCGGAGCGTTACAAAGTCCAAAGGGCATTCTTCGGTAAGCAAACGTTACATACGGGCACGTGAACGTTGTCTTTTCTTGATCTTTAGGGTTTATTGGAATCTGGTTGTAACCAGAATACCTGTCTAAGAAATAATAGTACTTATGCCCTGCTAGTCTTTCCAACATTTGGTCTATAAAGGGTAAGGGGAAGTGATCTTTCCACGTGGCCATGTTGAGCTTTCTGTAGTCAATATAAACTCTCCAACTTATGACAGTCTGTGTTGGAATGAGTTCATTATGCTCATTGGGTACCACTGTGATCCCTCCTTTCTTAGGCACCATCTGTACTGGACTAACCCATGGACTGTCTGAAATTAGGTATATAATACCCAAATCTAAAAGTTTTAGAACCTCGGTTCTAACTACTTCTTGCATATTAGGATTCAATCTTCTTTAGTGCTACACTGTTGGTTTGAATTCTTCCTCTATCAATATTTTGTTACATGCAAATTGAAGGGCTCAATCCCTTAATGTCGGAGATAGACCAACCGATGGCTTTCTTGTGGCTTCTTAGAACCCTCAACAACTTTTCTTCTTCAAGCTTTGATAAGGTGGCCAAAATTATCACTGGAAGTGATAATGACTCACTAAGGAAAACATATCTTAAGTGTTCCGTTAGTTGCTTCAACTCAAACTTAGGAGGTTTTTCAATAGACGGGGGTAATCTAGGCTTCCCCTCTCCTAACTCCTCGAACCTCCTTCTTTCTCTAAAATTCTTCAAAGGTTGGGAATTCAGATGTAGGGCATATTCCGCAACTTCCTCATCTTCATCCTCCTCAAAGGCTTATGAACTATACAAGCTTCCAATGGTTCCTTAGAAGTTTCTTTTCTAACAAAATCTACAACTAACGGCTCAACAACCTCAATCATCAAACACCTATCCACTTCTATCGACCTCTTGGCCACCTTTTTCATGTCAAATACCACGTGTTCATCTCCTACCTTCAATGTCATCTTATCTTCCTTCCTATCTATCAAAGCCCCTGCTGACTTCAAGAAAGGTCTACCTAGAAGCAAAGGTATTTCCACATCCTCTTCCATCTTTAGTATCACAAAATCCATAGGAAAGTACAAGCTCTACACCTTTATTAAGATGTCTTCCATAACTCTCCTTGGGTATTTGATTGACCTATCGGCTAGTTGTAGGGTGACATGAGTAGGCTTCACTTCCCTTACTTCTAATTTTTGAAAAACTGAGTATGACATCAAATTGATGCTTGCCCCGGAGTCGATCAATGCCTTCCCAAACTCTGTTTGGCCAATGGTACATGGGATTGTGAATTTCCCAAGATCCTTTAGCATAGGTGGAAGTTTGTTTTGTAGGATCGCACTACACTCTTCCGTTAATGCGACCGTCTCGAATTCTTCTAACTTCCTTTTGTTGTAGAGCAACTCCTTGAGGAATCTCACATAAGTAGGCATTTGGGAAAGTGCTTCGGCAAAAGGGATATTGATGTGAAGCTTCTTAAATATCTCCAAGAACTTGCCGAAATTGTGAACATCCTTGTGTTTCTTCAATCTTTACGGATATGGTATGGGAGGAACGTAGGCTTGACTTGGGGTTGTGGAGGAGGATCATGTGATGTGGTAGGCACGTCATCATGACTAGAAGTCTTCTTTTCTTCCATAACCTCTTCTTCAATAATACCCTCTTCTTCAACAACAATTTCTTTTCCCTTTCCAAGGTATTCTGGCAATTCAACCTCTCTACCACTTCTCAATGCAATGGCCTTGCATTGTTCCTTAGGGTTAATCACTGTGTCGCTCTTTTGTTGTCTTCCTTGTTGTCCCCTAGCTAGTTGACCGACTTGCATTTCCAAGTTTTGATTGAGGCTTGTGAATGTTGAGTAACTTGGTAAATCTTCATATCAAGCTTCCTCAAAGCTAAGTCCTAGGTCTCCATTCTAGTATCCAACTTGGCCAAGCATTTAGAGAAGAGGTCCTCTAGGTTATATTTTCTCTCCCCTTGATTGTTTGGGAGTTAGTTAGGGTAGTTTTGTTATTGTGGTTGTGAGAATCCGAGGGGTTGTCTTTGGTTAAGGTTTTGTTGTTGTTGGGGTTGATTGTCCTTCCATGACAAGTTTGGGTGGTTTCTCCATGTCGGGTTGTAAGTATTTGAAAAAGGGTTGTTTTAGGGATTTTTGTTGGCATGTTGTTGTTGGGGTTGATTTTGGAAGTTTCTGTTGTAGTTTACAAAGGAGACTTGTTCTTGTGAACCTAAAGCAAACGGGTTTCCAACTTGACAGTCCATTCTAGAGTGTGGCCCCAAACACTACTCACATGAGGCTACTTACACATTACTAGGCCCTGCACTCATCTTGTTCATTTGATTTTGAAATGCCGCCATTTGAACCTTTACACTTGTCAACTCATCTACTTCTATCAAACTCGGAGCCTTCTTCAGTAATTTCCTCTAGTTTCCCCAGTGGCTATTGTTGAGTGTCATTTCTTATAGGAGATCATTGGACGCATCCATTGATTTACTCATTAGAGAACCTCCAGCAGCCGCATCCACTAAATTCCTAGTTGACATTGTGATTCCTTGGTAGAAAGCTTGCAAAGTCTACCACTTTGCAGGACCATTGTGAGCACATCTCCTAATAAGCTCCTTAAATCTCTCCCAAGCTTTGTAAAAACTCTCATTCTCAAACTGTGCAAAAGTAATGATTTCATTTCTAAAGCGAGCAACCTTCCCTGGAGGAAAAAATCTGTTCAAGAATGCTTGGGCCAATGGATCAAAGGTAATGATTGAGTTTGGTGGTAGCGAATCCAAACCTGCACCTTCAGAACTTCAACAAGATATGTGACACTCGCAATTGTACGAGGTCGGAGAGTAGTACAATGATAAGTAAAGTTCGCTCCCGACAAGGATTGAGTGATTGATTACCGAAATTGATTAGCCTAAGTGTTATTCAAACAAGCAATATGGGAAGGTTTTCATATTTGATTACTTCAAGCAAGTTAAATTAAACTAATAAAAGGATTTATGCTATTGCGATAAAGAAATGACAAGTATTAAAATCAAGTGTAATAATGAAGGAAAAGATGCTAAGACTTGACTACACCCCACCCTCTCTTAAATTCCTCTCTAAACTCACTTGTATATCTAAATTATGCTCATGCAATCCATAGACTCATGCACCCAATTGTTAACCTATAATCTCGGTTGAGTAGTATAGGTTACACCCAAATCATACCCGAGCCTATCTCTCGATTACTCAAAATATATGTATGAGTTTAGTAAGAACAATGGCACACTAAGGAATCCTATACGCTAGCCTAAGTAGGTCTACTTTTCTAGACATTCATATAAGACATTTCATCGAACACGATATGTGTGTGTCTCCGGCCAGTTCATAACACACAATCAAAAATCAATCAATAGGAGATCAATCTATTGATAACATTAAGTACTCTAAAACATCCATATAAACTACAATTGCACATAATGGATAAAACAAAGGTCAATAAATATATATAGTCAAGGGTGAGGCTACATCAAATCCTAGCACTAGAGAATTAATTCATATTACACAAGTAAGCCATACAATATATGTGATCAAATGAATACATGGCTAAATATAGAAAATGAAAGAGATAAAGTATAGAGAAAACTATATAGATCTTCTCTTCTTCCTTTGCTCTTATTCTCTTCCAAGCTACTTTAATTTCCTATCTCCCAAGAACAAGAAATGATCATAGATCAATGTCAAGTGTTGGTGGATTGTGTATGATTTAGTATGGTGATGTAGGAAAATGATTTAGTGAATATTCTTAGGTAGGTAATTAGCACTTTTGCAGATAAAAAGCAAATGAATATATAATGGCTGATTAGGTTAGGGGCAAGAGAGTAATTTCCTTGGAAAGATCAAAATCTGGGCTAAAGGGCGACCTTGGGGCGACCTTGGGGCAATCTTGGTGAGCTCACCCTGAGGTCGCTTTCAAGGAAAACTTCTGAACCCGAGTGGTTAGCAACCTTGGGGCGATCTTGGTGAACTCGCATTTGAGGTCGCTTTCTTGCTTTGTTTTAGGGGCTAAACCCGAGTGGTTAGCGAGCTTAGGGCGATCTTGGTGAGCTCGAGCTCGCCTTTGACAATGCTAAAAAAGGCTGAAACTGAGTGCGGAGTGACCTTGTGACGATCCTGGTGAGCTCGTCTTGAGGTCGCCTATGTGCTATAAATGCCTTCTTAATCCTCCTTTCAACTCCATCCAAGACATTTGAACATCAAAATCAACTTGACCCTGCACGACTTATTTAGAGCTTTAGAAGCATGGTTTTACCCGAGAAACGAACACAAAACGATACGGAAAAGGGGCAACACAAAGTGTAGAAGTGAAGCAATCACTCACATTCTCTCTCTAAAAATATCATTTTATTGGAAAACTTCTTTGGTGTTTGAATTTTTGATTTGTTTGTTGTTTGTAGATTGTACAGTTTCTTGACGGTTTTAAAAACGTCATAATTTTATGACGGTTTTTGATATCATAAATTCTTGATGGCTTTTAAACGTCGTAAATGTATGATGGTAATTATCCATCAAGACAAGCATCATCCAATTTTGATGTAAATTACAATCAAAATAAGTGTCATTACATCTTGACATTAGTAGACCATCATACATAAATGATGGTTATAAACCATCATCCACTTGTTTTTTTAAAATTAAAAATTAAAAAAAAAAATTTATTGCTACAAACAATAATAAATAAATATTATATTATATAGAATGGAATTTGTGCACTACTAAAACCACAAGATGTATCATCAAAGCAGAAAAAAATCCAAATAAACAAAAATTGTATTGCATCAAATGTTATCAAATTATGTTTGATCTCTTGAAAATCTAACTAATTAAAATCTAATTACATTAAAAAATATATATAAATATTCTTGGGCAACATAATATCTTCTTCTATTAGATGAATGATTTGATTTGATTAGCCCCTCCAAGCATACCTTATCTATTTCCTCTTGCGTATAAGTTGTCCTTCCATCAAAACAGCCTCAGTCACACTCGGACCCACTGTGTCCCAATACTTCTGGTAGAAAAGAGCCGGCATCCCGTCCGGGCTTGGAGACTTAGTTAGTGCCATTTCAAAAATTGCCAGATGAACCTCCTCAGTTGAGAAAGACCGACTTAGAAAATTAGAGGACTGCTCTGAAAGGCGCGGCTGTAAAGAATTCAAGACCTCATCCATCTCCACTGAGTGTGCTACACCAGCAGTAAATAACTCTGAATAATAATTAGTAACTACCATCTCCACTTCCTGAGAGCCTGTCATCAAACAAACCCTCTATTATGTTCCTTGCTCTTCTTGTCGAAGCTTTCCAATGGAAGAACTTCATATTTCTGTCACCCCCCCCCCCCCCCCCCCCCCCCTAAGCCAATCAACTCTCGCACATTGTTTCCAATACCCCTCCTCAGTCTCCAAAAGACGATCAAGACAAGACTCGAGCTTCCGAATCACCTCTCAAGAACCAGGCCGAATAGAAACTGATTCCTGTTGAAACTAATTATTGCACAGTGTGTATAAAACTATCTAGAGGGGGGGTGAATAGATTTTAAATGATTTTACCCAATTTTCACATACATGTCAATATTACGAAAATGCCCCTACTAGTCATAATAGTATAACAAGTGTAATATGGTGCGGAATGTAAATAACACTTGATATTTACGTGGAAACCCTCACGGGAAAAACCACGGGCTGTTATGTGCGCCACACACGAACCTCGAATCCACTAATTGAGATGATTACAACCTAATCCCGGTTTAATGATCTAATCCCGATCAATAAGCATCACAACTACCTAATCCCAGTATAAGTGGACCTAGTCCAATTGCTTGTGAATTAAGTAACCTAATCCCGGTCACAACACAAGACTTAATTCTCTAAGAAGAGATAATACAACCTAAGTGAATATTATGAAATATCCAAAAATGCAATTAGAGCTAGGTTACTCTATATGCTTATCTAGGATAATGAATTTGCAATTTAAATCAATCCTAGATATTAAGAGCTAAATGACATGTCAAAAAGCTTAGCTAATCAAGATGAACAAAACCTAATTAGCTATCACAAATCAACTTCTCAAACATACATCATACTAATCTCAAACTTGTATTCAAAGAATATAAAATAACATACAAGTAATTAAATTGAGATTTCTTAGTTAAGAAAGACACAAAATATGTAAGATATTAGTGAAAAACTTACCAAGCAAAATATGATGAAGAATCCATGCTAGATGACATCTAGAAGATCTAAGATGATGCTAGATGATGATTGATGATCATGAAAAAGTGTTTGAGTGATTAAAAATGAGTTCTTGGAATTTTTCTTCTCTTTGAAAAATCTCCTAAGTATGATATCTGATATCTGATATGAACTCTCTTGGCTGACCTAAAGTCAAAGTGTTATATATATAGGGGCCATAAGTGAAGTGAGGTCGTTTTGGAAAAACGCACCAAAAATATCGCTGTGGCTCGACTGCCGCTGTCACAAACCGCGGCACTGAAACCGCGGCGAAGCGTCACAACACAAAGCTTGATTTTCAAGCGACTCAAAACATGACCAAATGACATCGAAACCTTTCATATAATATACCGTTGGAAAGGTATGGAAGTCTACTTTCTACTCCAATTAACAAAACATGATTTGGATAACTGTAGACAAAGTTATGGTCATTTGAGTGACCAAAGGTCAGATTTGGATAACAGCTGTGATGCCCTGTTTTAGTGGTCACTTTGGAAATTTCAAAACCAATCCAAACGGTCATGAAATATTACGAATAATATACCGTTGGAAAGGTATGAGAGTCTAGTTTGTCTAGAATTTTACAAAACTCAATTTAAATCTTTTCATAAAAAGTTATGGTCACAAGACCATACAAAGGTCAGTTTTGAAAACATTTAAAACCTTGAAATCCAATCTTTTGAAACTAGACACTTACTCCAAATAACCAAACCAAATCTAACACTTATCCAAGAGAAGAATGAGACATTCTCAAGTGGTCAACCATCACGCTAAGACATGCACACCATCGTGCAAGCGCGGACGTTTCCGATCACACAGACGGAAACGAATTACACCACACTTAAGACTAATCATGAAGTGCAAGTGTGGGAAGTGAATGCATCCTAATGCCTAACAAGTTATGGCAATTAATAAGCTAGATGCAATCATTTAACATGCAAGAAGAGATGAAAATAGGCATTAATGCACAACACAAATAAACACAACATACAAAGATAAGACGTATGCATGAGTTGTGAGTGTGTGCAACTATCTCTTCAAGTCAAGTAAGCACAAAGAAAATTACCTTCGGTGCTTATCAACCTTGAGGACATGAGAGGGTCTTGAGCTTGAATAACTATTACTTAAGCTACCCTTACATACAATCCCCAACACGTGGTTTGTCCACGAAATAAGCCAATCAACAAAACGGGAATCCTTACACCTGTCTCAACTCATCTTGAACCCTCTTAATATCAAACCTCAAAGCTTTCCTATTACTAGCATTCCATCTACTAAGTTGCTGGCCACAGTTCAAAATAGCACCCACCACCCGTCCCATGGCCTCCTCTCTTTCAGAAAGAATCCAACTTTTATTAACAAATGCGCGACAGTCATCACGATTAGCCCTGCAGGCTTCGAAGTGAAACCTTCTCCGAAGGTGACCACCAATAATAGGGTACTGATCAGCAGCCATTAAAATCTCCACAAATAATGCTATGTGATCAGAGCTACAAAAATCGAGATGCCGCACAATAGAATTATGGAACATCTGATGCCAGTAGGCGCACTGAAAGCCACGGTCTAACCTTTCCTGGACCAAGGCACTCCCATCCCTTCTGTTGCTCCACGTGAAATTTTGGCCTCTAAATCCCATATCCTCTAACTCACAACTGCAGCTCTAAAATTATCAATCAAAGGCCTCTGTCGTGGAGGACCCCCACTTTTCTCATCACAACAAAGGACTTCGTTGAAGTCTCCAACACAAATCCAAGGAAGATAAGACATTCCCCGCAACCGCTGTAACAAAGTCCAGGCATGGCAACGTTGCTCCGCAACCGGATTCCCGTACAAACATGTCATTCACCACACCTTAGAATCATGAGATGTTATCTAAACATCTACATGATATCTTGAAAAGGACAGTAAATCAACACAAATTTTTTCCATCTAAAAGAAACATAAACCCCCACTACTTCCCACCGATTCCACCATTAATTTCCCATAGAAACCTAGATTAATTTGAATTTTTTCCAACGCTTGCAAACCCACTTTCGTCTCCATCAAGAACATAACTTCCAAAACCATCTCCCGCGTCAAATTACGTAGGATACGAACCTCCCAAGGACTACCCAACCCTCTAGCATTCCAAATTAGGGTCTTCATTGCTTCTGACCGGCCGATGAATACCTGGCCACCAATATCCGAGTGTTACCGCCAACACCCTCAGTTGAAACCTTCTACTTTTTTTCTTCAACACCAGCAACGATGCAGACATCACCAGCTGGCTATCGCCCAACCTCATCAATGACACCCCGCTTCCCCATAACAGGGTTCGCTGGCAACATCACCCTCACTCGACCTTTTTCTCTTGCTAGTCGTTTCCAGCGACCTTCCCCAACCTGATTTAATTTTTTTCCCCAAATTCTCACTTTCCTTATTTAATACCATCTCATTTACTTGAACCGACCCATCTGCCTCCTTGCCCATTGGGCTACCTACTTGATCCACCCCAAGAGGCCCATCCACATCACCACTATCCATTAAAAATTCGCCTCCACTATTGGACTTACAAAGTCCAGCTCCCAACTTCTCTTTACCTTTAGAAATGGGCTTACCAGAAGCCTCCCCCAACCCACTTATTCTCATTGACTCCTTTCTATCCTTGACCGAATTAGTACTTTTAAAAACAAAATTCTTATTGTTATCATCCCCACCAGTACTCAAATCACGCCCCTTATCACGCAGAGAGACAAACAGATTGCTTACGTGATTCCCTTTCCTTCGATCCTCAAAGATTTCCTCAGAACCGTCTTTGTAACCAAAAATCCCATCTTTTCACCTCGAGTCGCCGGAAGCCTAGAACTTCCTTGAAACATCCTCCATTGATTTTCCGGTAGTGTTTTTCATAACTGTGTGCCTGGAAAAACTCCCACTCTTCCGGCCACCATGACCACCCAATTTCTCTTGACCCGTAGCTCTTAACCTAGGACCAAAAGGGAACTCCTCCTCACCATTAAGGCTTGACGCTTCCTTATTTTCTGGACAATCTTGTGTTAGGTGTCCTATGCAACCACAACGGAAACAATGATTCAGCAATTGCTCGTAACGAAGAATCATCACAGTCTTCTCCCCATCCCCCATTACATTCACCCTCAAACATCGTCAGAGTGGCTTATCTACCTTAATCCGCACCCGAACTCTGATAAACTTCCCTAAACATTCCCCAGAATTTCCCACATCTACCGCCATCACTTCCCCCACAATACCTCCAAGAAAACGACCAATGTCTTTTGTCATACACACCAATGGCACATAGTGTATCTATACCCAAAAATCTATGGACTGAAACCGCATATCAACAATTGCACCTTTACCAACCGGCTCCTCAAGCGCAATTAAAGCCCCATCAAATGTCCACAGTCCACCATCTAAGACATGAAGACGATCATCCACATTATGAAACTGAAATTTGAAAACATTATGACTAACCATCTCAATCTCCAAACCCTCTTCCACCCGCCATATTCTTGCTATCAAACCCATGAACGCATCCTAATTAACCATCTTATTAGAGATTACCTTTCCCACGATGTACCCCCGCTGTCCGTAAAACCTAATTCAAACTCTACACCGGGCCATCCTTCTCCCTTAGTGACATATTAGCACATAACAATGAAATCTCCTCTGAATTCATCACTGACAAACTGGATCACACCCACTAGCACTCCTAAAGAAGATTAGACAACTACTTTCACTCTAATAGTTCAGAGAACTCAAAAGAGGAAAGACTTTTTTCATACATCAAGTAAAATTATAGTTTGTCCAATCATATCTCGACACGTCTGCTTCAAGAATTTTATATTAATTAAAATTTAAAACTAAACAATTAATTAAAAGGAAAATAAATATTAATTTAAAAAATTATCATCATCATCAAAAATAAATAAATAATAATAATAATTAACATCATCATCCTCCCAAACATCCACAGCAATACCTTTTTTATATATTATATTTTCTAATATTTTTATTTTTAATTAATTGACTGATTTTATATAATTAAGTATTATTTCTATAAGAGCAAAAGTGACAATTCTTCTCATTTGTGACTAACTAACGGTGGTCAAAGTTAGTCCACGGATCAGAAATTATGATATTTTTACGGGTTTTAGTTCAATTATACATATAATTAGAGTAAGTTAGTGTAATTTGTCCTATTATTTATAAAGTAATTGAGAATGATTGAAGGAGTAAAATTATAGAGATAGAATATTACAAGAATATTCTATTTCTGGTCTTTGAAATAGAGAAAAATTTTGAAACCGATGGGAGATAGCCCAAGAGTCAAGACGTTATCAAGTTCAATGTGCCCAAATTAGATAGGCTTTATCACTGTAACAACCTCGTCTCGTGTCATAGTGTATAAATCTTATTAAAATTTAAAAGCAACTAAAGTCTCAAGCTCATATACATCTTCTCATCACGTTCCTTCCTCCCTCAATTTCAGGAATTTCAGATCCCGAAAAAGGTTAAATAAATAAATAAAAATTTGGATTTTCGGGTCGGGTCAAAACCGCTTCTGCTAACTAATAACGGCCAACTGCCGCCAAATTTATATATTTTTCTCAGTCAAGACTCAAAAGACCTACAGTACTAGTTATAGCTGCCAAGCTGTAAAATAGTCAAAGCCGATCGCTGAGCCTCCAATAGAGACCTGGTCCATGAAGTAAACCATAGCATCTACGACTCAACGATCCTCTTCATCTGGGCAAATGGGTACTTGGGTTCACTCCGTTTCTGTCAATTGGGAGTCCGAGTCGTACCCACTCGTCAAAGACTTTGTGTTACTTCCATTCTGTGTTATCTTCTTCCCTGCAATCAGGCTCTTTTTGGACAGATATGTTTTCGAGGTAACATTTACTACTACTACTTCCACTCATTTTTTATGTTGGGTTTTTATTCGTTTCCGTTTTGCTTCACATGTCACTTTGAATTTTTCATTTTGATCGAATAGTATAGAGAAAGATAGAATTAAGAAAGCTCCAATTATATGGTTTTGACTTGGTTTTTGATTTCGGTTTTGTGCAATGTTGAATTGGCATTACAATATATTTACATACTGTTAAGTATTTCTAGTGGCTACTAGGTAGTTCAGTGGTGAGGCCTCTTGTCGTCGTGCAAGAGATTTTTGGGCTTAAGACCTCACTCACACATCAGGGTTTAGGAGAATTTGGTTTATATTAAATGTAATATAAGTAAAGCTATAAGTAATTTTCGTTTGAATTATTATGATATTCGACTGTTTAAGGGTAGAATCCACCCGAACGTCAATTATAATACATCAAAATTAATATATAGTTGACAAGATGTGGTTGGCCTAGTTGTTTACCCCTCACACTTACACTACAGGGTTGTGGGTTTGAGTCTGTCCCCCTCTCCGAATCCCAAACTATTGTAATGCTTAAAAAAAAAAAATTTAATTTATAGTTTCGTTGGATTTTTATTGATCATATCATCAGTACCATTGAAGTAGAACCCAACAACTAACTGTAAGGTCCAAAACAATTGACATTTCACTCTGCTTCAAGTGTGCCATTATTTCTGTTGTGGCTAAGTTGTGATGTAATACAATTCAGCTCTGGAAACTCTTTTAGCAAGAACATCGGCTGAATGCTCTTTTGATATACAAGTAAATGAGAGAGTGATCTGTTTTAGGAATTATATGAGTATTGTATTCATATTTAACTGCATATATGGTTTTAGTCAGTTTCAGGTTTTTTTCTTTTTCAGTATGGATTTTCCTCATACGGTTTAAATTTGAATGTTAGATTATATGCTATTCTTGTGAAAGTGATTGTTTAAATTTTGATATTTTACCTTTCCTTGTAATTTTGAAATTTATCAGTTTGGTTTTGTTCAATGTTTCATCTCCCCATTTTCTTTTCTATCTGGTCTGAAATTGTCAGTATTTATTGCTTTGACATCTCTCTCTCTCTCTCTCTCTCTCTCTCTCTTACACACACACACACACACAACACAAAATTCTTTTGTGTTAAAAACGTTTTGTTTGACAAAAAGCAGCTGCACCTTGTTTATTGCAGAAATTAGCTAGAAGATTGATTTTTGGGAAGGGGCACAATGCACTTGATTTTAGGACGCATGTTAAGCGGAAGAAAGTCAATAAATTTAAGGAGTCAGCTTGGAAATGTGTTTATTTTCTCTCCGCAGAACTTTTGGCACTAATTGTTTCCTATGATGAACCTTGGTTCACTAATACCAAGTTCTTTTGGGTAGGACCGAGAGATCAGGTTTGGCCTGATCAGAAAACTAAGTGAGCTCCATTTTACAGATTATTTGTTTTTGCTGACATAGTGAAATTGATTCTTGTTCATTATCCTTACGCAAATCTGTATTCTTAGGTACTTATGGATATCATGTTCTTTCGTTGTAACTGACTGGTTCTGTTCTTGATGCTCAGATTAAAGTTAAAGGGATTGTACATGTATGTTGCCGGATTCTACTCATACTCTATATTTGCTTTGCTCTTTTGGGAAACAAGGCGATCAGACTTTGGTGTGTCCATGGGGCATCATTTAGCTACCATCATTCTTGTTCTGATGTCTTACATATATAGGTATTTCAAGAGGCTGCAACTTGAAGCTTTGTGTCTATTTTGTAGTTACCAATGAAGATAGAGTTCAATCTTGATTTTTACGATAAAAAGTATGATGAGATAATTATGCCTGAAATTTCTTTTTAAAAAAATTAATGTTTAATTTCTATTTTTTTTTTATAAGTGTTAGAGTGCTTAAATACTATTGTTGTGCATTTTCCTTTTAGGTATGATGGTTACTAACATGATATCATAGTGGGTTTGTGTCTCCCCGAGTGATTTGTTGTGAAAATTGGGGAAAATTGTCAAAATTCTGATACTAGTTTGTAGTGAAAATTGTCAAGACACAAAATAATTAGGCAAAATAAAAGCAAAGCGGAACAATAGTAGTTCAATAGTATGCCTCTTATAGTTACTTAATTTTCTTGCAGGTTCACTCGTGTTGGTTCAATTGTTTCAGCTCTCCATGATGCAAGTGATGTCTTCCTTGAAGTTGCAAAGATGTCAAAATATAGTGGCTGTGAATGGAGTGCTAGCATATCTTTTGTTCTTTTTGTTCTCTCTTGGACCATACTTCGTATAATTTACTTCCCATTCTGGATACTTTGGAGTACAAGGTGAGTTGAGCCCTCAGCATTATGAAACTCATTAACATTTGTCTGGTGTCCTCTGCACTCATTATCTTTGATTTACATTCTCAGAATGAGCAACAATGCATCATTATTGTTGTTCGAGTATTATAATGAGATCTTAAATCATTAAACTGTTAAAAAGTTGAAGTTCTATTTACTAGTTCACTAATAGAACAAATTTGTCAGGAAGGACGAAACACAAGCCTTAGAAGAATGAAAAAAAGTGTGATTTGAGCCTGTTACTGAAATCATAGTTCAGCTAGGAGGTTTCCCTATGTTATACTTAAACTTTGTCGTAGTACAGTAGTGCTCCATAACTTCTCTATAGCTCCTGGCATTCTTCCTATTGATCTAGATACTTATGTATAGCCTCAATAATTAATAGATCCTTAAAATGAAAGAGAATGATTACACTTAAATCTCATTTCCATGTGTCATCATTTAATTTAAATAAGGACTTGAAGAACTATCAGCAATCTTCACCTTTAAAAACTAAATATAAAAAAAAAAAAGGGCTATATTCTCACATACCCATTGAAAGGACCCTCAAATTGAGTCCAAAACATGTGTGGTTAATATGTTAGTTGTCTAGTTGAGCAATAATTTTATGCGCATCAATGGTGACTTCTTACTTTCATTTTATTCTTATAGGGACCACGGTAGCAACACTTTATATTTTGTTTCCTGTTTTCCCAGTGCTTACACTGGCAGAAAACAATATAATTACTGATTTCTTTCCAAATCTAATATTGCTTTTAACAGCTATGAGGTTCTTCTGACCTTGGACAAGGAGAAGCACATGGTGGATGGATCTAGATATTATTATCTGTTTAATACTCTTTTATTCTGCTTGCTTGCTCTTAATATCTATTGGTGGAAGTTAATGGTCAATATGGTTGTGAAGCAAATCTATGCAAGGGGCCAGGTTAGCGATGACGTTCGGTCAGGTAAGGAGCCTAATTTTAATACACAAATATCGGTCATGTAGTAGGAAATAAAGCAGAAAGAGAATTAAAAGCATTATATTGGAGTATTTTTTTTATAAAATAAAATAAAAGAAGAAGAAGAAGCGAACCAGTAGTCCACTATAAGAGCTTTACAATTCATAAGGAACAAATTTATATCTATACAAAAGTAGTGTCAGACCATATACCACCCACCAAAAGTATTTACGGCCCCAAAAAACTACAATATCATATACACCTCCTATGGAGTATTAGACAAAACCAACTACAAAGGCCCCTGTCCAATTAAGATGGATCCAAGAAAAGGAAGTTTCCTTAAACTCCTTGGTCACCAAATCCCACAAGGAAGCCAAACAATGGATTCTTTCCCACCTGATTGCTGTATTGTCTTCCTCTCTATCTTGAAAAAAGTGTCAATTCTTTCTTGCCAAATGACCCAAACAAGAGCTAAAATTAATATTCAAGTAATTATATTTGACAATTAAAATAGTCTGGAGTACATAGGGAATTACAACTGAGTTCAATTTAGTTCTTCAAATTTCGGTTTGTGAAAAATACTGACAGGTCATTAGGAATATTAAGAGAAAGACTTGTGCTTTCCTTTAAATATTTGTCAACTTCAGATCATGCCTGCTTTCGTAATTTGCAATGCGCACTTTGTAATATATCCTTCATCTGTTTCAATTGGATTGTATCAGTATACTAGAAATTTCATTACGTTTCTTCTTTTATTCTGGATTATAGTGACAAAATGAATTACAGTTGCAACCAATATATGATAGGTTTTATGGTAGTCTTACCATGAGATGATAGTTGAATTTTATAAGTTAGATTCCTACAAGGACTTTATATCCTATTCCGTGTTTCCAAGGGTAGCCAAGGTAGCAATTGTATTTTGGACCTCTTTTTCTGTATATATATATACAATATGAGATAAGAATGTTTCAATCATCTATGACGCATAATATTAAGAAAAGTTGGAACGGGGTTGGGTCTGTTTCCCCCAAAAAGTTTTTAATCTTTGGGTGGCTGTGAGGGCTTCAAATTATTGACTGAAAGTTGTCATTTTCCTGCTGACTTGTTGGCATTAAAAAGTTCTAGAATTTTGCTAACCACATTGTTTGAACCTAGAGATAGCAAGAACCGAGTGAAAAAAAATAGGATAAAATTGCTTTTCATATGGCATGAAAGATGACTGCTCCATGCCTCCATGTACCAAGTAGTTGAATACTGTGTCACTATTCAATCAGTAAAATCCAATATTATGAATCGCTTTTGAGAGGTCTTGAAAGTTATAATGGAATTTGGTATCATGTTCTTTACACTACTCAATTAGAAACATAATTATTTTACAAATTTTCTCTTTCGGGAGAAAATTAGCATATCCTTATTACTGGAGTGTTGCAAATACATAATTTTCGGTTGTTCATATGTCTGGAGTTACCTGTCAAAAATATAGATGATACAAGAAGATGACATTGATTGAAAGACACCATTGCTAAATTGCTTTCTGCTTGTTATATGAAACTGATTGGCTTTGTTTGTTTAGATTCTGAAGGCGAGGATGAACATAATGATTGATTGTCAGAAAGATTAATGAATTCCACATATAGTTGCGCAAAGGTATTCAGAAAATCATTTTATCATTTTGATCCAAATGGTTTGCATTTTTTAATTTTCTCTCCCTTCTTGGATGACTACCATATGGCTCTTTTATTCAGGCAGATGGATCTCAACAAAAGCATGCTCATATTTATTCGCTTACTCTTATTTCCACATGTAAGTTGCTACATTAATCTTAAATTACTTTAAGACACAAGTTGTAATTGAAGGAAAATTTTCTAATAATATTTTTACATTTGGAATGCTACTTTTTACGCTGTTCTGTACAGCTTTTATAATGCATAGTTTTGTTATTTTTCATGCTGAGTTAATTTTATTCTGAATAGATTTATTTTTTTTTCTTCCCTTTCTTTGAATGGAGAATCAATTGTTGGACTGAAGTTTCAGAATAGTATATCAGATAAAGGAAACCTCCTATTATAAACCTCAAGATCCCTTTTAACCCAATCCATGTGGACGAGATCTTTGGAAAAGGTGGCGACATCGACCTCTAGATCCTGGTAGCCTGAGATCCCACTAGAGTACCAAGTATTATTCCCATACATTGAACTAGTTTGGGTTACAAAAATGACTCAATAAATTTATTAATCACTTAGAAGGGGGACATGTTTTCCTCTTTATTGAATTTCAGTAGGATGGCCATAATCTTCTGCTGAATCCATCTCGGTTTTCCTTGCAAACCTGCCCTTGACCCTCGGTCGCATATGCCTTCCTAGATGCATATCTAATTTGCTTCTCAAATTTCCTTGCTTTCCTTTTTTCTCTGTATGTTAGCACCTTTACCTCCTTGTTCATTGGTGTAAATTGGAGGGGCATTGGAAACGAAAGATTTGGGAACAACTCAGTTCTCCTGTTTGGGAGAAAGTCTTGGGTGCAGCGTGATGCACGGTGCATCGCCCACCATGATGCTGCCACGTCAGTAAAGTTGCTGACGTGGCAACATCAGGGTGGACGATGCACCCAAGTTTTAGCCCCTGTTTGGATATCTGGTGTATGAACTTGGGATGCCAGCATTAATGAAAGACACAGGAACCTGGTTATAGAATTAGAACACAAATTTAGGAAATAATTTAACAAACTTGGGAGAGAAATGTTCTTAGGAATGTAAAAAAAACCTTTGGCATTATATATAGGATTATGAAATGTAAAAGATTCACACAATTAAATCAGTGTAGAGAATCCTGCAGACAAGTTGCTCGCAACCGAAAATTGTCATGGAAACTAACAATTTCATGCCTCTCTTGCTTTCAGAGAAGAGTATAAGATAATTCTTACCTTTTAGGAAGCTTTGAAATGGATTATTACTACATATATGCAACTGAATCTTGTCAACTTATTAAAGAACCAAGAAAAATTCCAGAGTATTTTCAATCTAAATTAACCTAAATAAAAACAATAAGGCCCCACCTTATTTTAGAAGAGAAGCAGAGGAAGAGGAGGATAGTTTTTGCACAATAATTCCATGATTTTTTAATTGAACGTTGCAGAGCTATTTATAATAAGCTTCTGAGTTCTGACAACTCAAAGCACTAACCAAAGAAAGTAGGAGAATCAACTACCCACTAATATCACTAAACGTCTAAACTTATTTAACGGAAACAACTTGAAATAGACTAGGCTATGTTTGGGATTGCTTTACTTCAAAAATGATTGGTTTATAGCTTAACTTAAGATAAAATCAAATTAACAAAAAAGTGAGTAGTTGTTTGGTAAACTAAATTTTAAAATTGATTTGCTTTTGAAAAGGTGGAAAATGTATTTGATGAAATGACAAAAATAGACATCATTTTATTAATGTGTTTGTACTAACATAGTTAAGCAATTTTAAAATGATATTTTGGGCCTTTTTAAAAAAAATGATAGCTGTAGGAGAATGGATTCATTGCATACCAGAGGCCCAAAACAAACCCGACCCGTGACTTCGACCCGGTTTTCTTGAAACCCTACCCGCCGCCACCCCACACCTAACCGTTGTTCAACCTCGCACAATCTCGCCGCTCGTCCCGTCTCCGTCAACAGTCACCAACCTCTGTTTTCTCGGTCGATTCCTCTGTTTTCGCTATGGTCGTTTTGGGCGCTCCTTTGTGCTGCCTTCGATGTCGCCAGAAGAGGTCGATCCTCCTCCAGCACTGGAGGAGGCGAGACGCCTCCTCTATTTCCAGATTTTATGGCGCCGCCTTCGACTTCTAACGATGGCCACCACGGCAGTGGCAACCACCCGATCAGATTTTTTATTTTTTTCAAATTTTTTATTTTATAGTTTTTATTATATTATTATTAAATATTAGGGTAATATTGTCTTTTAATTAAATAGTGAGGGTATTATAGACATTGCATAAGCGATAAGTTAGCTTCTGCTTACAAAAGCAACCCCCAATCAGCTTCTCAAAAGTTGATTATTTGAGGAGTAAATTAGGAAATAAACTACTTTTAGGAAGTTTACCAAACACCCATTTACTCAAAACTTAAGAAATAAGTGATTATTTCTCAAGTAAAAGCAATCCCCAACATAGCCTGAGTCTTCACGACCAAGGAACCTCTTCAAATATGCATGTGTGCCAACACTACAACACAACATAAATGCACATATCAAATCAGTGGATTCAGTTTTAGAAACAGAGAGAATGTAAGGACCCGTCCTGCAAGTCGTTTTTTGTTTTTGTTTTTCGAAAAGAAAAATGAAAATGAAAACAGTGTTTTTGATTTCATTTTTGAATTCTGAATACGCGTCTGGTAGCATTTACTGGAATCCGTATTTTGAAAATAAAAACGGAAAAAACGCGTATGGTAGGATAATCGAAAACTTTCAAAAATTGAAATATTATAATTTTTAATTTTTGTTTAATATTATAATAATTATAAATAAATGATTAAATAATTAATAAAAAAACATTTTTTAATTTAATTTAGGGTTTAAGAAATTTAACAGGTGAAGAGGAAGAGGAAGAGGAAGAGGAAGAAGAAGAAGCCCAGATCGGCGGTGTTCGGCGGCGGGAGGAAGAGGAAGAATAAGAGATCTCGCCGGCGAGATGCAGAGCAGATCCCGGCGGCATCTCGGCGGCGAGATGCAGAGGGAAGAAGAAGAAGAAGAAGAAGAAGACGCGACGAGATGCAGATCGACTTCGGCGGGAAGAGGAAGAAGAGCTCGGCGGGAAGGAGGAAGAAGAAGATGTCAGTTGAAAAAGAAAGAAGAAGTTGTCTGGTGAAAAAAAAAATATTAAAAAAATATATATATTAATGATATGGGACCCACTACATTTGGAAAACAAAACCAAAAACAAAAACAAAATCAAAAACAGTTTTTTTTTGTATTTCAAAATTTCCACTTTTAATACTTGGCATTGTTTTTATTTTTGTTTTTGATTTCTGAAAATAAAATGAAAAACGGTTTACAGGACACGAATTCGAAATCATTTTTGGAAAATAAAAACAAAAACAACTAAAAACAGCTAAAAACAGCCTGCAGGACGGGGGCTAAACTTCTATAAAAAGACAATCAGTCAGGAGGAAATTTAAGAATATGTGTGAAATATTGATATTTGAATATGAATAAGAAATCTTACGCTCTGACCACTTGAAGCGATGTTAATGAAAGAAGCTTTTGAGGTTCCATACATGTAGAAATTCTCTCGCTGCTGCTGTTGTTGATTTCTTAGTTGTTGCTTATCCTCAAATGATTGAACTGGCACAACGACATCACTTCCAGTCTCCCTGATGACCAAAGTAAATTTGCTGCTGATCTTGGCTACGATACTCAGAAGTCAGAACAAGAATTGTTTTCCTTTATACCCAAGGACTTGTCTACCTCCTCAGTCTGGTTGTCATTGTTATCAGGATCAAGTAACAACCAAGGATCTGCTTCGTCTTCATCTATTTCTCCAGTAGAATAAGTCATGATTTCGTTTTCTGATTCTAGCATAGGGCTTGGCAGTTCATCCAAGTAAGTAGTAGACGGTGCAGATGCTAGACAAGAAAAAGGAGGCATTGGAACGTGAATATGCTGATGAGCCAGTGCATTGGCCGAGTGTATCTGTACATCACAGCTGACACAAATTGATGCTACATCAGCCTTGCAAGTGAAAGCTGGTGGCACATCCAGGCTTTCAGAGTAAATCCACCCATGTTCAGTTGACAAGGCAGCATCACAGCTGTTGCAGAGGTAAACCGAGGCAGTGTGATTGTGGATTGTGCAGGTGGTTGCTTTACATGCATCACAGAAACGCACCCAGTTGCCAGAACAACCATCTCCACCGGAATTCACCTTCAACATAGTTAGATTATGAATTATATTCTATCTGTAGGGATGAAGAAGGTTGGTGTTTCATCTTGTGGTTATCTGTGTTTCAGGTGGGCCTGGGAATCAGACACATTTCAAATCTTTCAACACAGTTGATTTAAGCAGTTTAGTTTGACTGGTTTATATGGTAATAGAAAATGAAAAGAAGAAGAATGGTTTATTCTACTTGCCCATAAATAATCTAAGAAATCTCTTGCTACAGTCAACATAAATGAAGTGAACATGATCACAAATTATTGGGTTTTACTCTTGTTGTATAAATAGAGAGATTACAGATGCCAAAAACACTAAATAACGGCTAATATTAATCCAATGCACAACCCCCAAAATTACTCGAAAATGAAATTATCTTAACAAGGAATTGATCAACACTATATAACTTCCATTTCCACTCCTAAGTATAAAATCTGTGCAGGATGACTAACATTATACCAAACTGCATAAATTTGCTCAGCCAATTTTTTAATTTCATCTCACTCAGAAAACTTTGAGATCAACTTGTCGACATGAATTATGATATCGTCAATGCGAGGGCGAACTGCAGCCTGGGGCTGAAGCATCCATGTCACAAACTTCTGGAGAGCTTCTGGATATGGTGGATTAGGTCCACTTGGCCATTTTATCTGTGCATTTACAATGGCCAATTGAAGACTTCCTCCAGATTCTCCAAGTGCATACTCAAATGGAGATACTCCATACCTTTAAAAAATAAAAATAAAAACAGTCTTTCAGAAGAATAATGCTAGCAGGACATAATAAAAAATCCACATTCCACTTAGTTTCCAAAAGTAAACTTTTATAATGTAAAAGCAGCAAAATACTCCCAATAAAAGGAAACAATATGGCCAAGATGTGCTGAAAATATATCGGACAATAATACACTGGGACTAAAATTTATTAGTTTAAACCAATCAATAACTTTCTGTATAATCAACAAATCACTTAATCAAACATTATTCAGATTCTATATATGCATGTATCATGAAGAGAAAAAATTGCAGTTGAGGATCTTCACTCTAAGAACATATAATAACTATTGCAGTTGTATGGGTTGGTAACCAAGTTACTAAGTCTCACTTAATGTCCAATATTATGGGAAATTATAGGGATTTCTACCATGTAGCAGTTCAATAGGGTTATAACAATAAGTTTCATATGAGGTAATGAACTTTGCGGAGTCTGATGTCATGTGAAGCCATTTTGGAGCATGCTTTTCTGTTTATCTAGTTAAGTTTTAAGATACTCATAATTGTCTCTAAGAACAATATCTGTGGACCAGATAGTAAAACTGCAATCAATAAGACTATGACTTTAATCAATGACATAGGTGCTGATATGATCTACAATATTCATATACCAGGTTCCATCTAAGAACTTCTCTACATGGTTTATGTACTAGTTAGCTAGTGAGATCAAACAATTCCAAGCAGCTACAAGTTAGCTGGTGAGATCTCTAACTATTGTACAAGAGGCCTGCATCAAATACTACTCACACTGAGGATGAGAGGGAGGGGCCAGGTGGGGTTGGTTTACAATTGAGTTAAGTTGTCATATAATTCTTTTTTTTTTTTTAAATAAAATAAATAAATAAATAAAGCAAGTTTAAGCTGAAAAACATGTCATTGATTTTGGGGGAAATACAATTCAAACAGTTTGCCGTTGTCAAAACAAAAGTGATCGCAGCAAAGAAGAAGAATTAGTCCTCACATTATTGCATATAAAGTGCATCCTAGAGACCAAATATCAGTTCTCTCATCAATATCTGCATGGCTTGGGCAATCCCATAGCTCAGGGGCTCGGATAGGTGCAGAACAATGCTCTGATGCCCATTCCTATACAATAACCACCCAAAGTCCAACCATTAGCATGGTATATCATATATGTAACAACTGACACTGGAAAGAAAAATGTGCTTGTTTATACTAGTCAGTGAAACTAGCGAACTCTGAGAATAATTATTAGAATCATAAGTCATAACAAGGGTTTAAAATAAGCTATTAGAAATAGAGGATTAATAGGCACCTGCAATTGTAATGCCTCTGAACGAGAGCGAATCTGCCTCCTTGCAGGTCGAGCACTGCCAAAATCCATCATTATTGCAACCGGTGGTTGCCCTTTTCTATGGGTTATCAGAATATTACCAGGTTTGACATCATTATGGGCATATGGGGGCTCAAGACTGTGCATATGTTTGAGTCCTGCGCAAAGCTGTGATAATGATGTTGCTTAGTCATAATATAGTACATTGTAGCAAAAGGAAATCAATGTATGACAGCACGATAAATGACCTAATCCCAAACAAAAAATGCATTCAGCATCAAATAGATAACATATATCCGTAATCTAGGCAGCAGCATCTGATTTTCTTCTCCAGGGAGGGTGCAGAATTTCCATGAAACAATATTATTTCATGCTTAGGAATTTGAATTGCTGAAGCAAAAGCATCAATAGCTAAGAAGAAAAACGACACTGCTATTCACCTGCCGAAAAATTTGAAGAACATCTGAGGTAGAAAAGAATTCCTTCTTAGCTTTCATGGCTTTGGCATTGTCCAGTAATGTTCCATCCAAATGAACAGGAAATAGCAAGTATGCTTCATGATTTCGCGGTCCATCTGGGGTAGCCTAGCCAATGCAAATAAATCTTTCAACCAAGATTTTAGGATAAAACAACAGTATGAAAGTTTTAACAGAAGGCGTATATATTATATATTGTATATTGTATTTAAGCGATAACAGGATAGTGAAGTTAATATATGGTATTCTCAGACGCAGAGACAAAAAAGATAAGAAATGGCGTTATCATGTAGAATTCACAGTGTTCTACTCATATTTTACCACTTACTAGTTATGCAGTCCTGGTAGTTAGAATGGAAGGATTAATGTCCCACAATGGAAAATATTTCTCTCTGTTTTTTTTCTTTTTCTTTTTGTGTAAGGAACACACATTTTATTAATGGAATTCAACGAGAACGAAATTGTGAGAATCAGAGATCCAAAAAAACCACAAAGAAACAAAAACTAAAACTAAACTGAGACATATAAAAAGCAAACACATAATACCAAAAAGTTCCCATTCATCATACAACTGCAGCTTCCAATTGTAATGAATAAAGAAGGATGAAATAAAACGAACTCCTGATTATATCTTAGAACGAAATATCACATTGGAAAATATGTTATAATCAGTGTGCAATAATTCAAATTCAGGACGTTCTCTGACCAACTTCAGAATAAATTTTATCTTAAGGAACAAATGTCAAATGGCAGTGGCAGGAGGGTACCCCCTACAAACTAAATTGCATGTCCATTAGAACATACACATACATGTATGTCCTTATAGCTATTATTAGAAGGTAGGAAAGTATTTGTTGCTAATGAATAATTGTCTCAAAACAAATTGGACAAAAGCAACCTCCTCTTAATCAAACAGATAAATTACAAGTTTATTAAGTATAGACTGGGTTTCATTTTTTTGACAAACCTCGACAGTAAGGAAAAAACTTTTGGGGGGGGGGGGGGGGGGGGGGGGGGGGGGGTGGTGAAGAAGATATTTCTAACTAGGGGAACATAATGAGTCTTACCTCCCAGAAGAGAAATCTGATATAAAATTAGAACTTAAACCAACTATATGCGTGCAATGCAAAAAATGCAAAAATCAAATGTAAACCAACTAAAGCATGCAATACAAATTGTATAAAGATCTAAAGTAATAACTGATCACAAAAAAGATGTATTAGCAAAATCTATATAATTATCCTATTAGGTATTCCACAATGATCCGGATGAAAAAAAATGTAATGATACATTGTGAAGGGGAATCCACCAACAGTGGTTGGAAGACTGAGAAGACCTATATTTAGGCCAAACATCAGTAATCTTATTACTCTCTCTGTAAACATGTGTATAGTAGAAATGATTAAATTTCAGAGAAGTCTTATAGTTTCTCCATCTCTATCCAGGATGTGTCATAGCACAAATCAAATACAAAATTAGAACTTAAATTAACAATATGCATGCAATGCAAAAATTACTAAAAGCAAAAGTAAATCAACTATAAGCATGCAATTCAAGTTATATAAAAATCAAAAGCAAAAACTGATCACAAGAACAATGTATTAATAAAATCTTTAATTAGGTATTTCACATTAATCTGGATAAAGAAACCCAACGATACAATGTGGGGAGGTGGGGGGGAGGGGGATCAACCATCAATAGTTATAAGAGAAGACCTAAATTAGGCCAAACATCAGCGATCTTATTACCTTTCTGTAAACATGTGTACGGCAGAAATGAAGGAAATCCTAAGAACTTCCACAACTACAATGACTGCCACAATTTCAGTAAAAAAGTACACAGTGCTTGGGTTTTGAATTAAGTCACCTAATTAATTACCTTGAAAATCCCTAGAAGATATTGGGACATGAAACTCTTTTAGGATTTCCTTTCGAAAGCCCATCCATGTTGAATTTAATCGAAAAGTATGAGTGCCAAAAAATTTAATAATATTCAAAATTAAATTTGAGGACTTTAAATAAAAGAAAAAAAGAACAAAAGAAAAGGAACTGAGCTTCAAAAACCCATTATAATTTACAGGTCGTCTTTTCTTTTTTCACCAATCAAATATTTTGTTTTCCCGATTTGTGTATCAGCTCATGTAATACTTCATCTCCTCACTGCAAAATGCTGCTTAAATCATTCTTTTTATTTTTGGATCTCCTTATTCTTGGATTAAAATCAAAACATATGAACTTTCAAAGGGCAATCCTGGTCAACCTTCGCGTTCAGCGTTTTTAGAGATTATGAAAACAATTAATTAGGTGGTTTTCTAAAGCTTAGTCAGGTCTGGATTGAATGTGATACTCTTTCAGTTGTACAATGTATCCTTAATTCTTTATATCATCCTCCGTGGAAAGTTCCATGTAGATGAAATAACTACAAAGCTTGTCCATAATCTGTTTTCTTTGTACTCATGTATAAAGAGGGTAACATGGTTGCTGATAGTTTTGACTAACTTTAGCCTTTAGGTTAGCTCTCCCCAATTTTTAATAGCTTGATTCGCCTTCTCGATGCAAATCTCAACTCTATCAGCAAGACCAATTGGGTATTCCCACTTAAAGATTCTGCTAACTCTATTGTTGGTTGGTCATTTTGCATTACATTAATTTAGATCTAGGTATTTTTGCATTAGATCCTTTTTCCGAGGGGTATGAGTCATTATGTCTCCATAGGTAGGTACGCCTTTTTTTTCTTTAATAAAATTTGTATTGTTGATTGCTAAAAAAATGTAAGACTTATAACTTAGGTTTTGAATTTTGATTTTTACTAATGCAAAGATGCATCTCTCCAATCTTAAGTCCTCTCATTGTTCTAACTTGCTGCTAAAAAACTGTCATATGTTTGAGAGTTTTCACTGGACTACATTGATTTAGTATTTAAGTGAACAGTGAAATGAGAGAATAAAGAGTTTATTTCACTTAATCTCACAATGAAGAGAATAACAAAGTAAATACATGTAGGTCGGTATGTCATACTGCCTAGGACTCTACTACTCTCTAACTAGTTAAGATAATTACTAATACAATAGAATTCTATCCTGATGAGATTGAGTGAAACACTCATATCTCTTATTATCTAAATAAATAAATAAAACTAATAATAATCTGTAACAACCTAACTCCAACATTAAGCATCTATGGTAGAATAAAAAAATATACAGCATTCATATATGACTGAAACATGAATTAGTTTTTCCCTTTTGTGGACTTCTTGTTCATCCATGTATATGTTTTCAATATGTTTATAAAATTTTGTGTCCTCTAAAAAAGAAATATATAAGATTGAAACATGAACACTTGACAGACACATGATTTGTGTGCAATCATTATCTCGTTGTCTTCTGAAGTATTGTATTCAATGAATAATGAACTACATAAGCTGCTATTCATTAGATTACTGGAAGCAGATGCAATGTTGCTGGCATGCTTCAAAAGTCAAAACCTAAATTGATTCTAGAAAAAATTATATACATGGCAATATATCGGTAAACAACTATAGTTATCTACCCCTGCACTAGTGCTGGTAGTGTATTTATGACCTATTAGTTTTCACGAGCTCGTTCACCAAAGGAAACAGAGACATACCAGTTGAATTAAAGTATAATCACCCAATTTTGTTGATAACAGTATGGAAATTCTGGTTAGTTATATAATACCTTAGCTCTGAATAAAATAAAAATTAAAAAAAATTGGTACCTTAACAGAAATAATAGCATGATCAAGAAGCGGAAGCAGATTGGGATGATTAAATAGTGACGAAACGCGAATCTCCTCACGCACCAACTCCAGCTGCTCATTGTTTTGAATGAGGACTTTCTTCATTGCATAAGTCCCATCATCTGCATTGATATATCAAAGTCAAACCAATACCATACCATGACTAAATTAGTTTTCAAGTGAAAGCACATTCCAGAAAATAAAATATCGAAATCAGTGGACATAAAACAAACCATGACCTCAAATAATACAAACAAATGCATATTACTTTCTCAAGATTAAACATCAGTAAAGATGATTCATTTAGATCAGAAAATTAAACTGCAAATCTGATTATTATGATTCAAATTGTAAAATTACACAGCGGAATCACATCACATTTAAGTACAGGAAATCAAAAACACACCCATGCAGATCCACGCAAAAAGTAGTATAACAAAAGAAACCCAGATGAGAAAAGTGATAATAACGAACCAGAGAGATGAGAAGGGTCCTTGACTTTCTTGGAGAGAGGAGAAGATGCAGAGGAAGAGTCGGGGAGGACCTCCTTGACGAGGAAGACGTAAGCGAAACCACCCTCACCGAGCTGCCTGACGATCCTGAACCTGTTTTCGTTGATCCACACGTCTCCTCCTCCGTTAACGGCGTCGTAGAACGCATTCAGACCCGAAAACGAACACCCCATGATCCACAAAATGAATGAATTCGACGGATGAGGGAGGGATCTTCTTCAATTACTCATAGACGTTGTAGATCTCACCTCGCAAATAACTCTCTCTCAGTCTCTCTCTATATATATATTAATATTGCTGTGAAGAAGGTATTTAATTTCGATGTCAATGACTTACGAGACATGGAGCCTGCGAGGCTGTGATATACTATTTTATTTTTATTTTTATTTTATTTTTAGCTACAACAGATCTCTCACTCGTCAGTCGTCACTCATGGGATCGCTTAATGCGAAGAACATCAC
Organism: Acer saccharum; assembly: GCA_030490815.1. Lineage (NCBI taxonomy): Eukaryota > Viridiplantae > Streptophyta > Magnoliopsida > Sapindales > Sapindaceae > Acer > Acer saccharum. The sequence goes on along the minus strand of CM059876.1, from coordinate 20,533,267 downwards.
CACGTGGCTTGCTTTCGACACTCTTCTGTTTAGTGTGAATGTGGAGTGGAATGTGGATGCAGCAAAATCTGCACTATGCACTATTCTAATCATTAATCAATATCGTCGATTTTAAATTTTATCAAATAATATATATAACTAATTACTGATTTATAATTAAAACAACTTTTATCAACAATTTACACTTACCTCCTCTACTATTAAAGTTGGCCCAAATTTAACTTTTCACTTTGATATTTCAAAGGGTAATATTGTCTTTTTAACATTTATCCTTATTTTAATACAATTAGAAATTTCAAAAATAAAAATAAAAAAAGATAGATCTCAACCATCCATCACATAGATGGATTGATGAGATTCATTCAATAAAAATAATAATAATTTTTTTTATAAAAATAAAATAAAATTTAAAAAAACAATTGATCTCCACCGTCCATCTAAAATGAAAAAAAGAATTAAGTTAATTATTATATATATATATAAATCTTCACCATCCATCCAAAGGATGGACAGTGGAGATAAAAAAAAAGATTTTAAAAAAAAAATTATTTTTCTTAAATTACTATTTTTTTTAATTCTTAAATTACTATTTTTTAAACTATAGGTGTAAAGAGTAGTTTCGTCTATTTAGCTTTTTGAAAAAGTCAACCGTTAAATATAATGGTCAATACTAAAGGTAAGGGAGGTAAGTGTCAATTGTTGATAAAGTTGTTTTTGAGTGTAAATTGGTAAACCTCAGGTAGGTTCCAATAATTACTTCTAATATATATATACACAAAGAGATGTCTTTTTAATACCCAATTTAAAAAATAGGGATATTTGTTAGACACTCGTATGTGATGCATGTCTCTTACACCATTCGATGTGAGCATATGGGCTATGATGCATATACATGGGTTTGGTATGGGTGTCGTTAGGCTAAGGACAATACGTATTGGGTAGTGATGCTTAGTGTTAACTTGGATGGGTTGGCATCAGACCCGGCCCTAGGCGGAGGGAGCCAAGTGAGGCAACCGCCTAGGGCCCCCAAATTGTAAAAAAAAAAAAAAAAAAAAAAAAAAAAAAAATTTAAAAAAATGATTTCAGATATAACCTATGTATGATTTTAAACTAACAAACCCATAACTGAGTTTAAAATAGGCCCATTAAAAATATAATTTTTTAAAACTAACAACTCATAAATGAGTTTAAAATAGGCCCGCTGAACATTTTTTTTTTTTTTTAAAGGTCCACAAATTATAAAACCCAATTATCATTCTCAAGTTCTTTCACCGAGTTAAACATGAGTTGAATCCTAATCCTAACACTAATAGTCTTTTATATATCTGAAACGGGGAAAACAACAGTACAACACTACTCATATCACTTATCAGACAACAAGAAGCAGACATCAAACAAAAATCAAAAAATAAAAAATCAAAAATCAAATTAGGGTTCTTCAAAACTATGAAAATTTATAATTAAGATATAAAATCTCAACTTGAAATATCAGGGGCCCATAAATTTATTTTATATAGTTCGCCTCGGGCCCCGAAAATCTCAGGGCCGGCCCTAGTTGGCATTATGTGACAGGCTTGTGTGCTGCTAGTTGTTGTGATGGGCATGGCTTGTGGAATGGCGTTGTGCAACAGTGGGGGCTTGAGCAAGGCGCAATGGTTGAAGTGTTATGTTGGGTGATGTGTGTTGTTTGTTAACATTGGGTAGTGAACTATGTGCATGTGTGTGTGGGTTTGCATGTACGTGACACTCGTGAAAGGAAAATTTTGATGGCATGTGTTATGCAAGTTGTAGGTAGGCTGGGAAGAAATAATTGTGATCGAGTATTTTTGTGCCAACAGTGTCTAGCAATTAGGGATGTCAAGTGTCAACTACATGCCGAGTTGTTGTAAGTTGGTTGGTGCCAACAAGGCCTAGGTAATTGGAGTTGTCAACTGTGGTGTGTGTGTGACAGTGAGATCATTTTTATTATATGTATGTGTTGTATAAAATATGCAAAAAGAAGAGAGAATATATAGTGTTGTGATCCTATGGAGCTTTGATGTAAATTCCTAATTGTTGATTAATAAAACGAATTAGGTTAGGAGTGGTCACCTGTTAAGGTTGATTGTGTTGTGTTTTTACTTCTACCTTTCTATAGTTTAGGTTGATTATGAGAATTATGGCTTTATGTGGTGTGTTGGCCTTGTTGTGCAGTGCTCATGATTGTGGCATTGGTGTTGTGTTAGGATCATAAAACGCTAGAGAACACACTTATAGGTGTGTATTGTGAGTTGGTTGGGTGGAAAAGGGTTTTTGGCACAAGCATATTTTGAAAAATGTAGTGCAAATATCACATCGTGTGATAGTAGTATCGGGGTGTTGTTAAGGCCGGTTCTTTTTGAATGACTTGTGTAGAGATGATGCTTGCTAACGCCAAAGAACGGATTACTCAACTAGCGTGACTTGTTGGTCAAGAGAGAGAGAATTTTGGTTCTTTAATAATCTCATGTGGATTTGTTGAAAGACTTGGAGGTCAAGTTCAATAATTTTAGAATAAATTATGTTAATGTTATGGATAGTATGATAAAGAGAATAAGGGCTAACCTAATAATCAGGAACACAGTAATTACGAGAACCAATCCCAACCTAACTATTTATCATTAATAATCAGGAATATATACACATTGTTTGCATGATGATCAAACGACGAAGATCTCTCTGCCAAAATACACAGCCATCTGAGTATTTATATGATACAATAATAATAAAGCTATATCAAGTAAATGCCTAGTATCTGCCAGGTAATTGCCACCTACATCAGCCTTCTGATTTCATCACATGCTAATTATATGTAAGACTACAATTGTTTTGCACATGTTTCCCACACATGTTTTCCTCATATGTGTGTCTAAGTTGCACGTGCCACTCACATGCATAGTTCATAGCCAACCAACATAGTCTTTCCCACGCCACATGCCAAGCTTGTTTCTCTCATGCCAAGCTTGGTGTCTTGTTTCTACACACCAAGCTTGTTTTCAACACACCAAGCTTGTTTCTCGCACACATCGACTCAACGTTGCTGTTGTTGCACATGCCAAGCTTGTTTTCACTATGCCAAACTTGTTTCTCCAAACCAAGCTTGTTTCTCTAAACCAAGCTTGTTTCTTGCGCACAGTGCCCCAACGCTGCCTTGTTGTTGCATACTGTCAACCCATCCAAGCTAACACACAGCACACCTGCTGCTCGAAGGCCATGCCCCACCTAACATGCCTTGGTTTGGTTTGATGACACCCACACCAAGCCATTTGCATAGGCAACAACCCATGCTCATATTTAGAGCTATAACACATGGAGCTGTAATAACGGAGAATAATTTTGACATTGAAGACGCTCTCTAATGCATCTTCCGGGTTCTATAGCTGTTTTAATTTTAATGTCTTTCTAATTTTCTTTGTATTAGGATAGACGATGAAACCATGTGTTATGGAATAATCTTTAGATATATTTATTGATTCCCAAAAATTGTTCTTCAATATTTATGGTTTTCGCTTCTACTAATTTTTAAATATACCCTTTCATCTCTAATATCACGTATTTTTTATATTAGGTATATATTTTAATCAATGCTTGGTTTTGTAACATTAATTATAATTCCTTTGATTCTTTGTTTTTCATTAATTTGGATACATAGAGCTCGTTTAGGATAACCTTTACTTTTGGCTTTTGATAGTAGAAGAAGAGAAGTAAAAGCTCGAGCTTTTCAATTTCCGTTCTTTTCAATTACCGTTTAGATGGTATTTTTCAGAAGAGCTTTTGGGACTATTTGATTGTAACATTTTAAAATCAACTTATGAACTTGTAAATTACCAAATATGTGGATACTCCATTGAATTGTTATTAAGATTTGAAGCATAAAATTTTAATTGAAGCTGAAACACACACAACGACATGTAGAAGAACAAGTTGCAAACTAACAACAACACAGCAAAACAATTCCTACATGCTTTTGACTTCAAGAAGGCAAACATGTAGAGGTCATACATCTCACAAATATAGTAACTTCATTACAAAATTTAGGCAATCTAGTTGACTAGTTTTGTCAAAAATTCAACAAGTATCTTACATTTTCATAAACCAACTCCCATATGATCAAATACCCAGATAATCCATTGAATTGTTATAAAAATTTGAAGCTCAAAATTCCATCTGACAACTAAATGATGAGCTCATATAACATATAAACATAGTAATTCCATCACTAAAATTGGGCAATTTACTTCACTCAAAAATCCAACAAATATCCTACATTTCATACACCAACTAAAAAAATTACTAAATAACCAGATGCTCCATTGAATTGTTATCAAAATTTGAAGAATAAATTTTACAAATTTCACTATTATCATCCCAATGTGTGTGTGTGTGTGTGTGTGTGTGTGTGAGAGAGAGAGACAACAAATACCCCAATTAATATGTGGGGCTCATGGGTGGCTCCACCACCATAGACCCATTTACAACCTCCATTATCATCCAACCCCACAAACCTTTCACATCCTCTCTCTCTTTCCCTGCTCAACAGATTAACCATGGCTTCGTGAAATTCAAATACCCAGATCAAATCCAAAAGGTTAGGGTTCATCTTTCTTTGAGAAAGAGGGAGAAGAATGAGGATGATGGAAAAAACAATGGTGAAAAATATAAAAGGATACAAGTGTCAATTTTAGTTTAGAATTTATAGTTAGAGGGGTAATATCAGCAATACGAAAATTTTATTAAACCAAAATGTGGCTTTGCGTGTTTTCACTTAAGCTCTTTTGAAGGAAGTTAGAAGGTGTTGGCTTTGAAACGAAGAGCTTTCCAGAATTAAAAGCTCTCTTTACAAAACATCCAAACACTTTCAAAAGCTGCTTTTGGGCTCCAAAAGAGCTTTTAGCTCCTTCAAAAGCCTAGCCAAGCAAGGCCATAGAATGCTTACGGATTGTATTTTGAAACGAATGAAATCAACTTATAATTTTGATTAATGTGTTTATTGTTAAATTCATGGGTAGACAATAAATTGATTTTTAATTGTCACTCTAATTTAGGGAATTAATAAATTATCAGGAAGCTATGAAATTACACATTGGTGGATTCCGATACCTTAGTATTCTTTAATTGATTGTTTTCGATTCTATTTGCTATTAGTTCTTAGTTTAATTTTAGTTTTAATTCATCACATTCGGTTAACTAGGTTAGGATTAGATTAAATTTAAATTCAATTAGTTTTTCATTAATCGTCGTGAGATCGACCTCGTACTCGTATTAGTCATTCTACAATAGACTCGTGCGCTTGTGAGTATTTCAAAATTTATCACAAGAAGTATATCATTTCAAAGTCTGGTTCAGCTTTAAGGTTTGAATTCGAGAGAGAAACATTTTCAAAAAAGATGGTAGAAAATCAGAAATTGTCATTTATTCGTTACACATTTGAATCGGGATAAAAACTTCACTTATAATGCCAAGAATAAATTGATTATAAGCTCTCGTGTAAGAGTCGGCATGGCAGTATGGCTCCTACAAAATCAAGCTAAGTAATGGTAGGTATTTTTTGTTTCCAAAATCAGTAACAAAGTAAAAATAAAAAATAAATAAATAAATAAAATAAAAGGTAAGTAATAACGATAAATGCCCCATGATTTAAGAAGTTACTAGAACTTGTAAGAGGGTGAAACAAGACTCTCCATAAATACATGCATATAATGCCAATTCCACTCATCTTCAAAGTCCATAAACTACTCAATACCATTATCAATATCAATAGTACTAATCTTTACCGTATTCAATTTTTCATCATTTAGATCATAAACACCAGTTCATTCTTGAACAACAATAGTATTGTTTCACTATTAATTAAATAGCACAATGACTTCAACAAAGAGATTGAACTTCTTAAATGTCAAGATTTTGGTCCATGATCCTTTCATGCCATATTTCTCCATAACCCAAATTTGGTTATCACATCCCCTTTTCTCCATTGCCAAGAAAAGATAGCCCCTCTAAACTCCAAGAGAATATCTTCACCTTTCACCTTCTCACACAATGACAGGTGGAGGTAACTTCTTGAACTTCTTTTCCACCAAATCAGCATCGGAATCTCACACGAACCCTCAAGATTCTTAAACACCTAATAGACAACTTCATTCAAAGCAATCCCTGTTTTAAAATTCTTCAGATCATCATCGTCATCCACATTTTAATATTCTTCTCAAAAAGGAATATTACTTTGTTTGCTTATTCAAGAATCTTTCCTTACAGAATAGTTGTTAACAATGTTTCCTGAAAAAACAATTTTAACAATCTTATAGTCACCAATAGACTCGGCATAACCAAAGCTAGGCATAGATGCCACATTTGAAATAACACCATGATATGATATATACTTGTTTTCTTTAATAGAAGAATTATATAGAAACAAGTGTTTATATTCATCTATAACCGATAACAAGCCATTATAAAAACCCTTACAAATTATATAATCAGCATTGTAAGGATTACTCGAATGAAACATATGATCCTGCAAAGAAATCTCGTCATCCTTTCGGGATACGGTTTTGAGGTATACAAAGAAGAGATCGAGCTTACCATTTCCTAGAAGTCTAGTTCGACTTAGTGTTTGACTTTGAGAGAGATATATTTTCACACAAAAAAAGGTAGAAAATCAGAATTTGTCATTTCTTCGATATGTATTTGAATCGGGATAGAGACTTCATTAGCAATGTCAAGAGTATGTCAACTTTAAGCTCCTGTGGAAGAGTCGGCATGTTAGCTTGGCTTATACAAAATAAAGCTAGGTAATGCCAGGTTTTTTGGGTTTCTAAAATAAGTACCAAAGTAAAAAAAGGCGAATGTAATGACGAGAAATGCCCCTTGGTTTAAGAAAAAACTAGAACTTATAAGTGGATGAAATAAGACTCTCCACATACATATATACATATATATATACATATACATACATATATATATATATATATATATATATATCATGTCAATTCCACTCACCTCCAAAGTCCATAAACCACTTAGTACCATTATCCATATCCATAGTACTAATCTTTACCGTCTTCAATTTTCCATCATTCAAATCACAAAACACCAATTTATTTTTAACAACAACAGCATTGTTTCACTATTTTTCAAATAACACAATGGCTTCAACCGAGAAAACTTCTCAAATGTCAATATTTTGGTCAACGATCCTTCCACGCCATATTTCTCCATAACCCAAATTTGGTTATCATAACCACTTTTCTCCATTTCCAAGCAAAGACGGCCCCTTAAAACTCTAAGAGAATATTTGCACATTTTACCTTCTCGCACAATGTCAAGTTGAAGTAACATCTTAAACTTCTCTTTCACCAAATCAGCGCCGCAATCTCACACTAACTGTTAATATTCTCAAATACCTAATGGACAGCTTCATTCAAAGCAATCCCTGTTTTAAAATTCTCGAAAACATTGTCGTCATCCACATTATAATATTCTTTTGGAAAAGAAAAATTACTTTGTTTGCTTGTCCAAAAATATTTCTTCACAGAATAGATGTAATAATGTTTCTTGAATAATCAATCTTAATAATATTGTAGTTATTAATAGATTCGACATAACCAAAGCCAAGCATAAATGTAACATTTGAATTAACACCATAATATGATATAAACTTGTTTTCTTTAGGAGAATGATTATACAGAAACAAGTGTTTATATTCATCTGTAGCTAACAACAAGTCATTATAAGAACCCATAAAATTATATAATCAGCATTTTAAGGATTCCTCGGATGAAAGTTATGACCTATCGAAGAAATTTTGTTCACCCTTTCTGGATACGGTTTCGAGATCAATAGAGAAGAGATCAAGCTTACCATTTTCCAAAAGTCTGGTTTGACATAAGATTTGACTTCAAGAAATGCATTTTCACGAAAAGAGGGTGGGAAATCAGAAATTTTTATTTCTTCGATATGCATTTGGATTAGGATAGATGTTTACTAGCAATACCAAGTGTGTGTCGACTATAAACTCATATGGAAGAATCGACATGACAGTATGACTCCTGCAAAATCAAGCTAGATAATGGCAAGTTTTTTTTTTTTTTTAATTTTTTTTTTATCCTAAAATCATTAACAAAGTAAAAAAAGTAAAAGTATTAGCGATAAATACCCCATTTATTAAAGAAGCTACTATAACTTGTAAATGGGTGAAACAAGACTCTCCACATACACATGCATATCATTTCAATTCCACTTACCTCCTAAGTCCATAAACTACTCAGTACTATTATCCATATCCAGAGTACTAATCTTTACCGTCTTCAATTATTCATCATTTATATCATAAAACACCAGTCCATTCTTGAACAACATCATTGTTTCACTATTATTCAAATAGAACACTGGCTTCAATCGGGAGAACTTCTCAAATATCAAGAGTTTAGTCCACGATCCTTTCACGCTATATTTTTAACCCAAATTTGGTTATATATATTTTGAACAATAATATATTATTGAGAAAGCCAAACAAGGTCAAACAAACAAACAAACACAACCAAAGCCTACAGAGACAAACAACCCCCATGTGTAGCAAGACACACCAAACCCCTTACACAACTAAGAAAAGTAAAGAACAAACAGAGAAAAACAAAGCAATGCAATCAACCACTACTACAAAACAAAAGAAACGAGGATCTCCCCCATAGCTAACAAAAAAAAACAACAACAACAACAACACTACACAGAATTAGATGTCACCCCACTCAACAAAGTCTACCCCCATGCTTGAACCCCTCTTAGCTAACATATCCACAAAGTAGTTTGAGGCCCTCGGATTATAAGAGACCATCGTGTTGCCAATGATATCCATATAATTTTGAATGTCGTAAATGGTGTTCACATGATTGAGATTGCCAAACCCACCATTGTTAACCCAGGAAACCGCCACCTTCGAATAGCTCACGATCTCTACATTACGGCCTACTAAGATAGGTCTAGAAACGCAAAGAGCACAAACTTTCTAAATTGTTAATATTTATGTTGAATTAGATTCTAAAGAGCCAACAAAAGTAGAGAACATGCATATAACTTTACCTTTAGAGTCCCTCAAAACCCTTCATATTCCGGTCAGAGCAGGCTTCCCTCTCACAGAACCATCAACATTAAACTTCAACCCATCGTCCTTGGGCAGTAACCAAGCTTCAACTCTCTAAATCTTACCCAATTTAAAGTCTATGCACACCTCATTAATATTTAGCAGCATAGATGTGATCGTTTCCTTCGAATTGAACCACTACCGTGATGTTTGAACCACCAAGCTAATCTAAATTAAACCATATCAATTGCCTGAGCCACACAAGCCTCTTTGTTCTTAAATACCACTTGGTTTCTCAACTCTTAAACGGTCCACACCACTATATAGAACAGAGTCTCCCATGCTCTTGCGCTTTTTGTCGATAGAGATAGACCAACCCAACTGTTCCACTACTTTGGAATAGAATCATTCGGACAGCAATACACATCCCACCATCCTATGCAGCTTGTCCACACCTCCCAAAACCACTCACAATAGAGAAATAAATGGTTCACAATCTCCCTAACTTTTATACACAAAGGTTAGTTCACATTCCCATCCAGACTCATACCAAAACGTTAAAGAACATCGTAAACCATCACTTTATCTTTTAGCAATTGCCATGTGAAAACTTTTACCTTTGGAGGGAAAATTCATTTCCAAAAAGATATATACTTACTATGATCTTTATTGTCAACGTCTTCCATAGCTTTTCAAAATGATCCCACCGTAAATATGTCTTTCTGACAAAAACCCCAAGCTATAGAGTTCTTTATAGATTTACAGATAGTGACACAATCAAGGAATTTTAAGAAGCAACTCCACTGATCTCTCTCCCAATTAAATTAAAAGGTTGTCTTCTCAAGTTCACCCTCCAAACCCAATTCAGCCCAAACCACTTACCAAAAAATTTGATGGGACCATCTTTATCCGAAGCCAGTGCAAATATTCTTGGGAAAGCATCTCACAAAGACACCGAATCCATCTTTACATCATTCTAAAAGTTAGCTTTGTCACCTCCTCATATATAATTACCTCCAAATTTGGTTATCACGACCATTTTTCTCCATTGTCAAGCAAAGAAGGCCCCTCGAAACTCTAAGAGAATATCTTCATCTTTCACCTTCACGCACAATGTCAGGTGGAGGTAGCTTCTTGAACTTCTCTTCCACCAAGTTAGCGCGCAGTATCGCACAAGCCTTCAAAATTCTCAAACACCAATGGACAACTTCATTCAAAGAAATCCCTGTTATAAAATTCTCTAAAACATCATCATCATGCACATTGTAATATTCCTCTATAAAAGAAAAATTACTATGTTTGCTTGTCCAAGAATCTTTCTTCACATAATACATGTTAACAATGTTTCCTAGATAATCAATTTTAACAATCTTTTAGTCGTCAATGGACTCATTATAACAAAAGCCAAGCATAAATGCCACATAATATGATATAGACTTGCTTTCTTTATGAGAAAGATTATACATAAACAAGTGTTTATATTCATCTATAACCGACAACAAGCCATTACAAGAAACCATACAAATTATACAATCAGCATTGTATAGATTTCTCGGATGAAACTTATAACCTTGCAAAGAAATCTTGTCATCCTTTTCCAGTTACGATTTCAAGGTCTATAGAGAAGAGATCAAGCATACCATTTCCCGAGTCTGGTTCAACTTAGGATTTGACTTTGAGAGAGATAAATTTTCATGAAAAAAAGAGTGGGAAATTAGGAATTGTCATTTATTCGATACATATTTAAATCAGGATAGAGACTTCATTAGCATTGCCAAGAGTATGTCAATTATAAGCTCCCATGGAAGAATCAGTATGGCAGCATGCCTCCTGCAAAATCAAGCTAGGTAATGATAGGTTTTTTGGTTTTTAAAATCAGTAACAAAGTAAAAAGATAAAAATGATGACGATAAATGCACTTGATTTAAGAAGTTACTAGAATCTAGGCTTTAAAAAATATATATATATATATATATACATGTATGTATGCAGATTTTTTTACTATTGAGTTTCAAAAAAAAAAAAAAAAAAAATTTACTAGTGACTCAAGTAGAATTTTTACTCTTTAATTACAAGATTCTAAAGCTAACAAACATTTTTATCCAATTACAAAAGGAATAATTTTTTTCAATTATTTTATTTTTAAAAACGTTATTTTCAACGGTGGTGTTCGTCTAATGGATCTCCTCCATCAATTTTTTATTTTAAATAATTAAGTATTATATAGATAATTAATAATAATTTGATCATATTAATAGATAAAAAGATGTTTTTGCCCCTCAACCGCTAACTTCTAACAGGGTTCATTAACAATAGGGGATATTAATGCAATTTTGAGCAAAAGTTGCCTATGCATGCAAGTAAGCCTAATATTTGGGTGTTTGGGCAATTTACCCTAAAATAAACATGGTAAAAATTCTTTGGAAAATATAAAAAGTTGATCTGTTTTCATAATCTTTGGTTGGCAAAATATAACCTTCCATATGATAGTGTTGGCTAAACTAAAGAAATTCTAATATTTTGAAAGAAAATTAGAATTAAAAAATTTGACATCCATATTAGTTACAATTTATAAATTACGTTGATGTTTATTGGATATTATCCAATAATTATAAAAATTCAATATTTTCCATATAAAAATTGAAATGAAAAAACAAAAATAGCAATAGGAGCAGAATGTAATAACCAGAAATAGAGCTTTCGAGTATGGCTTTGTCCATCATCGAATAAGGATTCTATGTAGAGTTAAATCTCAAATACAAAATACTTCCTAAACACCGATGCGAGTGCCTATGAGTTCAGGGGATTCAATGTACAAAACTAATCAGTTGTGCTCTGCAACACACTAGGTGGAATGGCTGGTTGTTGCTGAGTAATGCAATGTATATTTCCACCTGCCAAAACAATCTCCCTTGCACCTTCTATTTTCACCACCTGAGCCAGATAACCATTGTAGAAAGTCAGTCCATTAAGAAACAATATGAGGGCAAGTTCACCATTCATCAAATATAACACCAATTTGTTTCGGTTTACGTAAGCATTTGAAACAAGTCTGTTGTTTTTCATTGCATTTCTTAACGAGTCCATCCGGATATTGTAAAATTACCATCGACAAGTATTCTACACCTCTTGCCTTTTATTATTATGTTTGGTGAAGGTGTAAATTCCATGCTTACTCCGTTTTAATTTTAAAGATAATTATGTTCTACGATATTATTATGCCTCCATGTCCTAGGAAGTAAAAAGGAAATGTTGCATAAACCCAATCAAGCAGTGGAAACTTGTCACGGGACTGAATCACTATAATAATTTAGAAGTGATACAATTGACATGAAAAATGGTACAAACTAATCTGTTAACTTGCAGTGTAAAAGAGAGATTGAAATGTTTGGCAGGTTTTCTATTTCTTCTAATTTTTTCAAGTGCATATACAGAATGTCGCATTTTTGGTGGTTGCATAGGGAAACAGAAAAATAACCAAATGAAATGCCATCACTATTGGAATCTGATCATTTCAACCCAGATATAGGAACCTCATAATGATTATAGATTGAAAGATTCAAATCTTTTATGGTAATACTTATGTCTGAACACAAGATTCTAGGTCATGTTTTATTTTGGTATACAAGTATACTATACTATATTAAATTTTCACACACCAACTAAAGATAATACTCATAGAGAAACAGAAAGATAATACATCAACCAGAATGATTAAATTTTCATCCATGCATAAACTGGAGTGAACTACTATTAATTTAACAGAATTGCTTGCTTACTTCATGATTTGGAAAGGCTTGAGACAGGACACGAGCAGCTTCATCATCCCACTTTTGGTCCCCGAACTGCGGTACGATGATCCCTCCATTCGCTATGTAAAAGTTTACATATGAAGCAGCTAGTCTTGTCCCAGGAAGTCTAGGTTTAGCCTCTCCAACCTGTCGCAGTGACATTGAAGAGCAAAAAATCAATCCATGAAGTCCCCAAGATCAAAATGTATAATGTCATGCATTCTCAGTAAGTTTATACTATTCCAAATGATGCACACGAGAATTCAAAGTTCTATCTGTAGGGCACATTTGAAATCACAAAAAGAAAAAGGGTATACCCAAAAGAGTGCACAAACAAATTTCAGCCTGGGTAGAGTTGATAGAGGTGCATTTGGGTAATTATTACATAAGACCATATTTTAGATTTTAAACTAGCCTTCTGTGTATTTAGTTGAGAGTGAGATGCAAACATGAGAAACAAATTGTAGGACTGCAAGATGCTTACCTGAATAACCCCAGCAGCTTCTTCATCAGTCATATAAAGTGGCCCCGGTACATGGAGTTTAATTATTTGAAATTTCCGACCAGTAGCATCGGTAGCATTGGAGAGAACAGAAAAGGCTTCAGCAGATCTTTCATATTGAGGATCTGTTTCATCATCAGTCCAAGACAACAAGACCACACCAGGCTTTGCAAAGCAGCACATGTTGTCTATATGACCATTAGTATCATCATCCCCTGTTAAATCAACACTGTTTAGATGAACATAAAAGTACATCTTAAAGTACATCAGACTATCTGTCTTCTTCTGTTACATATTTCTATAATGCATCAATGGACAGAGTTTTGCCAACATTGTGATGTGGAACCCAACAAAATGAAGAGGGAAAAAATCACCCACGAACTTTACAGAAACAGAAAATAAAATAAAATAAAATGAGATTTTCTGTTTAAATAAATTATTTGAATAACTATTACCAATAATGTTTGTGATCCAAAGTTACGTAGAACTCCCATTTTTATGTTTGTTGTGTAGTGATGAATGCTAAATGGTATATTAGTTTTGCCTGACTCAGTATTTCAAATTCTAAAAGCATCATATGGATAATTGATGAATACTACAGTGCTGCAACCATTCAATAAATCTGAAGAAATTATGAAATTGTTCTCAGGGTTGAAACATAGAGTTCTATATTAAAGTAGTCAGCTCTATATTATAATAAAATAAAACATACAAGTACAGAGAGGAAACGGTATCTTAAGAACACCATGACCAAAATAAGCAAACACTAAGAAACATACCATATAATCCACGAAGCAACCAAACAACCTTTGTAACTCCAAGATATGCCTTCAATTCATCTTCTATTTGCCCTTTGGTCAAATGCGGGTTCCTATTTTTATTTAAGAGGCATTCCTCTGTGGTTAAGCAAGTACCTGAAGGAACAACAAAAGATGCTCAACAAAGTGATAGTATGACAATTATATTGCTGCGGACAGAAATTTTTAACAATCGAAGGTAGTTTCTGTAACAAAAGAAAACCAGGTTTCGACTTAACAGTAGGTGAAATATAAACCGATGCATTTATGATGAATTTGATAATATGCCACAAATAAATACAACCTTTCGCAACTTATATACAAGACACTAAGAAACTCATCAAATTTCTACTGGCAGTAGCTGTCTTCCTTTATTAACTCCAACACAATGAGCAGGAACATGAGAGTATAAAGCTAAATCCAGTAATCCTTGAAAAATAAAAATAATCCCTTAATTCACAGAGAAAATCTTCTTTCATGGTTTAAGAATTTTAGAATACTTGCAACAGCTAAGGAAGCAACTGTTTGAGAACTTTAGAGGCACATTCAAGTGAGATATGCATTGTAATCAAACAAACTTCCTAGAAAGATTAATATGCAAGAAAAATGATTCTAGGAGTTCAAGTCCCATTAGCAAACTTCTTTCAATCAAGCTCATCTCTAAAAATGTTGAAAGAAATGTGTCTGTAATGAAGTCATGAATGAAAACCATCCAAGCACTCCAGCGACTATTCAATCTCATTATTTTGAGGAGCTGGATCTATTATCCCAAAACCGTCATAAGTAACAACCAAATTACCATATGTATTCAACATGAGAAAGCATTACAGAAACAGTTTTTCAGTAAGTGATGTGTTTTCACCTCAATAATAATATTATAGATATGATGAAGAAAGAAAGACCGGCTTGGGAAGAGTTTCACACTTGTTTTATTAAGACAACGTGGTAGTCCATATACCTATAAAGGACAGATGAAAAAATCCGCTCCAAATACTTAAAGCATGAGTAACAAGAGGCAAAAGGTGGCCTTATTCTTTGCCACACTGGATGTCAAACAATTGTCTAATAGTGATATTTAAGCAATTGTGTAGCTTCTAAGGGGTAAGTTACACTCTATTTTTCACAAAAAGATATTCTGCAAAAACTAACCAAGCGGCACATAAATTGCCATTACCTTCTCCGTCCACATGGATACTTCCACCTTCAAGAATCATAGAATGAGAAAACCTAGGCAGCCTTTCAATTCCCAGAATCTAACAACAAATGATGAAAAAGGATAATATACTAGCAAACAAAACTTTTTAAGCATAGCACTTGGGAAAAGATAAGCATAAATCCAGCAAACTGGAATGTATTCTATTACACAAACCTTCCTTGCCACGTGAAGGTCAAGACTCCAATCCTGGTAACAACCATCATCAACCCCTGAAAAATATAAGAGTACTGCCTTTTAGAGAAGGCTCCACAGTGAATACAACTGTAGACTTACGAAAAAAGGACTGACACAGCCACAATCATTAATTCAAGGAAATATCTTCATATATGTAATTGGGGTCTGTGTATCCGTTCTTTCAACAACGATAAAGATACAGGACAAAAGATGCTTCAATGAGAACTGTGATGTACCAATATGCCACTCTTACTAAAAGGATTCAAAAGTTCTCATCGAAGCATCCTTGGTCCTGTATCGTTACCATTGTTGAAAGAATGGATACACAGACTCCCAATTACATAAGCTGATAAGCAACACTCATGAATAAGCTTTAATATTTAGTGGCAGACAGTTATTTCCATTCCATAAATAAACTACTCTAGAATTTTGATTTCTTGGGATAAATAATCACACTTGAATAAGAATATCATTGGCAAGAAAAATGACTCCAATCTTATTCATAAAATGATAGAAGCAAAAAGAACAGGCTTGAACACAGATTAAAGTTATAAATGTCAGCCTATGATGCAGTATACGGGATGATGATGTATGATCCATCACTTTTGGGTAACATCTATACACACACAAATGAATTTTGAATATTATAAAGCTCACCTCCCCAACTATTGAAAGTCCAATCAATTCCAGCAACCTTTGGCACTGAAATACCTGAACCTGATGTGTTGTTACTCACAACAATCTATAAGGGAAAAACATTAATAAATAAACAATTTTAATGATTAAAATATAAAAGATAGACCAATTGAATATGCATCAAAATCACCAACTCTGAGAACAATTTTTAGTAAAGAATGAGAAACTCACGGTCGGCCCAGTGTCTCGAAACCAAGAATCATTCATGCTCATCTCAATAACCCTGATATTTTCTGGTAGCTGACTTCGCGCATTCTCCCACTACCAATGCAGTAAATTAAAATCGTTTATCTCATTGTGAACAATATCAAAGACCATATGTAAAACTAAAAGCTTCCATCACTTGCAATTTCTACCTACCTGAGCAGCACTTGCACAGACGGTCATTGGCACAAACTTTGAGATTGCCGTTGCTACCTTGGCAAATACAGATTGAGCATGCAGTGCATTGTCTCGCCAGTTATCTGGACGTTCCTGGCAATAAAGATGGCAATCGTCAAAACAAACTAAATCTCAACAAACCTAAAACTCAACATACTTTTTCTACCTTAAAACAGAAATCATATGATTTAATAAAGATATTCAGCAATCCAAAATTCTTCAAAGGAAGAAAAATGAAGATTACATTAAGCCAAATACCATACAATGCAAGATATCATGACATTTAACTTCAATAGCAACAACTAACATGTTGAATTAGTGAGGCTAACAACAAGAACACTTCGGCAAACCCAAAACTCATAAGTAAAGTACGAATACTTTTAAACCTAGCGTAAATCTTTGTGAAAATAAGGAAACAGTCAAATCTCTAAGAATTTTACTATGTTGCTGAAAATACAGTGATGATACATGACTAGTGACCAAAGCCAAAAAGCATGTAGCTCTAACTAGTTAGTAGTTTCCAAAGATGCCCATGACATGAAAAACAAACAATAAAAAAAAATCCTAGGAACCATCAGCCACCCAGATGAGTAATCAAATACATAGAAACCAAACTGATAGCAATAGCAGGAAACAGATGATGAATTAGTAGTACATCAAAAACCAATATAACATTCAACATAGCAAACATCCATTTCAAAACACTAAATAAAAACCACCGATGATAAATAATCATCACCATTAATGTACAAGTGAGAAAAAGCTTACAGGCCAACCCATCCAGCACTGTGAATGGGGTTCCCACTCTGCAGGCATGCGATATCCATGAAGAGCCGGAGTTCCTTTCATTTCCATTATCAGTGGAGACTGGTGTCAACGTTAAAGCTGCAACTTTGATGACCTTTATTTGTGGGAGGTGATTGAGCCTTGAGGGTCTCAAATAGCATTCCCATTAAACAGGGGTTATTTTATTCAAAATTGGGGAAATTACACTGGACTCCTTCAAGTTTAAGCTTAATACATAGGGGTGTGTTTGTTTGACACTTCTAGTCCAATCCCATATTTGGTGAATCAAAACAAGAAGGACTATTTTATCCAAAGCTAATTTTATCCTGCTAGAAGAGGATAAAATAAATGGGTAATTACCCTGGTGGCCATCGACTTATGCCACCACTATCAAAATGGCCACTAAATGAGGAATTTGTTTAGAAATGGCCATTTTTGACAAACAATATTACACTAATGGTCATTTTGTTATAACACCGTTAACTTTTTCTAAGAATGTTACATTTAGAGGTGTCAAAAGGGTCGGGTCGGGCCGGGCTAGCCCGCCCTGAAATTATTGAGCCTATCGGATTTTGGACTCGGACTGGGCTTGGGCTTATTTACTGTGCGGATCGGGCCGGACCAGATTTCAAGTTTTAGAATGGCTGTTAAACCCAGCCCCAAGATCAATGTCTTGAAGGGTTGGGCCGGATCGGATAAGAGCCCAAACGGGCTTAGTCAAGTTTAGGCTTTTTGAAAAATTTAGTTTTTAGTTGAGAATATTTGGAATTGAACAACTGACCTGGACAGGTCATTTATGCAACATTTACCACTAAGCTGTAGTCATTAACTGATACATAAATTCAAATTTATTTATATATTACATATGGACATGGGCTTTATCAAAAAATAAGTTTATTAGGTGAAGACCTCATATTCGAACCCCTGACTTAAGCAACACTTGCCACCAATCTGTTTCTATTAAAATCATTATTTGTCACCATACATACCCAAATCAGACCTGTTGTCTTCAAAGTTTTATTATGTTTTATTTTATTTTCTTTTCACTTCAAATTTTGTAAATATTTTTTAAGTAGAATAAAAATATTAAAAAATAATTATTTAATATTCGGGCCGGACTTTTCGGGTTCGGACCGGGCTAAGCCCTCACAGTATTTTATAAAGCCCAACCCTTATTCGGGCTTTGGGATATTAAGCCCAGCCCATATTCGGAATATCTACAGTACCAGGCCAGGCTGGGCCGAGCCGGACCGGATTTATCCGGCCCTTTTGACACCTCTAGTTACACTAATGACCATCAATTTGTTCACTTGGTATCAAAATGGCCATTATAACCATTTTTCTCTAAAATTACTCTAGTGGTCATCCATTTGGTCAATTGGTATCAAAATGGTCATTATAATTGTCCCACTTTTTCTAGAACATATGTATTGACCATCCATTATAATCATTTTTCTCCAAATTTGGTTGGCAAACTTTTGTGTGTTTTTGAATATGGTGCAATCGGGTATGGTTTTTGAATAGTTTTTAGATTAAAAGGAACAAGTTGGTATACTTTTGTAGGGGATTTTGGTATACTTGTGCAGTTTGACAAG
Source organism: Acer saccharum (assembly GCA_030490815.1). Classification (NCBI taxonomy): domain Eukaryota; kingdom Viridiplantae; phylum Streptophyta; class Magnoliopsida; order Sapindales; family Sapindaceae; genus Acer; species Acer saccharum. The sequence continues at coordinate 20,514,232 of CM059876.1, read as the reverse complement.
TAGTATTTGATGTGTATGAGACTAAAATTATATTGAATCAAATGAATTCTTCATTTTCTCTATTGAATAAAATTTTATTTTTAATTATTGCTTACTCATGGATGGTCAATACACATGTTCTAGAAAAAGTAGGACAATTATAATGGCCATTTTGATACCAATTGACCAAATGGATGGCCACTAGAGTAATTTTGGAGAAAAATGATTATAATGGTCATTTTGATACAAAGTGAACAAATTGATGGCCATTAGTGTAACATTCTTAGGAAAAGTTAATGGTGTTATAACGGAATAGCCATTAGTGTAACATTATTTGCTAAAAATGGCCATTTCTAAACCAATTCCCCGATAGTGGTGGCATAAATCGATGGTCACCAGGTAATTACCCCTAAAATAAACCTCTCCAACTTAGTGGGATTATATTTAGGGGGAATTGCACAAACATCCCTCGAGGTTTGATAAAATTACACGGATATGTCAGTTTTGGCCATTTACACACAAACTTCCCTTAACATTTGAATATTGTTGCACAAACATTCTCTACCGTTAGATGGATCTGTTAGTCAATATTCAAAACAGTAAAAAGTCTAAAATACCCTTTATTTTTATTTTAAATAAACTAAAAATATTAAAAAATAAGATAAAAATATTTTGGAAAACATGAATGTATTTTAAATCTAAAACTTGGAAAAAAAATCCATCTTTACAAATTAAAAAAAAAAAATAGTTTTTTTAAACAATTTAATAATAAATAAATTTTAAATTTTAAATTATTTAAAATCAAGGGGGAATTGCAAAAACTATTTTTTTTTTTTATGATGAATTTTTTTTTTCTAGGTTTCAGATTTAAGTTACATTCATGTTTTCTAAAAGATTTTTAAATATTTTTTTATCTTGTTTTAAAATTTTTTTAGTTTATTTAAAATAAAAAAATATAGGGTATTTTAGACTTTTTACACGTTTGACCATTGACTAACGAATCCATCTAACGGTAGGGGATGTTTGTGCAACAATTTTCAAATATCGAGGGAAGTTTGTGCGTACATGGCCAAAACTGCCATATTCATGCAATTTTATCAAATCTCAGGGGATGTTTGTGCAATTCGCCCTTATATTTATCCCATCATGACTGCTCGTTCTCACGCTTGAGAGGGTAAACGAAGACCTTTTTCATGAGTGAATCGAGTGAAGAAATGGCCTGTGAGAGACGGTCCTGAGAGACGAGACTGAGCAGAGATTCAAAGGGTTTTCTTTCAAAGTGGTGGGAGATTAGATAGCATCGATGGCTCCGGCCAGCATCGCCAGTTCAGTTGGAGAGCAAAATGACTGTATGTGGGTGGGTTCAATCGATCAAGATGCGAGAGAGAGAACAAAGAAGACAAGCTTTGTTCTGGTGGGTGGGTGGGTCGATCGATAGAGAGCACAGAAAAGATAACCAAAATTTGATTTTGGTTTTTGGGTTTTTACTTCTACCTAGAAATTGATAGGTTTTTTTTTTTTTTTTTTTTTTTTTTGTGTTTTGGTGGATCTGATAAAAATTTTATTGACAGCAGAGTTGTGTGTTTTTAGTAACTGATGTAAAATGAGAAGTTGGATTGAGATAAAGATGGAGATGAAGTTGATTGTTGGATATTGCGAATGAAAATTGTTGATTGGAGACTTGGAGTTGTCTGAAAAAAGAAGAGGAAGAAAGCAAAGCTGGTTTTCTTTGTGCTCGGTCTACTTTGTTGTTTTTTTATGTGGCTCGAGATGTGTTCTTTGGGCCCTGCAGGTGTTGCATCTTTGCTCTGTATGAGCTTTCAATCAAAAAAAAAAAAAAAATTAAGATAATTTTTTTTTCTTTGTCCAATACTTCAATCCCATCACTTACCCAAACATAGGATTTGACTATTTTTGGTCCAATCCTATGTTGCACCAAACACGGAAAACACTATAATTAATCCAATCCAATCCAATCCAATCCCATTTCTTATAGTCCAATCCTATCCCGCGCACCAAACGCAACCCTAGATACTAAGGTTGGGATATTCTACATAGAGACCACTGCACTTAATAGATGCTAGGCTAGCTCTTCCGTTAAAATTGACCACTTTTGACTTATGAAATATCCAAAATGCCCTTACATTTATATCAAACAAATAAATAATAAACTCCATTTTTAAAACCCCAAAATACAAACCAATTTCTAACCCAAATTCACACCGAATTTAGATTCAAGTCTAAAAAACCCATCAAAATTCAACTTAAACCCAATAAATCACCACAACATATCCTCTGAAACCCATCTCCTTAATAGCGTGCAACCATAAAGAACCCAGTAATCAATTTAATCAACGAAAAACTAGAAGAAAAAAAAAACTGATCACATTATTGAAAAAGAAAATCCATATATATATATATATATATATACAGTCTTTTTACTGTTAGTTCGTCCTGATATAAAATATATCAGGACGAAGAATGTGAACCATAGATTATGGAGAAGTTTTGACAAGTGTGTACACTTTGAGTCAAAGTATGTAAATCTAATGGTCCACATTCTTCGTCCTGATATATTTTATATCAAGACGAACTGACAATAAAAAAATTGTATATATATATGGAATTTGAGGGTTTTTTTTTTTTTTTTTTTTTTTCATGATTATGGTTCTTTTGGTTTGCTGAGAACTCTTTTTTTTTTAACATCTAGAGAATATATATATATATATCCAACATCCCGGACGACGTGCGAGTTAGGTGGTTTTCAGGTCACCTCCGCAATGAAGCCTTGCAGCGCAGCGATATCTGAGGTGCCGCGTGACAGTTTCTGGTTGCTAACGATCGAACGACGACGGTGACAGTGAGTCTCAGGTTGGGTGGAATTTGGGTTGGCTAGGGCATAGGTGTAGATGGTCAATCTACGGTTGCTGTGGATTAGGTGGAATTCGAGTTAGGCCCAAGCAACTTAGTCTAACCTATTGAACTGACGATGTCGCCTACAACTGAAACTTGCAAAAAAGATAAAAAGAAATGCAAAAAAGAAAGCAAAAGACGGGGTGATAACTCTTTAAGCCTTAGGTTCACTTTGGTTGAGCGTGGAAATAAAGAAGACCGTCAATTGACTAAAAATAAGTGAATTCCAGTGATCAAAACTTAGTTTGAGCAGAGTTTAGGCATGTGAAATCTTTAGCAAAAATAATAGAAGTATGAATCCTTCTTCTGTGAGTGCGTTTTATTTATAGGCTTTAGTGGAGAGTTGATTTGAAGTTGGCTAGATAATATCCCTGATATCCTGACCGGATTTCATGGAATCTTATGGTTATTTGACCAGTTCCAACATTTGTCACGTTTATCTGTTAGTTTGAGTAGTCGAATCAGAGTGAAAGTGTGACTGAGTCAAACAGTGATTCTGGTGAGGTCTGTCGGGTCAACCCAAATCAGTTGGCCCTGGATTAGGTTCGATAAGAAACAGGTTGGGCTTTAAGCGTTGGGCCTAAAGACCATTTTTGGCTACCACAATAGGTATAAAAAATTTGGGGGTTTTGTGATCTGAGATTTCATTAAGGGCAATAATGTCATTTAGGGGATTTTTCATCTGGGGTATATTTGCAATTCGTCCCACAAAAAGGGTATTTTTGCTAAAAATTCCTTTTTAATTAAAAAGAATATAAAATTTTATTTTTATTTAAAATATTTTAAGATTTTATTAATTAATCTTTATTTCATCCAAAAAAATAGAAATTACTAAAAAGGACCGCATACAACATGAAAATTTATCTTTTGACCATATACGAAAGTTTAATCATTAATAATCACATATTTAAAAAGAGAGTTTCTTTTGACGATTCTAAAATTTAAATTAAAAATAAATAAAAATTCTAAAGACAATTCATTTTATTTCAAAATTATCTATTTTATCTTTCGATACCCCTATTCTAAATACACTCTATTTATATATATATATATATATATATATATATAAATATATATATTCTAAACACACTCCATTTTATTTTAATATTACCCATTATTATTTGTAAATTTTAATTTTAATTTTAACAAAACATATAGCAAAACCTAATAAATAAATAAATAAATAAATAATAAGCTAGTAATTGAGATATGGAGATATGGGCCCTGATTTTCGGAAATAATCTTTATTTTATTTCTTTAGTTCATGTTGATGATGATTGAATAGGAGATGGTGATGGAGATGGAGATGGAGATGGAGATGGGAGAGAACTCTTCCACAAAAAATATTTCCTTACTTTTTAAAAATATTTGTGAACTAGAAACTTTCTTTTTTCAAATCAAAAATTATTTATTTTGTTTCTTTCATTTTTTTCTCTTAGGTTGTTGATTTTGATTGAAGATGGGTAGAGGGAGATCTGGAAAACAAAAAATGAGATCTGTTCCAAAAAGAAAAAAAAAAAAAAATTCTTTAATTTCTTTATAAATATTTGGGAACTAGAAAATTTCTTTTCATAGAGATCTGGGAAAGTTACCAGATCTCCTAAATTTTTATTTATTTTCTTGGTTTTTATAAAAAAAAAAATCAATTATGAACCAAAAATCTTTTAGAGTGGCGATAATGGCACCCCTGAAAAACTATATCTATACCCCTTTCGTAATCACAACCATCAAAATTTAAAAAAAAAAAAAAAATCACTAATTTGTAAATAAACCCCACTTATTGCCAAAAATACCCTTTCTTTAATTATACTTATTGTATTTTTGTAAATACACACCACCTATGACTATTATTATGTTATTTAATCAACTTTATTATTATTTCAAAAAAAATTGTTACCTTTAATTCTCTTACTATTCTTTCTCTTCCCTACTTTTTTCTCTTCTTGGTTTTTTCAAAATCAAACTCCATTTTTCATTAAAAATCCATTTTAAGAAAAAAAAAATTATTGGAGAACCACTTTCTGTTTGAGAGAGTTGTAGGAATGCAAGATTTGTGTTATGTCCCAATTGATGTGGAAGTAGATATGTGTTAAATGATATTTAAAAAAAAAAAAGATAGGTGTTCGATGAAATTGAAGAACATTTAATATATATATATATATATATATATATATATATTAACAAGAAAGAACATATAATATTGATAAATAAATTAAAAAAAAGTCTAAAGTACCGTGTTTGAAAGAAAAAAAATATAGATAATATAGTTAATTTAAAAGTCTATTTTATACATAATGATTTTGTTCTTCTAACAAAAATTAATTTAAAACTTTACTTTTTCACACCCAAATTTGTCTCATGATTTTGATTCATTTTCCATACTTATCAATCAATTTGTATTTCTTTAAAAGAGAATGAAAATATATTTAAAAGAGAATCTAGGGTTTATTAAAATGGAAAGGGTTTTTATGATATATGTTAATATCAAACCACTAATAGGAAAAAAAAAATACAAAGGATTAAAATAGGAAACTAATTAATAATTATTGGTGGGTGTACTAACAAACAATTAGTCCTCTTAGTAATTTTACCCAAGGGTATTATTGGATTTTTAAAAACATACTAATTTATGGTGTACATACAGTTTTTAAGGGGTGCAAATATCGTCACTCAATCTTTTATATTTTGTTTTTTAATTTTTAAAAATAAAATGACTTTATTGCCCTTATGACACTCTGACATCTATTAACTCTAACAGTCAAAGGGTTAGTCAAGGGTATATTTTTGTAATTTTGGAAAAATTACGATCTCGTTGCACTTTTATCAAACATTGGGGTACTTCATTACAATTTTCCCTATAAATTTAAAAAAAAAAAAAAAAAAAAAAAAAAAAAACAGTTTGGAGTGTCTTTCGAATTTTTTTTGTCTTGTTTGGTAATTTTAATTTAGGTTAATATTGTCATTCAGAAAAAAAAAAAAAAAAAAAAAAATTGAATGGAATGTAAACAGATAATTTGTGAAGTATAAGGAGGAGCTCTCTTAAAAAATAAAAATAAAAATAAAAAAATCAGTGTAACCCATAAATTACAAAATTACCCCTGCAACTTAGCTTTAAAAAAAAAAAATGCAAAAAACATGAAATCTGGAGAAAAAACGTGAAATGTTGACAAAAACGTGAAATGTTGCAAAAAATGTGAAATGTTTACATATTTTCAAACGTGAAATCTAGAGAAAAAACGTGAAATCTTTGAAAAAAAAAAAAAAACTTGAAATGTTGAAAAAAAAAATTGAAATGTCAACATTTTTTTTCAAAGGTAAATTTACTAAATTAGCCCCCTCTAAAATCATGTTTTTTTAATACTTTTTATATGGTAATATTACCGAAGCCTCCCTCCTCCCTCTAGGAGACTAGGAGGGTGGTTTCAGAAATTTTCGCTTCATGACTTAGGGTTTTTTTTTTCTTCGTTGAACGGCATTGCCAGTGAAGGATAGCCTTAGCGACACTGTCGCCACACCATCACCTGCCCATGCATGACATCACCCATTTGCGCGATGCCCAAGCCAGTTTGCCTGGTTGACGAAGCCCATGTGACTTCGTCTAGTTCGTGAAGCCAGGCGACTTCGCTTGGTTTGTGCAGCTCCTAGGCAACACACCACTGAGACACAATGGCACCTTCACCGGGTAGCGCATGCCTAGGCAACGCCGTCCGACAAAGGATTTGACATGATATAGAGGAGATGTGAGAGAGAGAGAGAGAGAGAGAGAGAGAGAGTTTGTGGATGGTTTTTAATCGAGGGTATTCAAGTAATTTCTCAAAAATATGGTTATTAGCAATTAAACTTTCATATGTGATTAAAAACAAAAGTTTAATATTTTGGGAAGTCACTTTTGATTTTCTCTAAGAAATTTTTTTTTTCATTAATTTGTTATTCAATTTCAAATTTAAAATATTATTTTATTTAGTCCAATTCATTTTTCACTATAAAAAGCATAGGAGTAATTTAGTCAAGTCTCATATATATATTTGATATAGTCAAGTCCCATATTTCACCAAACACAATATAGTATTAATTTAGTCCAGTTCAATCTCATTCAATCCCATCTAATTCCAATCTCATCTAAATCCTATTCAATTACACATAATAGTCCATTTCAATCACTCGCACCAAACATGGTTGGCTAATCATTTAAATATTATTTTGAGGGTGATATTTGAATTAGACACATTTATATATATATATATATATAAGCAATTACTAAGATTCTGAACATGCTATTTGCCTTTGCGTCGATCCCTTAGTTCTACGAACTCCAATTCCTTATGCACTGCATCACGGTGGAAAATTGTTGGGCAATTGTTGACTGTGTCACAATTAGTATGTAAGCCTCAGTAAGGCTTATTCTTCTTGAACTTTTGTATAGAGATGACGCTTGTAAATGTTAATGACTATATTAATCAGTTATAGAGATTGGTTGGTTTACCACCCCATGAAAACTTTGGAAATCTTGATGTTCAATCTATTGATCATTGTTGGATAATCCTCTAGTACCGATTAATGGTGTAAAAATGGACCAGGCCCAAGAGGGCCGGTCCGTATGGCCTGCCAAGGAAGCTGGGCCGGATCAGGTCCGGTCCACGGAGGACACGGTGCGGACCAAGTCCGGCACGAAGGCGGGCCGCGGAGCGTGCTAAAGGGTGCTGGTCCGCCGGACCGGCCCGCCACGGCACGTGGATCCGCCGGATCATTGCAGGCGGGCTGGAATCCGGACCGGTCTGGCAGGCCGGCCCAAATAACAAGCCTGCTGTTGTAAAAAAAAAAAAAAAAAAAAAAAAAAAATTTAATTGTTGTCAGCTGTAACGGTTGGATTTCAAAATCCAACCGTTGGCTGACGTCAGCCATGACGTCAGCCAACGGTTGGATTTTGAAATCCAACCGTTACAGCCAAAAAAAATTAAAAAAACCCCCTCAATTCTTCTATTTTATATTTTCACCCACAATTTCAATTTTTCTATAAATACCCCATCCATTCCATTTTTCAATCACTTTCTCTCATTCTCTCATTCTCTCAATTTCTCTCCATTCTCCAAATCTCTACACATTTTCATTCAATTTCATTGTTTCTCTCTCTCTCTCTCTCCACATTTTCCACCAACACACAAAACTTTGAAGGTACATTTTTCTTTAAATGTTATTATTTCTTTATGTGAGTAAATTTATAATGTTATGTAAACACTTTAGCTAAATTTTTAAATATTTTTGTTTATTTAGAAAAAATTTTTAAATTATTTTAAGTTTAGTAGTTTATTTTAATATATTTTGTTAGTAAATTATGATTTTTATGTGTAGTTGTTAAATTTAACATTTTTATGTTAGTAAATATATGATTTTTAAGTTTAGTAGTTTATTTTAATATATTTTGTTAGTAAATTATCTTAATATATGTGTAGTAGTTAATTTTAACATTTTTATGTTAGTAAATATATGATTTTTAAGTTTAGTAGTTTATTTTAATATATTTTGTTAGTAAATTATCTTAATATATGTGTAATAGTTAATTTTAACATTTTTAAGTTAGTAAATTTATGATTTTTAAGTTTAGTAGTTTATTTTAATATATTTTGTTAGTAAATTATCTTAATATATGTGTAGTAGTTAATTTTAACATTTTTAAGTTAGTAAATTTATGATTTTTAAGTTTAGTAGTTTATTTTAATATATTTTGTTAGTAAATTATGATTTTTATGTGTAGTTGTTAAATTTAACATTTTTATGTTAGTAAATATATGATTTTTAAGTTTAGTACTTTATTTTAATATATTTTGTTAGTAAATTATCTTAATATATGTGTAGTAATTAATTTTAACATTTTTATGTTAGTAAATATATGATTTTTAAGTTTAGTAGTTTATTTTAATATATTTTGTTAGTAAATTATGTTAATATATGTGTAGTAGTTAAATTTAACATTTTTATGTTAGTAAATATATGATTTTTAAGTTTAGTAGTTTATTTTAATATATTTTGTTAGTAAATTATGATTTTTATGTGTAGTTGTTAAATTTAACATTTTTACGTTAGTAAATATATGATTTTTAAGTTTAGTAGTTTATTTTAATATATTTTGTTAGTAAATTATCTTAATATATGTGTAGTTGTTAAATTTAACATTTTTAAGTTAGTAAATATATGATTTTTAAGTTTAGTAGTTTATTTTAATATATTTTGTTAGTAAATTATCTTAATATATGTGTAGTAGTTAATTTTAACATTTTTATGTTAGTAAATATATGATTTTTAAGTTTAGTAGTTTATTTTAATATATTTTGTTAGTAAATTATCTTAATATATGTGTAGTAGTTAATTTTAACATTTTTATGTTAGTAAATATATGATTTTTAAGTTTAGTAGTTTATTTTAATATATTTTGTTAGTAAATTATCTTAATATATGTGTAGTAGTTAATTTTAACATTTTTAAGTTAGTAAATTTATGATTTTTAAGTTTAGTAGTTTATTTTAATATATTTTGTTAGTAAATTATCTTATTATATGTGTAGTAGTTAATTTTAACATTTTTAAGTTAGTAAATATATGATTTTTAAGTTTAGTACTTTATTTTAATATATTTTGTTAGTAAATTATCTTAATATATGTGTAGTAGTTAATTTTAACATTTTTAAGTTAGTAAATTTATGATTTTTAAGTTTAGTAGTTTATTTTAATATATTTTGTTAGTAAATTATCTTAATATATATGTGTAGTAGTTAATTTTAACATTTTTAAGTTAGTAAATTTATGATTTTTAAGTTTAGTAGTTTATTTTAATATATTTTGTTAGTAAATTATCTTATTATATGTGTAGTAGTTAATTTTAACATTTTTAAGTTAGTAAATATATGATTTTTAAGTTTAGTACTTTATTTTAATATATTTTGTTACTAATAAGTTCATATTTATATTTCAGGAAATGGATCCTTTTTTCCCAGATGGTTTTAACATGCTGAATGATGATCTTGATCTTTCAGAACAAACGGAACCCCAAGCGGGAGCTTCCTGTTCTACCGGTACTGGTACACCAACATCACGTCCCAAAAGATTGACATCAGATGTTTGGCAGTGTTTTCAAATAGTACAAATGAGACTCCCAGACGGATCGATAGGCCCCAGAGCTAAATGTAAGTTTTGTCCTAAGGACTATTCCAGTAGTAGGAATGGAACCGGTCATTTGAGAAGGCATATGCTGAAATGCATGCCTGCACATGGACAGGTAGACACTACAACCCAAACACAACTACAACGGCACCCAGATAGGTCCGTTACTACGTGGCGGTACGATCCCGAACACGCTAGAAATTGCTTGGCACTATTCATTGCACAAACTGATCAACCAATCAATTTTGCTGACAATGTTTTTTTTCAAGAGTTGATCACATCTGCATTTTGCCCCCAATTTCAACCTGTTTCTAGAACTACCACTAGAAATGATTTGATAAGATTGTTTGGATCAGCTAGAGATGACTTGAATGCTGAATTACATAGTTTAAATGTCTCTGTTGCATTAACCTCTGATATTTGGAACGCATGTTCGAAACAGGACTACTTATGTGTCACTGGACACTACTTAAATTCTGATTGGAAGTTAACAAAAAGAATTCTTGGTTTTCGTCCTATGGATTATGCACACACCGCTGAAAATATTTTTAATGTCATTCTTTCTGTTTTAGAAACATATGAAATCACAAATCGCATCCTTTCTATTACATTAGATAATGCATCTGCAAACACTAGTTCTATTGCATTGTTTGTTGACAGAAATATCCCGCAAGATGGAGGTTATTTCTTCCATCAACGGTGTGCATGTCATATTATAAATTTAGTGGTACAGGCTGGTTTGAAGAAAGTAAGCGACCGTGTAGATCGCATCAGAGATGCCATTTCTTGGATTGGCAGCTCTAATCCTAGATTCCAAGAATTCCGTAGACATTGTACATTAAACAATCTACGCCCCCGACGATTCCAAACTGATATGCCAGTAAGGTGGAACTCTACTTACTTAATGCTGGAAAATTGTTTGCCATATGATACAACTATTTCAGGTTTTTATAACATGAAGTTGGCCGAACTTGGCCGTCCACAATCAGAAGCACTTACACTAGACGATTGGTATGTGGCAAAGGTATTTGTTGAATTTTTAAAGATTTTTTACGATGCCACTGTAACTCTTTCCGGGGTCTATTACCCCACATCTTGTGAGGCAATCCATCGAATAGTGGAAATGTCTGAAGCTATAAACAATTATAGGGCAGATGAACATTTAGGCATTGCAGTTGTTGCCATGGAGGCAAAGTTGAAAAAATATTGGAGTACCATTCCTTTACTTTATGCCTTGAGTATTGTAATAGATCCTAGGATTAAATTATCTGGTTTAGAACTTTTCCTTGAGGTTATTGGTACTAATTTGGAAATAGATTATTCAGATCAGGTTACTGACATTCGAAACAAGTTGTTCGAAGTTTTTCGTATTTATGAGCGCAGGTTTGGTGGCATTGAAACCCAACCATCAACAGAACTGGAGACACAGTCGGAGCAAACAAGTTGGGCCATTCTCAAACGCCGAAAAAAGGACAAATCAGCAAGTACTTCTTCAACCCAAAGATCTGGCCCATCTTCTTGTGCCGAACTGAATAGGTACCTTGAAGCCCAGTTCGATGCTGTCGAAGACAAGAAAGAATTAGATTTGTTGTTATTTTGGAAGTCTTATACCCACAGATATCCGGTTTTGTCACAACTAGCACGTGACCTACTAGTTATCCCCGTGTCCACGGTGTCTTCAGAACAAGCATTCAGCACCAGTGGACGCATAATTGAACCAAGAAGAAGCTGTTTGACTCCGGACATGGTAGAGGTATTAACAAGCCTTCGGGATTGGGAGCATGCTAAAAAGAGGTTGCAAAACCAAACTATAGATAATGAACTTATTCAAAATTTCAACAATCTATATGTTGATGAGGCTTCCGGTTCCGGTAGTAACCAGTTCCAGAACTAGGTTATACTGATACATTTACTTGTAATTTGTAATGCGATTGCACTCTTTTTCCCTTACCAAGTTTTTATCCCACTGGGTTTTTCTTGGTAAGGTTTTTAACGAGGCAATACTTAATTCCATAAGTAAGAAATAAATAAATACTTCTTCATTTCATATTTTCATAACATCATGTATTTTATATTTTTTTAACTATTTTATCTTTATTCATTGTTTGAATTATTTTTTACCAAAATAATAATTCTATCTAACTACATTTACATAATTCAATTGTTAAATTGATATTAAGCATTTTAATTTTTAATTATGTATTCTATTTTTCACTAGAACCCAAAATGAAAAAGAAATATTAATAAAACAAATAAATAATTTAAAAAAAAAAAAAAAAAAAAAAAAAAAAAAAGGATCCCGGTCCGGACCGCCGGACCGGTCCGGTCCGGTCCGCCTGAGCAGTCCGCCGGAAACGTGCCACGTGCCGTGCCGGACCGGACGTCCGAAAAACGGACCGGACCTAGTCCGGTCCGCCAAATGTGTGGCGCGGACCTGGTCCGGCCCGTTTTTCGAAAACGGTCCAGGCGGGCCAGTTGTATGTGGGCCGGACCACTCCACTTTTACAACACTAGTACCGATGAACGCGGAAACGCCGTGCCTAATATACGCCCATAACTCATAGCAAATAATAACGTCAATAAGTAGAAAAATAGATGAAAAGGGATAAAACAATCACAACACAAGATATACGTGAAAAACCCAAAACGGGTAAAAAACCACGGGCCGTCAGGACGACAGAGAAAGTTCCACTATATGATAAATTGTTACAACTATATACTCCAGGATTCTCTCTCACACCTCAACCCCAAACCCCACTCACAAGATCCTCACCAAGAACCCCACAATATCCCCTAGGTCTCCCCTAAATATCACCCACGGATCTCTAACTTGATCCACCGATATTCCCTTGGATCCCTCCTCGGATATTCCCATTGGGTCTCCCCGAATCTCACTCACACTCTCTGATGTTTACATGGTGTTCTTTTTGCTCCACACGAAATAACCTAAATACAAGGTCTATTTATACTAGTTACAGGGAGTTTAATATAAAAGGAAATCATACTCCTAAACATACAAGACTTACTTGTTCCACATAAATACTATTTCCTTTTATGACAAGTCTTCTAGTAGGGAGTAAATCATTTTCCTTCAAGCACAAGAACTTCCAAAAGAATACATTTTCCTATTATGCGCAACATTCCCGATCTCAGCAATACATCGTCTCCGTTGTATTGGTTACGGTGTGCACCTTGCTTCCAACACCATGAAACAATTCTGCTCCTGATCGTTCTTGTCATCGCTGTCCAGCCACGACCGCTGCCATTACCGCTACCGAAACCCACAGTGCACATTGCAGCGTTCTTCACTGGAATTGGACCGCTCTTGTTGTGCTACCGAAATTCGCAGCAGTGTGGTACCGCTGCCATTACAGTTACCAAAGCCACAGTGGCAGCGGCAGCAACAGCGGTAGCGGTTTGAGCTGTTCTTCGTTTCTTCTGTTCTTCAACCTCCCTCATATGCATAATTATGGACCACTAGCAGCAACATATCCTCTTCCATGGCTAGTAGGGAAAACTACCAAAAGAATAAACATGTCTGTTGTGTGTAAAAATTCGCCAACCTGACACGTCATCAAAAGAGCCGACGAAAGACTGCCACGTCACTCATTGACCAGGTCAAGGGAGGAAGTATGACAAGTCAGAATGATAAAATAGCTCAAGCCAAAAGGGAGTCAAAGATATAATCGCCGAAGCTAGATACCTACTCGCCGAATGAAGGAATGTGCTCGATATCCAGAAAGTAAGGGTACTCGCTGGACCAGTACACTGGGCCTGAACCGACTTGGCAAAGACACAGAAATAAACCCTAAAAACTTTTAGAAGACCCAGAACAACAAGGAATCATAAAAAGGAAAGTAGACCTGATCCGTGACAAGAAAGGATCCTAGTACGAATCAAAGAGGGAAACCTTTCACCCACACGGCTGAAAACAAGGGGAAACCCTAATTAAACATGTATAAATAGAACCACCTATCCCATGAGGAAGGGGTTCAAAAATCTAGAGAGAGGAGAGCAATTGTAAGAGAGATCTAAGCGTGTAACAAGGCAACGAAAACCTAGTATTATTTTTCTGCCTTCAGGGGCGCCGTGGTTTTTTCCCATTTAAGGGTTTTCCACGTAAAATATGTCTTTTGCATGCGTTCTTAATTTTCTTTTTTTATATTAGATTGATATAATTGTTGAGTGCGTGGCAATCCAAATTTCACCGTCAACAATTGGCGCTAGAAGGAGAGGGTCTTTGAACAGAAACTTCGAGGGACCCTTGCGAATCAAACAGCATGAACAACGACAGCGACAGAGATGGTAACTCCAGCGGAGATTTAGTTGTTGAACCAACCGCGCCGACGGGAGACAGGGCAGTGACAATCGAGGAACAATCAGCGGCAACACCAGGAACTAGGGCGGCTGATCCCGGGATTCTACAGCACTTCCAAGCTGCATTGGTAAACTTAATCATCGAAGCCAGCAAAATAGGGCTTTCGCTCCCCATAGGGTTGGGAGTTTCATCTCCTTATGAGTTAACCACTCCTAGAATCCATCCTCCCGGAAGGCTACGATCAGAAGTTGACATTGCAATTCCCGATACCCAAGCAAGACAATCCACTGAGGAGACTCCCCAGGACCACACTGAGGATTTCGAGGGGAGAAAGCAAAGGAAGGGAAAAGGCGTGATGAATGAAGAATCCAGGGAGGAACGAGACCAGATGCGAACACATGGGGTCAATTCCAGCGACACATATCAACGGAACCGGTGGAGACACCGTTCCATCTCATCTAAAGATAAGAGTCCTCGTCCACGAAGGGAATTACGATCTAAAAGAGCAAAGCGAAGAAGATCCGAGAGCACTGAAGATCGAAGAAGCCCGGATGAGAGAGGCAATCATGGCAGAATGACAATCAAGAGTAGACTCGATCCAGCAGGAGAACCAACTGGTCAGCGAGATGTCACCCTGCAAGAGCTATCAAGAAAAGTTTCAGTAATGGCGCGAAGGTATGGTCGTAGTGTATCTTCGAATGATGAGTCAGATAGCCCATTCATCGAAACTATTGCTCGCACCCAATTTCCAAACAGATTTAGAATGCCAACCATTGAGCAGTACAAGGAGAATAGGGATCCGAAGGAGCACGTTCGCCGATTCCGTAACATTATGGCCCAGTACTCATCCAACGATGGGTTGTTATGCCTCACCTTCCCGCAAACATTCGGCGACCTTGCCTCTAGGTGGTTTGGAAGACTTCCTCCCGGAAGTATAAGCAGCTTCTCAAATCTCAGCAAAGCGTTCATAAGGCAGTTCATGGGGAGCGTCCAGAGAAGAAAGTCACTCGCTCATCTATCCAATTTAAAACAGGAATGTAACGAGTCGATCAAGAAGTATCTAGTGAGATTTGGGAAGGAGGTTGCTCAAATTGAAGACGCCAGTGATGTAGCTGTGATCGCCACATTCACCAATGGGTTACAAAGTGGGCGATTATCCTTTGACCTACGAAGGGAGAGACCAAAAACTTATGAGGAGGTGATGGAAATAGCTGGCGACTATGCATTGGCGGAAGAAGAAGAAGAAGTAGCGCAAGGGGGTAGCTATATGCATGGACACAAGCCTGACTCAAAATCGGACCATAAGGATGACAAAAAGACGCAGCCACGTGATCGCAAGAGAGATGAGAAGGGCCAAAAGGGATATCCAAGAGAAGGAAGAGGAAACGCTCGAGCCAATAAGTTTCGAGGAAAGTACAACCATTACACCCCTTTAACTGGCGATCAGGAGGAGATACTGTCTGTGGTAGAAGACAAGGGACTCGCCAAATATCCTCGGCAGCAGTCAGCGAATGCTAGGAGAGATACAACTAAGTGCTGCCGGTTCCACAAAGATCATAGGGATGACACTTCAAAATGTTTTCAATTACGCGATCACATTGAAAGCCTGATCAGAGATGGGCACCTGAAGGACTTTGCCTTGAAAGGGGACAAGCACGGTGGTCGCCAGGATAGCCGCCAAGGAAACGGGCAAGAAAGGAAGAGTCTAAGGAGGAACAGCCCTAACGCAACTATAAACACCATTTTCGGCGGACCTCATACTGGGAGGAGCAATTGAGAAAGGATGTCAGAGGTTCGAGAAGTAATGTATGAAAGCAGAAGCATGGAGATCAATTCTGTGCAGAGAAACCCCAAGAAGGGAAGAGAAGGACATGATCCCATAACATTTACAGCAGAAGACTTAGACGGAATTGATGCAAAGCCTAACGATGCAATCGTCGTGGGGGTTCGAATAGCCCATAGGGATGTCCTTCGGGTGATGATTAACAACGGAAGTTCGGCTGATATTTTAAGTGCCAGAGTATATGATGAGTTGCGGCTGGACAGGAAAGATCTTGAACCATTCCATGTGCCATTAAAGGGATTCAGTGGCGCGGAAGTTAGATCGTTAGGAACTGTGAAGCTGCCAGTGAGATTTGGTACAGCACCATGCCGGCGAACAATCCTGTTAGGCTTTGTCGTGGTTGACATCCATAATTGGCCGTATAATGCTTTACTTGGCCGACCGTTTCTTAACAAAGCTCGAGCTGTTACTTCTACCCATGCGTTGAAAATAAAATTCCCTACAGAATTTGGTGTCGGAGAATTGAGAGGGTCACAGGAGATGGCTCGCCGCACCAACCTATCAATCTTCAAAGATAAAGCAGGGATGGAAACCTTGAACATATTCGAGGTAGACAGGGAAGGGCAGGAAGATAATCCTGAAAACTTTGAACTGGACCCAAGGGACAAAACGAGCAGAGAGAAAGAAGAACCAACTGAGTCAGTTATTCTAGATGAAGCGGAACCAGATAAAACAGTAAAGATCGGAGCAAGGCTGACTGAACAAGTTAAGAAAGACGTGACAAACTTGCTGAGAGAGTATAAGGAGATTTTCGCTTGGTGCCACGAAGACATGCCAGGAATTGATAGAAGCGTAATTTCACACAACCTGGCTGTGAATGAAAAATGCAAACCAGTTGTGCAAAAAAGGAGAAGTTTCAACCCAGAAAGAAGTGCAGCGATAAAAGAAGAAGTGTCGAAATTACTCGACGCAAGGTCAATTAGAGAAGTTAAGTACCCGGAATGGGTGGCGAATGTAGTCCTGGTGAAAAAGAAAAACAATCAATGGAGAATGTGCGTCGACTTCACCGATCTAAACAAGGCTTGCCCCAAGGATAGCTTCCCGCTACCAAGGATTGACCAGTTAGTCGATGCAACAGCTGGACATGAGACGCTAAGCTTCATGGACGCATATTCAAGATATAACCAGATAAAGATGCACAAGCCAGATGAAGAGAAGACAGCGTTCACCACAGATCAGGGGTTGTATTGTTACACAGTCATGCCATTCGGCCTGAAGAACGCTGGGGCAACTTACCAGCGCTTGGTCAACAAAATGTTCGCCAAACAAATAGGGAGAAATATGGAAGTCTACGTTGATGACATGCTGACAAAAAGCATCACAGCAGATAGACATACAGATGACCTGAGGGAAACATTCGATGTACTGGTCAAGTATGGGATGAAATTGAATCCAGCAAAGTATGTATTTGGCGTACCATCTGGGAGGTTTCTCGGATATCAAGTACATCAAAGAGGAATAGAGGTGAACCTTGAAAAAATCAAAGCACTAGCAAAAATGGTCTCGCCAAGGACTCTGAAGGACGTCCAAAAACTCACGGGGTGCCTAGCATCGCTGAGCAGATTCATAGCCAAGTCAACAGACAGATGCCTACCATTTTTCAAAAGGTATCAAGTGGAATGAGGATTGCAAAAAAGCCTTCCAGGCCTTGAAAGATTACCTTGGACAGGCACCACTGCTATCAAAACCAGAAACGGGAGAAACATTGTACATATACTTGTCCGTCTCTGAAGCAGCCACAAGTTCCGTACTAGTGCGACAGGAAGATGGAATCCAGAAGCCAATATACTACACCAGCAAAGCACTATTACCAGCTGAAACAAGGTACTCGCCGGCTGAAAAAATGGCACTCGCCCTAATAACAGCAGCAAGGAAGCTAAGACCATATTTCCAGGCTCATAAAATCGGGGTATACACCAACTGCCTACTGAAGTTAATCCTGCAGAAACCAGAAGTATCCAGTCGATTAACAAAGTGGGCGATCGAATTAAGTGAATTCGATGTAGAGTACCTCCCAAGGACAGCAATTAAAGCCCAGGCAGTGGCAGACTTTGTAGCAGAGTTCACTGAACCAAGCATAGAGGTGGCGAGAATGATGGAGGAACAAAGTAAGAAAATATTCAAATGGCAACTCCGCGTTGACGGCTCGTCAAACACGCATGGCAGCGGGGCAGGGGTAGTAGTGTCAACCCTAGAGAGAGATTCAGTCGAATGTGCCTTGCGTTTTGACTCATAGCAGGTTTAAAAATTAGCACAGTCCTAGGAGCAAACGAGGTGGAAATTTTCAGCGACTCTCAAGTTGTTGTCAATCAGGTACTAGATGAATACCAGGCGAGAGATGAAAGCATGATCACCTACCTGGAATTAGCAAAGGAGCTGTTGGAAAGATTTAAAGAATACAGAATTGTTCATGTCCCTAGAGAAGAAAATGAAAAGGCTGATGCCTTAGCCAAATTAGCATCTGCCACAATCAACATCTGGCCCAACAATATCTCTATGATCCGCCTATTACAGCCGAGTATAGTTAAAACAAAGGAAGTTGGGGCAGTCTTAGGCGAAGGGAACAGCTGGATCACACCAATTAAAGAATATCTCGTCAATGATGTACTCCCAAGTGACCCATTAGAAGCAAAGCGGCTAAAGTACAGAGCTACAAGATACTCAGTACTCAATGGAGAACTGTACAAGAGGGGATACTCGAGGGCACTGCAGAGATGTGTCGGACCTGAAGAAGCAGAAGGTATCCTGAGAAGCATACATAGTGGAAATTGTGGGAACCACGCTGGGGGTGCCAGCCTAGCCCACAAAACATTAAGACAGGGTTTTTACTGGCCAACACTGTTCGCCGACTCCAAAAGGGTGGCAGCGAGATGTGAAGCGTGTTAGAAAATTGCCAATAACATCCGACAACCACCTGAGCTCTTGCAAAGTATTACCTCGACTTGGCCATTCGCCATGTGGGGAATAGACTTGATCGGCCCAATGCCAACAGCAACTGGAGGAGCAAAGCATGCCATAGTAGCCGTGGATTATTTTACAAAATGGGTAGAAGCCGAGCCGTTGGTACATATAACAGAAGCAAACACCATAAGCTTTGTGAAGAAAAATATCCTATACAGATTCGGGATACCAAACACCATCATCACGGACAATGGGACCCAATTCGATGGTAGGAAATTCAGGGAGCTATGTGATAAGTATGGCATCAACAACTACTACGCTTCTCCAGCACATCCATAGACGAATGGCCAGACTAAAGCAGTGAACAAGATCATAAAGCACAACCTGAAAGCTAAATTGGCAACCAAAAAGGGCAGCTGGGCGGATAAATTACCACAAGTGCTCTGGGCATATCGAACCACAGAGAGGGGTTCAACAGGCTTATGGAGCTGAAGCTGTCATTCCCGTGGAAACATCATTCTCTTCAACATTGATATGCTAAAATGCAGCCTAGATGAGTTAGAAGAAAGAAAAGAGCACGCGCAAATAAGGAATACTGCGTACCAACAGAGGGTAGCCAGATATTACAACTCACATGTACGTGAAAGAAGGTTCTCGCTGGGCAACTTAGTGCTGAAAAGGGTGAACCCAGGAACAAAAGACAAAGCTGCAGGGTCACTCGCAGACAAATGGGAAGGGCCTTATAAGATTACGGGCATAGCTGGCCACGGGGCATATCGCATTACTCGAGAAGGATTTGGCGAACTACCCCGTCCGTGCAATGCGCAGTACTTTAAGATATATTATCCTTAACATAGGGGTCAAGTTAGAATTTTTTGAATTCCTTTTATTTTTTCTTAGAACAGTTTTCGTTTTTAGCATTTTCTTTATGACTATGTCAACAAAGTTGTAGGAAGCATTCAATAAAGAGTAATTTATTACTGAGAATGAGCGGTTTCATTCGCCAGTCACAAAAGGCACTCGCCATTATACCTTGCCACTATCACAAAATAGCAAGCTTCATGCTCGCAGCAATGAGAAACTGGCGAGAAACGAAATCCCAAGTTACAAAGATTGGGAGTCACCATTACGGGAAAATAAAGTCCCCATAGGCGAGAAAGCCAGTTAAACACAGTAAAACAAGGGGGAGACGTCCCAATAAGATGCCAAAATTCAGCAATGGCAGCTGAACAAACAAATAACATGTTAAAAACTTGGTGCATGGTCGGATACGTCCTGACAAACACTGGGTACGCCAAAATGCAGCAATGGCAGCTGAATAGAGCTATAAAATATGCTAAATAACTTAGTGAAAAAACTAAGTAAAGCCAAAAATTCAGCAACGGCAGCTGAACAAAAAGAAAAGAAGAAGTTTATAACATGAATAAAAAGTTATTTACAATCAAAGAATTACAAATGAAGGTACAAAAAGAAAGTAAAGTTTACAGCCCTAGACAAAAATACTCAACCAGCTGCAGGAGGGCCCTCGCTGTCCTCCTCATCTTCAATCTCCTCTTCTGAAGGCCAGATGACCTCCTCATCCTCTTCTGGCATGAAAGGCTCATAATCCCTTTCAGCAACAGGGCCCAAGTCAGGCTCAGCACCAGAACCAGAGAAACTGCCTTTCTGACCCGAATAGTAAATATTAAAAGCGCGCTTGCTGGGGATCTCCAAATGCATAGGATAAGGTTCAGTCCTATTATAACGGCAGTGGGCTCTCCATCGTTTTGTCTGCTCTTTAATCGAGTCCACCCCATTGGCCATGTGTTGTTGAAGAGACCTGTCGAAGCGCCTCAAAGCTTTATCGTTTGAGTGATCCTTCATGGCGAAGAACTTTTTCGCCTGCCTCATGCCCTTTTCAAACTCGCGCAACAACAGCGCATCATAGGTAGGGGATCTCTTGAAACGATCAACCGCTTCAACCTCCAACACAGCCTTGAGATCATTCAAAATAACTTCATGCGAGGTTAACTGGTTGCGCAAGTCCAAAGCCTCGCGTTCAGCTTTCTCTTTCGCCTCCTCAGCCAGTCGCTCAGTCTCAAAGCGTGCTGCGAGTGATTCTTGACTAGCAGAGAGTTGCTCTCGCAGCAAACGAATTTCTTCCTCAGCAGCACCTAATTTCTCTTCAGCAGCCAGCTGAGCTGAAAGATAACCATCCGCGGACTCTCTCAGCTGAGCAAGCTGCTGAGTATGGTTTTCCTCAATAGAAAGCTTCTCAGCTGCCAAAGTAGATGTTTGTTCCTGCAGATGCCTCACGTCCTTTGACAAAAAATTTCCCCGCCTGTAGTTGTCAGCCAACTCGGACAACAACTGAAAAGAAAAAGCAGAAGTCAGGAAACGCCAGAACAAAAATTTTAAAACACAGCGAGAGACTCACCAGAGAATGGCAGTTGAAGAAAAATTCCATTTTTCTGTTGCAGGATCTTTTCTTAAGCTCCTCCCAACCCTCACCAACATAAACATTATTGTTCATCATATATGTACAAATCTCAGCAGCTGTAAAATCCGAAAGGGAGACAGTCTCGACTCCCTCACCAGCCTCAATTGAATCAACGGGGGGAGTTTCATGAGCAATGCCTGAACCAAACGCAGTAGCCCCATCCTGTCTCGACGACCCCGGTTTTTCAGTTGGCTCCTTTCGACCAGGTGGCCCAAGCTGACCAACAAAAGAAGCACCAGGCTCATCCGCGGTTACCGGAGGAGAAGTCGCCCTGGCTTGGGGAATGGTAGAAGCATCAAAATTATTTGCCCCCTCCGAAAGGGGAGACTCCGCCAAATCTGGCCTCTCAATAGAAGCCCCAGGGACAGTCGTCTCAGCAGAAGGAGCCTCGGTGAGCACAGGTTCTTCAGTGACCTCCTCATCTGAAGAAACAACGTATTGCATGACCCTTGACGCCCGTTTTAGAGGTCGAGCAGTGTGGTCAGGAGTACCCTCTGCCGGACGTTTGCCCCTACCAGGTTTGGGGGTCAAGTCGCTTGAAGGATCTGGGGGAGCTTCAGGAACATTCACATCAAAAATGGGGATTTCACTAGCCACCCCTGAAACCCCCACCTTCTCTTTTCCCTTACGGTTGGGGGCTGTCGCAGTAGGAAAAGTCGCAACAGTACTCGCAGTAAGAGTAGCGGCAGCAAGAGTAGCGGCAGCAGCAGCAGGAGTACTCGCAACAACCTTCGGACGAACAGGGGATGGCCCTAACTCGACACGCCCCCCATCAGCATCAGCAACCCCCCCTGAGGCACCTACTTTCTCCTTGCCTTTACGGCTGGGGGTAGCAGAAACAGTTGCAGCAGGAGTATTCGCAGCAACCTTTGCATGCATAGGGGGTCGCCCAGACTCAGCACCTCCCCTAGAAATATCACCAGCTTCCTCGCCGTCTGAGTGATCATCACCATCAGGGCCAGCAATTCCCTCCTTAGCCAAACCAGCAGCATGCCTTTTGCTGGCAGCCTCGGAATTCTTCACCGCCTGAGCTTGCAAGTCACAAACGGTGTCAAAGTCACACACTGCAAGGGAAATAAACCAAGTGTCAACTAACAGAATAAGACGAAGCAATAAAACAAAGAAGGAACGGATAAAGACTTACAGCGAGGAAGCCTTGCATGTAGGCGTGTGAAAATTTCCAGAGAAATCATTTTTTCCTCATCCAAGAGGAAGGATCTACCCCTTGAATCCAAAGGAAGGACAGTCGCCGCAGCGAGGTGAGAAACCTCCCTATCCATCAAAGCAGGGGCCGCCTTCGACCAGGCTTCAGGAGATGTGAAATGCCTGGGAACCTTCCTCGCCAAAAGATTGCGACGACTGAGAGCTAGTACATCTCGACCCCACTCGCCGCCGACGAAAAACCAACTGTTTTTCCACCTTTTGTTTGAAGTGGGAAAGCCCCAGATGAAACCCTTCTTCTTCTCATCACTAGAGACCTCAACTTGACCAGGGTTCGCCACACCCTCAGGAATCCAGTTCTCCACCGGCGAGGAGAGAAGGAAGTACGTGCCACCATTGCCCGCCTGTCTTAGAGTATAAAAATGGTGGATCTCGCGGGGTGTAGGAGGCCCATAACCCTTCAGCTTCCACATAAGGCACAGGCACATCAGTATCCTGTAGCTGTTTGGAGCAAGTTGTGCCGGTGCAATCTGAGCCTCGGTGAGAAACCTCGCGATAAAAGGCTGAAGAGGGAAGGTAACCCCACAGCTGAGCATGGCTCCGTAAATGGTGACTGTATTTTCGAGAGGATTCCACACAGCCCGGTCACCGGGTAACATAAGAGTCACTGAGTCTGGAATGTCGAAGCGACTCTTGTATTTACGAAGTTCGCCCTCGCCGACTACATTTACTTCCGTATCAAAAGAACACGGACGAGTTGGCGAGAAATGCAGCCTATCCCTCCGATAGTCTTCAACATCAAAGTCAATAATCGTCTGCGCATCCAGCAGAGATTCACGTGAAGCCCAAGAGGCGCGTCGTTTACTGCTTGTGGTTTTAGGAGATCTCGGCATTGCTGGAGAATCACTGTTAAAAGACGGAGGAGAGATGTCAGGATTAAAAGTATCCTCAAAAGATGGAACATAAACAGAAATCGGGATCGGAGAATCCGGATAAAAATTACGAATCAGAGATTCAATTTTGTCCACAGTACACTTATCACCAAGCTCCATAGCTTGCATCATCCGATTAAAAAGAGAAGAGCGTAAGGAGGGATCCATAAGAACTCACCAGGAAACCCTAGGATCGGAGGTGAGCAGAAGGTTTGGGAAACGCTGAGAAATCATCACGATCGATTTCGAAGCAAGCTGTCTGACAGTAAGATAAATAAAAGAAATTTTATGGCAGAAACTTTTGAGGGAGAAGAAATGAGAGACGATGAAGGAACTCTGTTTTTTTTTTAGAAAAGAAATTAATGGAGATATGAGAGGATAAAGGAGAAGAAGAAACGTTTAGGCGTTAAAAGGGGGAACTTCGAAATTCAAAAATAAAAAAGAAATCAAGTAAATGATATGCAATTAATGAGAATGACGGCTACAGTGACCAGCCACAACAGCCACCACCAAGTAAGGGACACGTGGCATCTCGGGGACAACCAAGCAGTCAGAATGTCCCTTCGTCTGTCAAAACAAATGGAAGCGCTAGAAATCATGTGGCTCAAATTGAAAGCTTGCACCAGAAGAATCAATTAAATGAAACAACGCGTGGTAAAAAAAGGAAAGAGTGAGTTATTACAAAATGCGCCGAAATCTTATAAGCATAGATATAAATACTGCTCGCAGAGGTGAACAAAGTGAGAAGAACAAATCATTCGTCCAGCTCGAAGTATTTATGGGGGTATTGTTGTGTGTATAAATTCGCCAACCTGACACGTCATCAAAAGAGCCGACGAAAGACTGCCACGTCACTCATTGACCGGGTCAAGGGAGGAAGTATGACAAGTCAGAATGATAAAATAGCTCAAGCCAAAAGGGAGTCAAATATATGATCGCCGAAGCTAGATACCTACTCGCCGAATGAAGGAATGTGCTCGCCAAAGATACGAT
The DNA here is from genome assembly GCA_030490815.1 of Acer saccharum. Lineage (NCBI taxonomy): Eukaryota > Viridiplantae > Streptophyta > Magnoliopsida > Sapindales > Sapindaceae > Acer > Acer saccharum. The sequence continues at coordinate 20,489,559 of CM059876.1, read as the reverse complement.
ATCCAGAAAGTGAGGGTACTCGCTGGACCAGTACACTGGGCCTGAACCGACTCGGCAAAGACACAGAAATAAACCCTAAAAACTTTTAGAAGACCCAGAACAACAAGGAATTATAAAAAGGAAAGTAGACCTGATCCGTGACAAGAAAGGATCCTAGTACGAATCAAAGAGGGAAACCTTTCACCCACACGGCTGAAAACAAGGGGAAACCCTAATTAAACATGTATAAATAGAACCACCTATCCCATGAGGAAGGGGTTCAAAAATCTAGAGAGAGGAGAGCAATTGTAAGAGAGATCTAAGCGTGTAACAAGGCAACGAAAACCTAGTATTATTTTTCTACCTTCAGGGGCGCCGTGGTTTTTTCCTATTTAAGGGTTTTCCACGTAAAATCTATCTTTTGCATGCGTTCTTAATTTTCATATTTTATATTAGATTGATATAATTGTTGAGTGCGTGGCAATCCAAATTTCACCGTCAACAATGTCCTTACATCATCCAAACCTGTGAAAGACCTTCCATCCTTACATCATATACCTGGTGAAATACTGCTACTAGAAACTGGGAATGCTCTGCCAGATAAGCCCCACACCATACCGCAGAGTTTTTTTTTTTTTTTTTTTTTTGATAGTCAATCAGCTCCTTGTATAACCCAGATTGAATCTCCATGACTTGTACCTATCACCACAAGCCAAACTTCTCCTCCATCAAATTCTTCCTTTCATCAAACCCTAACGAGTTCAAATACCGCCTTTAGGACGTATCTCCTTTGCTAAACCATACTAGGCAACCATGATCATCATTATCCCAATGCCACCAAGTCCTCCGTACGATCTCCTGTAAAGACTTGTCATCGCCATCGCCATCGCCAAACCATAAGGCTCTGATACCAATTGTTGGGGATAATCCTCTAGTACCGATGAACGTGGAAATGCCATGCCTAATATATGCCCATAACTCATAGCAAATAATAACGTCAATAAGTAGAAAAATAGATGAGAGAGAATAAAACTGTTGTATGTATGTTTTCGCCAGGCAGACATGTCATCAAAGGAATCAACAAATGCTAGGGAAGACATTGCCATGTCACTCGTTGACCAAGTCAAAGGGGAAACGTGGACCAAACAGCATGTCAACAAGTCCCAAGTCAAAAAGTCAGAGGTGTATTCGCCAGATCAGGATATATACTTGCCAGGGACAAAAACGTGGTCGCCGAAGGGTGATACCCAGAGATGAAGGTACTCGCTACATCAATTTACTAAGTACAAACCGACTCGACAGAAACACAGAAATAAACCCTAACTTCTAGAAGACCCATGACAACGAGGAATTATAAAAAGGGGAAAGAAAGAAAGCATATCCGAATCTGTTACAACGTTGGATTCCTAGTATGAATCAAAGAGGAAATCCTACCACCAACACAGCTAAAATCAATGGGAAACCCTAATTATCATGTATAAATAGAACCATCTATTCTACGATGAAGGGGTTCGAAAACTTAAAGAGAGAAGAGAGCAATTGTATGAGAGATTTGAATGTGTAACGAAGCAATAAGCCTAGTATTATCTTTCTGCCTTTTGGGGCGCCGTGGTTTTTTCCCATTCAAGGGTTTTCCACGTAAAATCTGTCTCTTGCATGCATTGATTACCTTCTTGCTTTATTTTGAGTTGATATAATTGTTGAGTGCGTGGCAATCCAAATTTCACCATCAACAAAAACAATCACAACACAAGATATATGTGGAAAACCCAAAACGGGTAAAAAACCACGGGCCGTCAGGACGATAAAGAAAGTTCCACTATATGATAAATTGTTACAACCATATACTCCAGGATTCTCTCTCACTCCTCAACCCCAAACTCCACTCACAAGATCCTCACCAAGAACCCCACAATATCCCCTAGGTCTCCCCTAAATATCACCCACGGATCTCTAACTTGATCCACCGATATTCCCTTGGATCCCTCCTCGGATATTCCCATTGGGTCTCCCCAGATCTCACTCACACTCTCTGATATTTACATGGTGTTCTTTTTGCTCCACACGAAATAACCTAAATACAAATTTATACTAATTACAGTGAGTTTAATATAAAAGGAAATCCTACTCCTAAACGTACAAGACTTACTTGTTCCACATAAATACTATTTCATTTTATGACAAGTCTTCTAGTAGGGAGTAAATCTTTTTCCTTCAAGCACAAGAACTTCCAAAAGAATACCTTTTCCTATTATACGTAACATTCCTGATCTCAACAATACATCGTCTCCGCCGTATTGGTTACGGTGTGCACCCCGCTTCCAACACCACGAAACAATTATGCTCCTGATCATTCTTGCCACCGCTGTCCAGCCACAACCACTGCCATTACCGCTGTCGAAACCCACAACACACATTGCAACGTTCTTCACTGGAATTGGACCGCTCTCATTGCGCTGTCGAAATTCACAGCAGTGTGGTACCGCTGCCATTACCGTTGCCAAAGCCACAGCGGCAGCGGTTTGAGCTGTTCTTCGTTTCTTATGTTCTTCAACCTCCCTCAGACACCATAATTCAACTTCCAAATGTATCCTACGTCTTCCAGGAAGTACCACATCAATTGAGTATTGTTTGGTTCACATCGGGTTCATTTGAGAATACGAGCCAAAACCTAACAATCATGGGGTATATATTATGTTTCTCCAGCAGTCTCATTTGGACTTTCTTAAGGATATGGAGACCTAGCTCAACAACGTTGGGTTGGAGCATGCCTGCATTGTGGAAAACACGATCGAGAGATTAAGGTCTTTGGTGAATGATATTGTTGTGCTAATGAAGGCACTCAATAGTCCTAGACGCTTTAAGGAAGGTCTGGTGTTGAAGATCAATGTGTCAAAGCTAAAGTAGTTCTGTAGGAGATGAAATGCTAAGAAATTAGAGAATTTTCATCAGGATATGGAGCAATACTCCTAGGTTACGTTTGTTGGGATTTATGCCATAAAGCTTGTAATTTGTAAATAATATAAATCCATTAATAAAAGTAGTTATTTCATTCAATAAATATGACTCATACGCTTATATCATATGTGCTAACATCCAAGATTCTAGTGTAATCTCAAACTGAGTATATGAATGTCATATACAGAGATATTCATTTTAAAACATGCAATTTAAAGAGTCCGTAAAGAGCAAATAAAGCTGGGTACTTTATTTGTGGTTAATCTACAACTGCGGTTCATTTCGTAATGTACGGTGCTCTTATCCTAGACTACTCATATGGTGATATGAGAATGGAGGCACCTTATATGATGTGATCATATAGGACTGCGCCACGATCTATATGAATCTATCACTAAGATCCGTTAGTTGAAAACACTCACATATATCGACAAATGATGATTGTATATGGGTGATCTAAATTATGAGTATCTTACTGACTCCTTTGAATTAGATCATGTTTCTTGAAATACCATGGGTGAGATCGGAGTAGCATTCCTAGTTAATAACTTCGTATCTTGGAATCACGGTTTGGCTTGTGGCTGGGAAGGTATGCACACAATAGTGGAATCCACTCATTCTTGCGAGAAGTAGATGAGTAGCTCTCTTAAGGGTTGATTCGGGACTTGAACGATTAATAACGCTCTCCTTCTTCCGTAAAGGAACGAAGGATATAATTGTTCATTAGAGAATCAATAGTACTTAAAGGCAGTGTTCAAAAATGCGATCTAGGCGGCCGACTAGGCGCTGCCTAGACGTTGTGCGGTGGTTAACTGTCCCGAAGTTGCCAAAATCGGCCAAAAAATCGGTCAAGGGAAAAGTCAATGGTCAATGGTGAAGGTCAACGTTTTTTTGGAAAAAAATCGGGCGACTTGTTCGGTTTAGACCGATTAATCACAAAATCAAAACCAAATTTGAACCAAATCCCTTTCAACGGCACCATTTGTTCCTCATAAAAACCCCAAATTGGCCTAACCTCTCAGATCGTGAAATCAGACAAAACCCAAAATCAAAAACTCAAAATCAAACCCAAAATCAAACCTCTTCCAGTCGCCGACCACCACCTCTCGTCGCCTAACCAAGTTGGCCGTTGACCCTCCTAACTGAGTTGAATCAATGGAGAAAATATGAGCAAAATCAAATTATCAATGCACAAATTAGATTCAAGTGCTGTTGATAAACAATACCCACCAAGATTTAATGAAAAATAAGTAAAAAACAAGCTTTAATAGAGGAGAGAGAAAGCTTGAATGGAGAGAAAATGGTGGAAGAAAATCTGCGTGAAAAAGAGAGAGAAGAAGGCTGAAGGCGTGAAAGAGTGAAATAGAGAGAAGAAGATTTTTAACTTTTAAAGCATATTTATAAAATAACAAAAGACACCCTCTTTCAATGCAAAAATACAAAATATACAATAAAAAGTAAAATTATATTAAACAGGTACAAGAGATACAAACAATAAGAGAATTTATGTTGATGATTTTATTTGAGTTTCGTCATAATATGAATTTCATCATAATCGGTCAACGGAAAAAGTCAACCGCCTAGAAATCCGCCTATGCGCTAGGCGCTGGTCCACTGCTTGACTAGTGCCTAGCGTTTACTAGAACACTGCTTAAAGGAAAAAATATAATTAGAGAGGTATAACGGACTTTATGGCCTAGCTCTAATTATGAACTACTTGTGGAGGATCATACCATATGTAATAGCTATATCGATGGATACTAATATTTTAGTTTGTGTAAAACATCTACAGTTATGAGAGTGCAACCTTGGGTTTTTAGCCGTGGGTTTTTAGTGGAATAACTCCAAGGTTAATAAGCATGAAATATTAATTAAAGAGTTTAATTAAGTTTTTTAAATATTATTGGAGTTCAAAACTGTGGGTTCATTAGGTCCCTTTGCTATCCCTTTACGATTAATAGTAACAAGGCTCACAGAGAATTGAATGGTCCAATTAATTATGTTACAAAAGTAACTTGGATAAATTCTGGGAATTATTAAATGATATGATTATTTAATTAATAAATTATTTAATTGATTAATTAAATATAATTAAATAATATGATTCTTTAATTGACATATTAATAATTAAGAATTATTAATTGTTATTTGGAAGTTTCAGGTTCGAACCTTAATAAGAGCAAAGGAATAAAATAATAAGAGATTATTTTTATTTACTCAAAAGAGGTCAAAGGTTCAACACCTAGTAGTGACCGAATTAAAAAGGATTTATAATCCTATTTTGACTTGGTTAAACTAAACCCTAGGATCCTGGTATATAAGATATACTTATCAGGAAAAACAAAAGAACCAAAAACCTAATAGAGAGACAAGAGGAGCGGCAACAAGAAAAGAAAAAAGAAAAGTTTTTTTTTTTTCTTTTGCACATAGGTTGGCCGAACTCAACAAAGGGGACAAGGGGCTGTCTTCCAGATCTTTGAAGCCTCCATTCAAGTACTCTCGGAATCCATGATGTGCCCACATACACAATTGCTAGATCGTGGGACATAGCTCGGAAGGCTTAGTGTTGAAGGATCGAAAAGAAAATGAATGAGAGATCTTCAAAGGTATGAAAACAAATCCTTTCTCATATTCGTGTATACAAAAGGGTCCAAAGAAGATAAAATTTTTAAATCCTAAAGATCAATCTTTCTTTTTTCGCTGTGCGACACTTACAACATTTGGTGCGCGGGATAAGATTAGACTATTTTTAAGAGATATGATTAGATTGATTATAATGTTTCCCATGTTTGGTGCAACATGGGATTAGACTAAAAATAGTCCAATTATGTGTTTGGTTAAGTAATGGGATTGGATAAAATAAAATAAATTATCAAAAATAAAAATAAAAAAATCAATCCACATCCACTATCACCATAATCAAATCACATCCAAAATCAATCCACGATCTCTCTCCTTTTCTTCTTTCTTCTTGCTTCTCTTTCTTTGCTTTCTTTGTTCTTTCTTCCTTCACACACAACCAAATCAGATCCACCAACACTTGATCAAATAGGCATCTGCTCTCCTCCTTCTCTGCTTTCTTTACTTTCTTCTTCTTTCACACACAACACTGCGACTTTATCAAATCCACCAAAAAAACAAAAAACAAAATAGATCGGCGATGGCTTCATGGGTTTTCATTTGCGGTTTTTGGCAAATAGATTAGCAGTGTTGATGGTCGAGGTTTGGTGCTCGATTACCGGCGAAGCTTTCTAGGTTAGTGGTGATGGGTGATGTGATCGGGGTTGTTTGAGAGAATTATATAATTTTTTATATAATTTTTTTTTGGAATCAATGAACATGATGATTGTGAGATTTTGTTGTGTTGGGTTTGATTTTTTTTTGGATGAAATTTGTTGAATGAAATGGGTGAATTTGTTGAATCAACATGAACCTTATGATTTTATTTTTTGAAATTGGTTGAAATTGGTTGAAATTTGATGAATTAGAGATGGGATAAAATAATCCCATCGATTTGGAGGGGATTATTTTATCATGCCCTAGCAGGATAAAATTGAAAAAGGGATAAAAAAAAATAGTCCCAACTGATTGGACCTACCAAACATGGGATTGGACTAAAAACAGTCCAATCCCAGCAATTCGGTGCAACAAACGCACCCTTAGGGCTCCTTTGGTGTGTGAGATAAGATAGTATTATTTTCATGGGATTGAATTAGATTGGATTGGACTAAAATTAGTGTTGTGATGTGTTTGGTGTTATAGAAGATTGGATTGAAATAGTCATCCTTTTGTTTAGTGTGGTATAGGATCAAATAAAAATATAATTTTATCATATATTTGCTATAGTGTGAAATTGATTAATTAAATTAAATTAAATTATTTAAAATTAATATTAAGAAAATAACATTTTTATTTAATATTTTAAAAATATGTTTAAATATCATAATAAGATATATTAAATAACTATAAAATTTTATTATTAAATAAAAATAAATAAAAGAAAGAGAAATTTTTAAAAAATATATATATATGGGACTAAATAGTCCCACCTCACTTGGATAAAATGGTTATATAGAATTGGTTTGGTTAAAATAATTATTTAAATTAAATTTTGAAAAAATTAAAATATTTAAAAATAATTTAAATATGTAAAATCAATTTAAAAAATATATATTTATTTTTATTTGTTAAAATTGAAAATTATTATTTTTAAAATGTTTAAAATAAAATATTTTATTAATTATTAAAATATATTTATATTTAAAAAATAAAATAAATTGAAAAGAGAAATATATATATATATATATATATATATATAGTCTTTCTATTATCAGTTCATCCTGATATAAAATATTTCAGGATGAAGAATGTGGACCATAAATTATGGAGAAGTTTTGATAAGTATATATACTTTGAGTTAAAGTATGTAAATCTAATGGTCCACGTTCTTATATATCAGGACGAACTGCTAATAGAAAAATTATATATATATATATATATATATATATATATATAAGTGTAAAGCGGCGGAATTAATATTAGCCCCACCATTTATGGTCTAACTAATTAGTCTCACATTGGTAGGATAAGTTGCTTACATGGGATTAAATAATCTCATCCCATGCAAGTAACAAACATAGGATATAAGACTAAAATTAGTCTTGTCATATCCCATCCCATGCAACAAACATGACTTTAATGCATGTTTGTTACGTGAGATTGGACTAATCTTAATCTAATCTCATGTTTGTAGTCTACACGGGAACATATGATATAAGACTAAAATTAGTCTTGTCATATCTCATCCCATGTAACAAACATAGCTTTAATGCATGTCTGTTACGCAAGATTGGATTAATATATTAATTTTAATCAAATCTCACATTTGTAGTCTACACAAGATTGAATTTCTCCAATCCCGTGTAGACAAATAGTCCTACTGTGGTGGGACTATTAAGTCCCGTCACAAAGGTTGGGACAATTTTGTCCAAACATTTTTAATTCATTTGTTTTTTTCTTAATTTAATTAAAGTAAATTATTTATATATAATATTAAATTGATGTAATTTATTTAAAAAATTAATTTAATATATTTTATTATTTTTTTAATAATAATATATTTTATTCTAACATTTAAATTTGTTTTAATGTCAATTAAAATAATGTTATTTTATTTCAAATTAATTTTAAATAATTTTATTTATTTTATTAAAAAATAATTTAAATAATTTTTTCAATCAAATTTAATTTAAAATAATTTTATTTTTCTTTTCTTTGAATTGATTTAAAATAATTTTATTCATTTAAAAATTAATTTAATATAAATTTATACTAACCTTTCATTAAGGACAATTATTTTTTATCCAATCACATGTTATACCAAATAATAGACAATATTATTTTAGTCTAATACGTACCGCATCAAACACATAATAGTACTAATTTAGTCAAATCTAATCCAATCCCTTAAAGATAGTCCAGTCCAATCCAATATCACACATCAAACGAGCCATTAGGCAACCGGATTACTTGAGAGAGAGCAAGTAACAATCAAAAGTATGTATCTGAGCGGAGATGTAGAGTTGTGGTGGCACATAAGATTGGTAGACGATGTTAGTACAGGCAGACTGAAGATTGAAACATGGGACTCATTGAAGAAGGAATGGAAGGATTATTTCCTACCTTACAATACTTCGTAGTTGGCAAGGAAATTTCTAAAGAAGTTAAGATAGAGCGGCTCGCTCAGGGAATACATGAAAGAGTTTAGTTAAGTAACGTTGGAAATCAAGAACATGTCAGAGGAAGATAAGCTCTTTAACTTTATGTCAGGTTTTGCTATGGTAGATAGGCAGAAGCAGAGTTAAAAAGATACCCAGGGCTATATAGTGGCAATAGAAGAAGGCCCAATCGATTTTCACATCAATAATATCTATTCAACTTTGGGTTTGAAGGAGTCGGGTGTATTGGAAGAATGTTGATGGGAAGAAGAAATCAAATGGTGAAGCCATTTTAGAGAAGGACCAAAGCCAAGGCAAATGGAAACACAATGGTGTATAATTTGTGATGGTCCTTATCGTGTAATAGATTATCATATTATGAATGCGACAATCAAGACGTAGATGGCCTCGCGTGAGTGAATCCCATTCAACGAGAGATATACATACACTAGCTGGGGATGAATTTGTCAATCAGTAACGTTTCAATTAAGACTGTTAATTCCAGGGCAATACTGATAGTGGTGTAAAAGTGGGCTGGCACGGCCCATTTGTGCCGAGCCGAAAAAGCCTGTTTTTGAAAACGGGCTCGGCCTGGCACGGCACACCTTTTTTGTGTGTCGGGCCGGGCCGGCCTGTTTTATAAAAAAGGGAGCCCAGCACGGGCCGTATGTATAAGTGCCGGGCCGGGCTGGGCCGACACGCAGGCTCCATTTTTTTTTTTTTATAAATATTATAATTGTTTAAACAATTTAGATTATGTAATTTTAATCGTAATTTGTCTATCTTATATTAATATATTCTTATTTATTATTTTAGTGTAATAAAAAAAAAAGATAAATTTATTATTTTATTTAATAAAATAATTCAAAGAATAAATAAAAATAAAATATGAAAGTAAATAAAAAATATATGAAAATATGAAATGAAAAATGATTTATTTATTTTGGATTTTCACTTTTACATGATTGCCTCATTAAAAACCTTACCAAGAAAAACCCAATGGGATAAAAATTTGGCAAGGGAAAAAGAGTGCAATCTCTAGCATACGCGGAGTCGTAACTGGCCCGTCTGGCCGTCCCGGTTCCGTTGTAGTTATGTCCGAGTTATAGTTTTTGGCTCTTCCTATTGAGCCATGCATTTGGCCATATGCCTTTTCAAATGACCAGTTCCCGACTTTGGATAGGCATCATATGAGCGTTTACAAAACTTACAGCGATATTTTGTTGTGACTCTACCATATGGGTTTGGTATTTCTTCTTTGTCAAAACACTCCCATACTTTTGATACGTACTTTTTAGGTTTGAGAGGACATGATGTCGGTGTTGTACCGGAACCAGAAGGTCCCGCTGCCGTTTCCGTCGGCCCGGAAAGGTCAAAATAATTTTCCTCCATGTTAATACCGTCCAAAAATTGAGGATGATTATGATCCATTTCCTACAATACAATTATTAACTCATTAGTCATTAAAATGGCTAAGCATAAAATCATAAATATACTAATTACTAAGCATGACAATATTAAAATTAATTACTAAACATAAAATCATCAATTTACTAACTAAACAAAATATACTAAGTATAAATTAAAATATACAAATATTAAAATTAATTATTAGACCTAAATTCATAAAATGATAAATTTACTAAAACATAAAATTAATTAATAACATTTAAAGGAAAAAGATACCTTTGAGCTTTGGTGGAGAGATTAGAGAATAATATTAGACTATTAGAGAATAGAGACTAGAGAGAGTAATGGAGAGTTGGAGAATGGAGAGAATGAGAGTATGAGAGAATAGAGATTGAGAGAAAGTGTATGGAAAATTGGAAATTGTGGATTGGAAATTTGGAATGGGTGGGGGTATTTATAGAAAAATTTGAAATGTGGGTAAAAATATAAAATAGAAGAGATGATGGGGGGAAAGTGTAATTTGTAGCCATTTTGAAAATTTTGACCGTTTGCTAACGTTAGCAACGGTCAAAATTTTCACAAAAAAAAAAAAAAACAATAAAAAATTAGTTTTTCAAACGGTAAAATATATATATATATATATATACGGAAATTATCCTATCAGTGCATCCTGATAGAATTATATAAGGATATTGAATGTGAGCTACTCGTTTTACATACTTTGACTTGGTATGTATGCACTTGTCAAATCACTGTTATAAATGAGTGGCTCACATTCAATATCCTGATAAAGTTATATCAGGATGCACTGATAGGAACGGGACCGTATATATATATATATATATATATATATATGTACATATATATATATATATATATATATATGTATGGTGGGCCGGCCCGCCGGCCTGGCAGGCTGGCGTCCCTCTCAATTTTTTTTTAATTTAAAATTTTAAATATCTTAATTAACTTAGTTTGTTATTTGTTATTTGTTAATTGTTAGTTTTGTTACTTTGTTTTGTACTTTTGTTACATACTTACATTATAAATTTATAATATTGTTATATTGTTTAAACATTTTTAATTGTAATTTGTTTATCTTATTTATTATTTGAGTCATTGAGTATTTGAGTGTAATAAAAAATGTAGAAAATAGAAAGATTTATTATTTTATTTAAAAAAAATAATTCAAAGAATAAATAATTATAAAGCTAAAATATTAAAGAAAATAAAAATAGAAGAAATTATGAAAATATGAAAAGAAGAATTATTTATTTCTGTTGGAGTCTCAGACTCTCAGTATTACATATTTACATGATTGCCTAATTAAAAACCTTACCAAGAAAAACCCAGTGGGATAAAAACTTGGTAAGGGAAAAAGAGTGCAATCGTATTACAAGTTAACGTACATGTATAAACTAGAAGTCCTATATTTGGTTACTGTCGGAACTCTCTTCGACATATAAATTACTGAAATTTTGAATAAGCTGATCGTCAACCGTTTCATTTTGCAACCTCTTTTTCGCACGCTTCCAATCCTGAACGCATGCCAATACCTCCACCATCTCTGGAGTCAAAGAATTTCTTCTTTCTTCAACAATTCTTCCAGTCGTGCTGAATACCTGTTCTGAGGAAACAATGGAGACAGGGATAACCAGTACATCCCGTGCTAGGTGTGATAGGATCGGATATTTATAATAGCCGTAGGTTTTCCACCATACCAACAGTTCAAATCCCTTCTCTCTTTCAAATGACCGGTCGTCGAATTGGGCTTCAAGGTAGTTTGTTAGTTCGGCATCGGAAGTTGCATCAGCTGATTCAGCTCGTGAAGAAGAAGAACTTGATGAGCCTACTTTTTTTTCGGCGTTTTAAAATGTTCCAACTTGTCTAATTCGAGAGTGTGTCTGGTTCTATTGATGGTTGCACGTCAACACCGCCATACCTGCGCTCATAAGTACTAAAAACTTCGAACAACTTGGTTCGAATGTCAGTAACCTGTGTAGAATAATCTACGCTCAAAATATCACCAAGATAATCTAGCAATGTTTCTAAACTAGATAATTTAATCCTAGGATCTATTATAGCACCTAAAGCATAAAGGAAAGGAATTTCAGACCAGTATTTTTTAAACTTGGTTTCCATGGCAACAACTATAGGGCCTAAGATTTCATCTTTCCTATAGTTGTTTAACAATTCAAACATTTCCACAATATGATGGATTATCAGGGAAGATGTGGGGTAATAGATCCCGGAAAGAGTTACAGTGGAATCGTAAAAAACCTTTAAAAATTGAATAAAGATTTTTACCACATGCCAATCATTTGGTGTCAGTGTTGGATGGCTAAGTTCGGACATTTTCATGTTATAAAAACCTGAAATAGGTGATTCATACTCCAAACAATTTAGCAGCAGTAAATAAGTAGAGTTCCACCTTATCGGCATATCTGTTAGGAATATTCGGGGTCGTAGACCGAAGGTTGTACAGTATCTACCGAATTCATTCAATCTTGGATTAGAACTGCAGAGCCAAGCAAGGGCATCTCTAATGCGATCTATACGATCACTTACTACCTTCATACCAGATTGTAAAACTAAATTGATGATATGACATGCACATCGTTGATGGAAGAAATAACCCCCATGTTGCGGGATTTTTTTTCAAAAAACAATGTAATGGAACTAGTATTTACGGATGCATTATCTAATGTGATAGAAATGACGCGATGCTGTATTTCAAAAGTTTCTAAAACAGACATAATGCCATTAAAAATATTTTTTGCGGTATGTGCGCCATCCATAAGACGAAAACCAAGAATTCTTTTTTGTAAATTCCAATCATAGTCTAAATAGTGTCCCGTGACTGTTATATAGTACTGTTTGGAACATGCGCTCCAAATATCAGAAGTTAATGCAATAGAGACAGTTAGATGCTGTAATTCAGCCTTCAACTCATCTCGTTGGGTTTGAAAACATTTTATCAAATCGTTTCGAGTAGTGGTTCTAGAAACAGATTTAAATTGGGGGTTGTATGTAGTTTGAATAAATTCTTCAAAAACAGGGTTGTCACCGAAATTAATCGGTTGATCAGTACATGCAATGTAACGTGCCATGCACTCTCTAGCATGCATGGGGTTGTAACGCCATGTTGTAACGGACCCGTCTGGGTGCCGTTGTAGTTGTGTTTGGTTGTAGTGTCTATCTGTCCGTGTGCAGGCATGCATTTCTCCATATGCCTTTGCTAATGACTAGTCCCTCCCCTAGAAGTGACATAATGCTTTTGACAAAACTTACATTGAGCTCTGTCCATGAGTTGACCGTCTGGCATAGTCTTCTGTACTACGTCAAAACACTGCCATACGTTTGATGTGTGCTTTTTAGGTTTGGGAGGACATGATGTCGATGTTGCGTTGGAAGCAGAAGGTCCCGTTGCCGTTTCCGTTGGCCCAGGGTCTGAAAGGTCAAAATAATCGTTGTCCATGTTAAGACCGTCCAGAAATTGAGGATGATTATGATCCATTTCCTACAATACAAATATTAAATCATTAGTCATTAAAAACAAGCATAACATCATAAATACTAAGTATAAAAATATTAAAATTAATTACTAAAAATAAAATCATAAATATATTAAGCATTAACATATTAAAATTAATTACTAAACATAAAAATATAATATCATACAAATATTAAAATAATTACTAAACATAAAATCATAAAATCATACAAATATTAAAATAATTACTAAACATAAAATCATAAATATCATAAAAATATTAAAATTAATTACTAAACATAAAATCATAAATATACTAAGCATTAACATTTAACATATTAAAATTAATTACTAAACATAAAATCATAAAATCATACAAATATTAAAATAATTACTAAACATAAAATCATAAATATCATGAAATTATTAAAATTAATTACTAAACATAAAATCATAAAATCATACAAATATTAAAATAATTACTAAACATAAATCATAAATATATACTAAGCATTAACATATTAAAATTAATTACTAAACATAAAATCTTAAATATACTAAGCATTAACATATTAAAATTAATTACTAAACATAAAATCATAAAATCATAAAATCATACAAATATTAAAATATATTACTAAACATAAAAATATAAAAGCATAAATATACTAAGCAATAAGCATAAACATATTTAAATTAATTACTAAGCATTTAATCATAAATATACTAAACATAAAAAATATTTAAATTCATTACTAAGCATTTAATCACAAATATAGTAATATATTAAGCATAAAAATATTACTAAACATAACATCATAAATTGATAAATATACTAATATACTAACTACTAAAGTACTAAGCATAAAAGTATTTAAATTAATTAGTAAGCATTTAATCATAAATATACTAAGCTTAAATATATTAAAATTAATTACTAAATATAAAATCATAAATATCATAAAAATATTTAAATATATTACTAAACATAAAATCATCAATTTACTAACTAAACAAAATATACTAAGATAGTAAGATTACTAAGCATAAATAAAAATATACAAATATTAAAATTAATTACTAGACATAAATTCATAAAATGATAAATTTACTAAAATCTAAGATTCTAAGATTAAATATTAAAATTTATAACAAAGCAAAGCATAAAAATATTAACTCATAAATACACTAAGCATAAAGCCATAAATAAATATAAAATATACATAAAACATAAGAATAAATATCAAAATTAATAACTAAGCATAAATATATTAATTATTAACTATAAATATAAAATTTATAAACTAAAACATAAAACTAATTAATAACATTTAAAGGAAAAACAAACCTTTGATGCTTTGAGCTTTGGTGGAGAAATTAGAGAATAATATTAGTAGAAATTTAGAATAGTAGACTAGTAGAGTAGTAGATTAGTTGTGTAGAGAATAGAGAGAGAGAGAGTAAGAATGGAATTATTAAAAATTTAAATTATGAAGGTGTAGAGAAAATGAGAAAATGAGAAATAGAGATTAGAGAGAGTAATGGAGAGTTGGAGAATGTAGAGAGAATGAGAGAATAGAGATTGAGAGAAAGTGCATGGAAATTGAAATGAGTGGGGGTATTTATAGAAAAATTTGAAATGTGGGTAAAAATATAAAATAGAAGAGATGAGGGGGTAAAGTGTAATTTTTTGACCAATTTTGAAAAATTTGACTGTTTGCTGACGTCAGCAACGGTCAAAATTTTCAAAAAAAATAAAAATAAAAATGGTAAGGTTAATGTTAAACGGTAAAAAAAATAAAATAAATAAATAAATAATACAGAATGGTCGGCCTGGCGGGCCGAGCCCGCCGGCTCGGCACGCTAGACCTCAAACCTCTACCCGGCATGTGCCAAGTATGTGGGCCGTGCCAGGCCTGGCCCGCGATTCATACAGGCCGTGCCTAGAATAGCCCGCCATCCTTGGAGTGCCGAGGCCCATCAGGCCCGGCACATTTTTACACCACTAAATACTGATGACTGATGACTGATGAGTGGTGTGGCGGACCAGATGGGAGAACAATCCTGTGGGGACCACCGGGATTATTTAGTCCCGCTAGAGATGTTGGGACTATTTTAGTCCCAGCGCTTTATATTTTTCTTAATTTTTTTTTGTGTGGGACCCGTCATTATGTATTTTATATTGTTACTTTTTTGCATGGGATCCATACTTTATTTATTTTATATTGTAGTTTGTTGCGAGTGGCTTGTTGCTTGTGGTAGCCTTTGTGTGCAGTGTTACAACCGGAGTTGCGTTGAGAGTTGAGACCAAACTCTTGTGAACATATTGAAATTGGTGTATTGTGGGTTGAAGGACATAGAAAACAGTTTTATAATGAAAAAACAATGGGAAGTTGGACGATTTGTGACCATTACCTGATTCTATTCATTTTCGAAACTTTTATTTTTTTATTTTTTTTATTTTTTTTTAAAGAAAGAATTTCATAAACAAAAAAAACAAAAAAAAACAAAAATCCTAAGGATTTTTCAACATATGATCACTTGTGATGCTTTTTCCCTTTAGGTTAGTCCAATTTAAAATATATATAAAAAAAAAAAAAAAAAAAAACCAATAATACTATAAACTTTGAAAATGGTTAATTGCACAAATCCTTAAACTTTGATCATTGCACTTATATGAACTTATCCTCCAATTACACAAATAATCCCTTAAAATCGTTGACTTACACAATTGACTAACATTGTGACTTGATGGTGGAATGACCGTCTCCATTCCCCCGTTTCTCACATTTCCTTCTTACATTTAGTGCTTGTTTGGTTGGCTTTGAGATTGTCTATTTTAAATTGAGTAGATGTTAGTAGAGTTTAAACCTCTATACTAGGCAAAAGCTCATGGGGAGGTGCTTCTCCAAATAGATCTTTTTTTTTTTTTTTTTTTTTTTTTTTTTTTTTTTTTTAAGTCAACCAACCATACAACTATAATTATTTTTTCAAAAACTCTATTTTTA
Source organism: Acer saccharum (assembly GCA_030490815.1). Classification (NCBI taxonomy): domain Eukaryota; kingdom Viridiplantae; phylum Streptophyta; class Magnoliopsida; order Sapindales; family Sapindaceae; genus Acer; species Acer saccharum. The sequence goes on along the minus strand of CM059876.1, from coordinate 20,472,994 downwards.
ATAGATCTACTGCAAGTAGATCTTTTACTAATAGAGGTTTTTCAAAAGTTCAACCAAATAAGTTCTTAACCTCGTTTGACTTGTAGTTTTTTTTTTTTTTTTTTTTTTTTTTTTTTAAATCGTAAATAAATAAAAGTTTGTTTTTCTCCCTTTAATAATATAATAAAATTTCATCATTCACAAAATAGAACTCTTATCTACATGTTAAGAGTTAATTGTACAAACATATCCTTTATTTATCTAATAAAGCAAATTTTCAAACAAGTGCCATATTCAAACACGAACATCCTAATTGAAATGTGCTTAGGGTATGGAAATTCAACGGTGCCATTAGGTAAAAGGGAGAGGTTATTTTGGTGGGTAAATTTCATAAACAACCCTGAATTTAGGTGTAATTGTATAAATATTCATTTTTTTTCTAATAATTACATAAATATACCCTATTGTCTGTTAACTTTTTTTAACTTTAATCTTTAACCACATTTGTATCCCGAAATGACTAAACTACCCTTGAAAACTTATTTATCTTTTCTTTTGTTATTTAAATATATTAAAAAATATTTACTTAAAAAATTAAAAAAATCGGTACAATTTTTTTGTTGCTTTCTTTCTATCATTTTTTTAACACAATCAGAACCCACAAAACTGGAAAAATGGCTATGTTTAGTGAGTTTTGTGGGTTTTGATTATGTTGATTAAATGTAATTGTTGGTGAGTTTTGACTGTGTTGATGAAATGAAATTGTTTGTGGATTGATGAGTATGAAATTGAATGTTTTGGTGATAAAGTTGGTTTTTGAAATCTGAAAATTTGGTGTTTGGGGACATGGAAAATGTATATTAAAAAAAAAATGATAGAAAGAAAAAAAAATAAAAGCAACAAAAAAAAAAAAAATTGTACCGATTTTTTCAAATTTTTAAGTAAATCTTTTTAAATATTTTTAAATAATAAAATAAAAGATAAATAAGTTTTCAAGGGTAGTTTATTCATTTCGGGATACAAATGTGGTTAAAGGTTAAAGTTAACAAAAGTCAAATGATGGTAGGGTATATTTATGTAATTATTAGAAAAAAAATGAATATTTATACAATTACACCTAAATTCAGGGTTGTTTGTGAAATTTACCTACCAAAATAACCTCTCCCTTTTACCCAAGGGCACTATTGACTTTCCATACCCTAAATACATTCCAATTGGGATGTTTGTGTTTGGATATGACATTTGTTTGAAAGTTTGCTTCATTAGATAAATAGAGGGTATGTTTGTGTAATTAACCCACATGTAACTCCACAAAAAATAAATATTAGAAATAATAAATGATTAGATTTATTTTAAAAAATACATTTGGGGCCAGGGGAACGGGGATTGGGAACCCACCTCGCCTCTGCTCCATCATCCCCGTTTTGAGAGGACTCTTATCCCTAAATGAGGACGAGGCCTACAAGGATTTTTGACATCCCTAAATGTGATTAGATATTTAAGTAATGTATATATTTAATTATAGGGGCATTTGTGACTTTTCCACTTTTCTAGAGGTGGAGCTACTTTAAGGTTAGGTTGGGCTGTTGCCCAGACCATTTTTTTTGAATTTTTTTTTTTTGGGTTAGTGATTTTTAAAGCCACTTATTTGGTGAGATAATCCCTAAATGACCATTAATTTTTCAAAATAGCTCAAATTAGCCATTTTATTGAAAGAAAGTATCAATTGTTATCACCTGTCACTTTGACCATCAATTGTTTGAAGTCCGTTTGCTTATATCATAATCCGTTAGAAGTTCGTTTGCTTATGTCATAACTTGCTTGTATGATTTTTAATTCAAAAATACTTCTTTTATTTTCTTTATGTTTCTTCAACAAAGCCACACGATCTCTTGTTTCATCGGTTATTCTTGTATTTCTCTTTCTTTTTCTCTTTCCTGTATCTTAAAGTCTTTTCCTTTTTTGTCCTCTTTAACTCCATTCTTTTTTCTCTTTTCTATTTCATGGCTGCAATTGTTTTATGGCTAGCACCTAGACGTGGTTATTATTATAATAAACCTACTGTTTTTCGACAGCTTTTTAGTGAATTATAAGAAAATAGTTTGTTGTAATCCATGATTTATATGAGTGCTTTGTGTGAGCCTTGTCAAGTAAGTGTAAACGATATCTCCATTAAAATGTTTTATAGAGAATCATGATCTTTTATGTGCATCATGAGCAACCTTGTATGCACACTTTGAAACATCATCTACTAGAAATATAAAATTTTATTTGATTGCTTAAAAAAAAATGATTAAATAATAAATTAATCAGGAAATAAATTTGATGTCACCCTAAATTAATCAGGAAATAATAATAAGTTTGATGTCACCCATAAATAGGAAATATTGCCCATAAAAATAATAAATTAATCAAATCATTAATTTTTATATATAATTAAATAATCAAAATACATAAAATATTGCCCATAAAATTCTTTATAGGTGTCATGTCATAGATAAAAAGCAGCTTTTTATTAGATTTTGACAGAATAGCTACCAATGAACAATTTTTTGTTAAAATGGTGATTTTGGAACAATTAAAATAGTGAATGAGCCTTTTTGGGATTCCACCCGCCAATTAATGGTGTCTAGTGTTATTTATTTATTTATTTTTAGTTTATTTAATTTTTTTGAATTTTTTTTAGTTTATTTAATTTTATTTTACTTAAAAAAAAATAGTAATTTTAGTAAATATCTATATCAATTTTAAATTAACCCGCCTGAATTTTTTTTTTTTTTTTTTTTTTGCTAGCTACGCACTGCAGATTTCCATCCGGTTAACGGATAAAATTAGTGGTGGGCAACGATTTTGAGGTGTTGTTTATGTAATTAACGGATAAGAGTGCAATATGGTCAAAATAAGGGACTGTTTGTGCAATTAGTGCTTGACAAAACAATGAAGAAGAAGACGACAAGATACATATCATGTTCCACATTGATTCCGGCCAATAACAAGTAGCCAACTGTTCTTTCTCTGCAGAAGCCCTTAAAAAAAATTCCCAGAGGCTTCTCTCTCCATTTTGATTCCTGGAAACTCCAGAAATCCACTTCAGTACAACAAAACAGAGGTTCCATATAAAGGTATTTTCATCGTGAACAAATTTCTATGTATATGTTTTCATGGTGACCTCAGCCCTTTCATGCAAGCATTTTTTTTTTTTTTTTTTTTTTTTTTTTCCGGGTGATTGTTAATTTTGAGTTTACGCTCCTGGGTACTGATCGTTTTCTTATTATTTCTCTTAAATTGTTTGCTTGGATTGACGTGCAGTTTGGTCCACGCAAGTCCAAATAATGTGTTGATCAATAGTTATGTTACTGGTTTTATGTAATTTACTCTTAGGCTTCATATAAATGAAAATAATAATACTAATAAAATCTCCTTAAAGTTTTTATATCAAATGTGCATTTAAATTAGGTATAATTTGGTGAATTTTTGTTTAAAATCGCGTCTATGAAAACCCCTTTGTTTTAAATGCCTCAGGTGTTACCGGTGGCTCATGATCATGGCATTGGTTATTGTTTCTTTGGACAAGGATTGCTTTTATTATGAGATTAGAAATTTTTATCACTTATTATTATTTAAAAACCACGGGAGTTTGGAAATTTGATCAATTATTTGGAACATAATTAGTTTTTATTTCAGGAGTATATTAGGCATTAATAGCTGATTAGAGCATGTACTGTTTCGTATCTCCGATTTACCTGTGTTCTCTAATCAAGTTTGTTCAGTTTATATGCAGTCTTAGAATTGCTCATCAATAACTCTGAACTGGTATTCTGTTCTGTGAAAGCTTTCTTGATCCCTGAACCTATTACTCCACTGTCAATAGTAATATATATATATATATATATATACACACTCACTTTTTACTTAGTGGACAAGAGCAATGGCAGAAGAAAAATGATGGGTTGAATTTGGTTTACCTGGTGTATATAGAATTTTGTAGTTCATGCTATTTCTGTGTGCGCATACGTGTACGTGAGTATGTATTTTATGTATAGTTGTATGTATAAATTATTTATATTATGTATGCACATACTTTACTCATAAAATAAGGCATAATATAGTTAGAACACAATCTTACTGATTGTATGCCTGTTGATGTTCAATCATTGACTTTTATCTATTAAATGTAAATGAATTTAAATTTTATTATTGTTTGATCTGTGTTTGTTTACACATTAGACATCTAAGATAAACCTTTTTTTCTTCTCTTTCAGTGTGGGAGGGAGTATATATACACTTTAGCTCTTACATGGCTCAGGACACTTCTGGTGCTGGTTCACCTAGGAGACGTTCTGGTCTCTTGCGAGATCAGGTTCAGTTGGTTAAGAAGAAAGACTCAGATCGCTACGAGATTGTTCCAATAGAAGATGCACTGTCATTTGAGAAAGGATTCTTCATAGTAATTCGTGCATGCCAATTATTGGCCCAAAAGAATGATGGGATAACTTTAGTTGGAGTAGCAGGTCCTTCTGGAGCTGGAAAGACCATATTCACTGAGAAAGTGCTCAACTTTATGCCCAGTGTTGCTGTCATATCAATGGACAACTACAATGATTCTAGTCGTATCATTGACGGCAACTATGATGGTAATTTTCATCTTCGTTCATGTTGCGGGAATTCATTATATAATTTCCGATTGATCAAAATTTGTTGGTGCTCATGTCCTTTAGAATGGTTCATTCATATTCCTATTGAATTTCAATGTTAATCATCTTTGTATTTGTTCATTAAACTTCTAAATTTCTTCAAGAGGCTGTATTTGATTTACTATCGTAGATGTTAGAATCAGGAGTCTGTAATTTTTAAGCTTATATTTACGACTTTTGAAAGAAGTAGAAGCATACTATCAACTTTAATGTTATGTGTCAAATATGCTTAGAAAATTTTAATTTACCTGATTTTACAATATTTTCTAGACACTTTACATATTGGAGATTGTCATAGAAGTGGCGATTGTTCCTGTATTTATCATCTGTTCTAGATTTCATTAACTGCTCTTGGAAATATTATTTAAGTTTGTATAGCTTCGTTGTATTTTCCAGATAGATTTTTGGTATGATGATAGAAGATGAGAGAAGGATGCATGCTTGAGCTCTAATTGGTGTAGTGTTTTGAAACAGACCCACGCTTGACAGATTATGACACACTGCTTGAAAACATACATGGTTTGAAAGCAGGGAAATCCGTTCAAGTCCCAATATATGACTTCAAGACTAGTTCTCGCACTGGCTACAGGTTCTTTTATCTCTCCAATTTCTACTTTGTAAGACTTTTAAATCTCTTTGTTCAGAGTTCATGTTTTCTCCACTTATATGGGTTACACATGAAGGTACAAGGGGACAAAAAATAAATTGAAAGAAGTAGAAGCTAAGACCCAACTCATCCCATCTTTGAGCAACATAATAATTTGAAAGCCAAGGTCCCTAATAAAGTCAGGTTCTTGGTTTGGTCAATTGCTTGGGGTAGAGTTAATACTAATGATCTTTTACAAAAGGAGAGACCAGGGATGACCTTGTCTCCTAATTGGTGCATCATTTGCAAAAGAAATCTTGAATTTTCTGATCACCTTTTCCTTCATTGTTCAATGGCCTTATCCTTATGTTGCAAATTGTTTCTAGAAGTTAATATAAGGGTCTTTCCTTTTTTCTTGTAGAATGTTGTTATCAGAAAAACGGTCTGGTTTTGGTGGAGGTAGGAAGGGTAAAATTCTTTGGGAATGTACCATGATGGCTTTCTTTTGGGTGTTGTGGAATGAAAAGAACAAAAGAATCTTTGAGGATCTCTGTAACTTTTGAATTTAGGGATACTTCTCATATTTTAATTATTCAGAAGTGGAAAGCAGTGTTGGTGTAAAGTCTTGGCTTGGGTGTTCTTTTTGCATCTTCGATTCTTTGTAGGGATTCTTGTATGCCCTCCTCAATTTGTCCTCTGGGTTGTTTTTCCCTTTTGTCGACTGCTTGTTCACACATATATAAATGTTTTCATTATGTTTATAAAATATTGTTTCCTATCAATTTTATTATTTTTTATTTTTTTATTAAGAAAACCATGAATTGTACTCTTTCAGTTAATCTTCTAGGTTATTTGAACTCTTACTTTGTGGCTCATATGTCCTCATCATCTGTTTGTTTGTTTCAATACATATCTGTGTATGTATTTTCTTTATTCTTTATTTTTTATAGCTTAATTAGTTATCTACTATTAATGTCCTTAATTTGAGTCATATTTAATCGCCTAACAGAACAGTTGAAGTTCCTAGCTCCCACATTGTGATTATTGAAGGCATTTATGCCTTAAGTGAAAGATTGCGGCCTTTGCTAGATCTTCGAGTATCTGTGACAGGTGGAGTTCATTTTGATCTTGTTAAGCGAGTTTTACGTGACATTCAACGTGCTGGCCAAGAGCCTGAAGAAATAATCCATCAAATTTCAGAAACGGTTTTTCTCTTTTCCCATGTTTAAGTATAATCTGTAGGCCATTTTAAGATACTTTTCTTTAGGCCTTCTGGCTGAGTTTCCTGATGTGTGTTTCCAGTTGTAATTGCTTTAGAATTTCTAAGTTTTTTTTTTTTTTTTTTTTCTTTACCACTTCCCAAAGAGAAAACCCTTCTACAAAGTTCTCATTGACTTCTTTTTAACCAGGTGTATCCAATGTATAAGGCTTTTATTGAGCCAGATCTCCAAACAGCTCATATTAAAATTATCAACAAGTTTAATCCCTTCACAGGATTTCAGAACCCTGCATATATTTTAAAGGTTAGTTATCTATATATCTGGTTCCATTTAACCATTTTTCTGTCCATGCATTGAAGTGCCTTGTTGTAACATTTTCTTCTTCCAATTCTAGCGCTGAGTGCTTTCTATATTGTAGTCAACAAGGTCAGTGACAGTGGATGAAATCAAGGCTGTTATGTCTGAAGAATACAGAGAAACCACAGAGGAAACTTATGACATATATCTCCTACCGCCCGGTGAAGATCCTGAAGCATGTCAATCATATCTGAGGATGAGGAACAGGGATGGCAAGTACAATCTCATGTTTGAGGTTGGGTGATAGTTAATTTAAGCCCCTTCTTCAATCTAATGTATGTGTTATAAAATAAAGCCAGATTAATGAGAACTTAGTAGCATCTAGTAAATATACCCATTTCTTCATAATAGCAATTATGATATCATGGTGTCTGGTGACCATCCATTAAGTAAATGTGTGTGCACCATCAAATGAGAAAAATGAAAATTATTTATGTGGGTTTGATTGTGGTTTCTAATTATTTATATAGTGGGAGAAATGTCATATTGATAACCTTTTCTTTTGGCTTGTATTGGAATTGGATGATGCACCTTATTCAGTTTGAGTTATCTTGGTCCTTGATTGTATCCTACTCTTATGGTTAGGTGTCAAATTACAAGCCAAAAGGAAAAAAAAAAATGCAATGATCTCGCATAGCTTGTATAACTACATAAATGCACATTTTTTTATTTTAATTCTGACACCAAATGGGCCAAGGGTCTGCTGAGACTTGCCAAGATCAAGCACTACGTGCGCGACCCATATATTTACTCCCATAATTGGGAGGTATTTACTCCCACTATAGGGGAGGGGTCTCCCCACACTTTGCAGTTTTGTGGGCAAAGGTGGGACAATATATACAATGCCAGAATTTGAACCTTGGTGGTGGAGCTTCATTTTGAACACTCCAACCACCAAGGCAAATGACCCTTGGCCATAAATGCAGAATTTATTAGAACTTAATTGTACTTTGCAATTGTGTTAGTTATGCACTGAAAGCCCCTTTCTTGATATATTTTGTTCTTTCAATTTCCGTAAGACTTGTCTTCCAAAGACTTTTAACATATTCTTCCATAAACTGGTTCCATCTCTCTCTCTCTCTCACACACACACACACACACTAGTACACACACACACACACGTGTGTGTGTGTATTATGTCATAGGGAACCTCTAGTACTAGATGCGTCTGATATTTGTAATGAAGATATATTTACTTACAATTGGGATAATAAAAGTATAGTAGCTAAATTCAACATAAGTAGTGAGCACAGTTGTAAAAGTCTTAAAACATGAACAGAACCATATGGAAAGAATAGTTAAACAGAACATACAGATATAACTTGTCAATAAAGCTGCATTATTTTTATACTTTTCTCGTCGATTAAGTTTGTTGATATGTCATGGCTTCATTGTTTAGAGTTTGTTTGAATAGTATTTATAGAGTAGTAGAAGTTTAGAGCAATTTTAGGGTTTCTGACCAGTTTTACTTGCTTTCAGGAATGGGTTACAGATAGTCCATTCATAATATCTCCTAGAATAACTTTTGAAGTTAGTGTGCGCCTTCTTGGGGGGCTGATGGCTTTGGGATATACAATTGCAACTATCCTAAAAAGAAGCAGCCACGTCTTCTCTGATGATAGGGTGTGTGTGAAGACTGATTGGTTAGAGCAACTTACTCGCAAATATGTTCAGGTATTATTTTATCTTATGCATCCATTTGTTCAGATTTGTGGGTAGCAAGTAGAATTCTTTTTTCGGCATTAATGTTAGGCCCTGAACTTTCATACATCAACTTAACATGCGAATCTGTCTTGATTATTTCACTAATTATGTTGTTTGCTGATACTATTTGACGTATTTATCATGAAAACGGCACCTTGCAGCAGCAAAAGAGAATGTTGAAGATGCATTTTTTTTTTTTTTTTTTCATATTTTCTCTATCTGATGAAATTAAAGTTCTATTATTATTTTATTATTTTTCTGTTTTCTAGCTAGTCGCTTAATTGTAATTGTTTTAACACAATGATATTGGAGGTTTTTGGTTTCAAATTAGCCGAACTCACCACAGCCTAATCCCAAGTATCTATAATTTCCCTAAATTATAAAAGAATTGCAGATTCATTTTCCCAATTTTTTTAATTTATATTTTATATTATATATATATATATATATTTTGTTTCTTTTAGTTTTCTTTATGTGATGTTTGACTTGTTGCTCTTTTTAAGGGGAGAGCCTAGTTGGTTAGATCTCTTGACGTGGAGAAAAAGGTGTAGGGATCAATCTCCTCAGAAATCTTGGAGAGGCATTTGATTTAACTGTTTGATGTGTGGTTAAGAAAAAACTGCTTGGTGTCTAGTTAAGAAAAAACTGTATGGTGTGTGGTAAAAAAAAGTTTGATATGTGGGGAATCATGCCTTTTTGCCTAGCCAATGTCATAGTTGGAGCTACAGAGGAATTCTCACAAATTCTTTATGTTTAGTTGTTTTTCTTCTTAATTTTCTTTGATTATGCATCTCTTCTGCATCACCTTTGGACATTACTGATATTCTTAACACTTTCCCTGATAAAGCATATCTGGTGATGAAGCTTTCTTATAACCTTTGTTTTTCTTTATTTCTTTTACTAGGAGATTATCATAATTGAGCAGGATATAACTTTGTTAGAAAGTTTTTCTATATGATTTTTGTTCTTCATTTTAAGATACCCAAGCCACTATGAAGTTGGCTGTGGCTCTGTTCAGCTGTGTGTTCTTCTGTCTACTTTCTCTCATCCATATCTTTCAATCTTTTCCTTGATTTTAATTGGTTTACAACTGATATAAAATGAATGTGTTGTTGAAGATCCTTGTCAAACCAGTGGACAATTGTAGGTATACATTCAAGATTGGGCAGCTTTATCTTAAGTTGTAAATTAGAACTAATAACTATTTTATCCATCTATCTGAAGTGCATGGCTTATGGGATGAAGGTTGCAAAGCTTAGAACTAACTAAAATCTTGCTGATCTTTGTATAAGGTGCAAGGTAAAGATCGTTTATATGTCAAATATGTTGCAGAGCAGTTGGGCTTGGAAGGCTCATATATTCCTCGCACTTACATAGAACAAATTCAGCTTGAGAAACTTGTGAATGATGTCATGGTATGATGCTTCCAGCTGACATACATTTCCCTTTGTCAGCATGCTGCTAATCTTATCAATCTGCAGGCATTACCAGACGATTTAAAGACAAAGCTCAGTATAGATGATGATTTGGTTTCAAGCCCCAAAGAAGCCCTTTCCCGAGCATCTGCAGATAGGAGAATTAAGTATCTCAGCCGGTATACTCTATTCCTTGCAACAATTTGCTATATTTCCATATTTAAAGAGATGTGAAAGAAATATGATTGACACTTGTCTAATTCCACATATTTGCTATCTTCAATTTGTTTGGAAATTTATGTTACTGATTTGTCCCTTTCAAATATTCTGTATATATCAAACAGTGGTATATCGCACTCGTATTCAAATCAACGGGACAAGAACATGTCAAAGCTGGCTATAGTTCCTGTTAATAATAGAAGATTTGATGGAAGGACACCAGAATCACCTGCCTCACTTGCAAACCAGGTCAGTATGTTTTGGTTTGTGAAGAATTGCTTTGGCCATCTTTATTATATATATGTGTAGATTTCTCTTCATTTGGTTGCCAAGAAGAAAAAAAATATTATGAACAATGTTTTTTACAAAAATTGTACATATTTCCCCCTTCTTTTCATCTTCTTTGGTGTGAACAAGGTGGTATATTCGCCGCCATCCACCCAAATAACAGCATTATTTTTCTTTCATAGTTTTTTTCTTTTTCTTCTTGGCTGGCAGAGCATTAATTTTTATTTGTTTCTGAATTATTTTAGGGAGCCATAAATCAACTTTCTGAACAAATTTCGACTCTAAATGAGAGGATGGATGAGTTTACATCTCGTATTGAAGAGCTGAATTCCAAGTTCATGACCAGGAAAGTTTCAGCTAGCCAACAAAACTTAGCTCTGCAGGCTGAAGCCTGCAATGGCTCCGGTCCCACTTCTCTTTTCATGAGTGGCTTGGCTAATGGTTCATTAACTGGATCACTATTACCCACTTCATCTTCTTCCTCCCAATTGGCAAGGGAGTCTCCACTTATGGATGAGGTACCTCAGTGAGCCTCATTTCTGTTTTAACTTATTGCAAGAAAAATAAACAGAGTAGTTGTAGAGTCATATGATGTATATTCACATTCTATTTATTAGGCTACATGGGTCCTAAAGGGAAACGTGTAAAAAATAAAGATCATGAAATAGAAAATATTATAAATCTCCTAGAAAAGTTAAAGAATAAGAAAATCTTACTGAAAATGGTGTGAATATGGTTTCGTGCCCAACACCATTGTTGTTTATGCTGAACTTTTACTTGTTCGAAAATTAGCGGGTTATACTGTAGAACGAGTGGAAAATGTTATCCTGATTTTAGGTAAGTGAAGGTTAAATTAACCTTTGAGAGAATGGGTTGGAAACCAAAATTTTACTGATGAATGGGAGTATACGCTTGGAGTTTACTCCATTCTAGTGGTAGGCAATGCACCCACTTGGTTCAGTTATTCTTTTTGTATGAATTTTTCAATAGTGATGTGATAGAATAAAATTAGCATTATCCTATATTCTTGAATAACCACATTTTAGCTTTCATGTGGGCTTCCTTAGATTGCTTGTCCGAAGGAAAACAATAGAACATTCTGTGACGTTTCTCATTTTTTATGTGAAATAAATACATGATGTACAGTGGTTTTAAGTACCATCAACTTTGGATCTTTATGCTAACGCTACACAGTTTGTGTAAGGTAGGTGTACTGTGTATGGGTTGTTTTATAGAAGTTTGTCCCTTTATGTGGCTGAAGTTAATAACCAATGACTTAGATGTTATGTCAAATTTGTGGCTGCTCTCAAGTCAAAATTGTCCCAATATAAACTTTTGATTACTTGAGGTTGTCTCTCTGATTAAACTCTGTTTCCTTAGCAGATCTTACTCATTGCACGAGGACAACGCCAAGTTATGCACCAATTAGACAATTTAAGCAATCTTCTGCATGAATACCGGGGAGAAAGGTCTCATCAAGAAAGAAGTGATCGGTCAAGTAGGAAGATTGATGTCGATTCCATCAGTGTCCCACTCATTTTAACTTTGGCAATTGGTGGTCTAGGCATCGTTTTGTTTAAGGGTCTGACATATCAGAAATGATCTTGCTAAGCAGCTGGTTGTTTTCATCACATTAATATGTAAATGTTTTGTTACAGACACAGAGCTCAGCTTTCTTAAGCTTTTGTACTTGAACTTGCTTATGTCAGTGACATCGGTATATATAGTTCAAATAAAGGTTCGTGTAGATACTCAGAATTGTAATTCATTATTGACCTATTGTTGATAATAGATGATATAACCACAAAGTGTTGCTAATATTTGCCAACTTTGATTGGTGAAGAACCTTTGAGACTACTGATAACTGGGAACAATCAATTCCTTTACTTATTACTTTTAATTTCTCTTGGGTTAATTACAATAGTATTATTACTTTCAATTTATCAAAAGATAATTACACTAAATAGGCACTAACTTCATACAACATGGCAAATTTTCAAATTATAGTTTTAAGTTTTAACCCATTCAGACAGATGACCTAGTAAGTTTTCCTGTTCTATTTTAATGTCATGAACATTAAGAGCCTGAAAATTGAATGACCATGTGAACAAGGGATTTCCAACTGCATATGCTGAATGCCAGGTTCTCCGATTGCTTCATCGGAATCTCAAAATGGTACTATAAAATCCATTTGCAGCTAAATTTTTTTCTAATTAAATACGTACGGCAAACTTGGTCTTGGACATACACATCTACCGGGAAATAGAGAAACAAGTCTTTCAAACTACCTACTTCAACAGATAAATGAACTGCATATTATATAAGCAAAAATGAAATACATAGGCAGCCTTAACAAGTCCAAAATCAAGCAAATTTGTAAAAGTACAACTTGGTTTTCTTGATCAGAAAAGTGAGGCTGTAACTTCCTTCACGTCCTCCACAACATGGGTATAATCAGTTGATAATTTTTCTTGCTCTTCTTGTCCTAGCTCCCCCTTAACGGGCTTGGTAAGAACCAAAACGCAGCATGTTGGCCTCTTGGTGGCGCCTGCATTTGCAAGATCCTGGAATGGCAAATTAACCAGACAGGTCAGGATAGCATCCATCAGAAAAGCAAGAGCTAGACATGGCATGTGGCTTTCTGTTCAAGGATAGAAGAAATCCTGGTGACTTAAGGGAAGTCTAAAGGCTCAGATTAATGATTTTGTCTTCTGTATACTATTTAATTGCCCTTAATGGTACAGTATATATCCCCAAGAAAAGCAGCAGCACAACTTGAGATTTCAAAAAGCTGCCCAAGATACGCAATACACAATTCATATCCACAAACATAGAATCAATGCAAATAATCATACACATTCTATTCTTAGGTATCCACTAACCTTAGGATGCAACTAGATTTGAAAAAGGGAAAAAAAAGAAGGTAAATTGTGTGGAATACTTTTCATGAATAAGAATTTCATACAAGGAAAGGAAAAGCCTAAAGGAGAGGACGAGATAGAAAGTAAACCAACACAAAAAAAAAAAAAAAAAAATCTAAAATTCTCACTAATGAATGAAACAAAACAAGGCATGTAATGCCACATCATAATGAAAACCAAAATAGAAAAATAAAAAAAATAAAAGAAAAAGAAAAAAAAAGACAAGTAAATTACTACATTACCTCCTTTGAAGGAACATAAACATAGGGAATTTCATTCTCTTCACACAAGATTGGAACATGAGTGATTACATCGATCGGAGATATGTTCCCAGCTATAACACATAATCTGCATATAAAGGAGAGCAGGGCTCATCATTCACAATTTCCATTTTACAAAAACAATTATGATTTTATATTCTTTACATTTCATGCTACCTTTTGCATTATTAAGACAAGTAAGCAATGCAAGACCATATAAGCATGTTAAAGGAAAAAGAAAAAAAGGGAAATATGTGATAGTAATGCTTCCAGCGAATGGTAAAATGTTGCTGCAAAAATTATGGACAATCAAACTGAGATAATGAGAATCCAAATATTTCGGACCACGTGGCAATATATTCCTCCATGCACAGAGCATGACTATTAATATAATGAGGCAGTAATACAGAAAATAGTCATAATTAAACTAAATCTAAATTTATTTTCAGTCGTAGAAGCCATATTGGCCAGAAAAACAGATATCTGAAAAACAAATAATGCCAAATTTCCAAATTGTTAAGTTTATAAGACATCAGTAAAAATGAAACTGACGTTAACCAAAAAAGCCTATTATTTTAACACAAAAACATCATTATTAGTAAGTAAAGCAGTTTTCGATGCTTCTTATCCAAGACAAAGCACAAGATGCTACAGGTGAGTTCTAAAGTTATAATTCCAACTATGCCACTTAGAACACTGCACCGCCAGACTTTTGCTATATCAACATGCTATTTGTTCTCAAGGGAGAAAGATAATAAGAATGAATACAGAATGCCAAGCAATTTCTGTTATTTATTCAAAGAAACAAATAAGCCTGAACTTCACTTTACGAAAACTAAAACATAAGATTTTCCAAATATATATATAGAAAACTGACCCTTTATTACCACGCCGAATACTTTTAACCACTTCTTTTACTCCTCTCTTCAAGCACTTGTGCTCAGCAGCTACAACAATACAAAAACATGACAGTTACAATAGAGAATGAATACACAATCAAACAATCTGAAAAATGACAGAATTAAATAATTTCATCAAAATAGTTTAACCATCATCACTTACAATCTAAACACATAGTATATTAAAAAAAAAAAAAAAAAAACTAAAAAACTCAATTGCCTTAACAGAAAAGCACCCATTAGTTGTCTACAAATGACAACAAAAGTAGATTTTTTTTTTTTTTTTGAGTCTATATGAGCATTCGAATTGAAACTAACACATCATCCATCACATCATCTCAAGATTAACATGGTGGTTACAACTCCTCACATTTCAGTCTAACATTATTATTACTATTATTATTATTTCGTATCCTAAAAAACCTAAATCCCGAACCTTGGGAACGAAAACGACAGCATAATATTGAGCCTTCAAAAAAGATTACTTTTTTAGCCAGAAAAACAAAAATGAAACAAAGCCATGATTAACAAACAGTAAAGAAAATAAAGCCATGATTAACAAGCATGAGACATATGGATACCTCTACGAACAAGCTTGAGGGTTCTCTTGCAGAGTTTCTTGCCAGCTAAGGGTTTAGCGATAGGAGAGAGAGCCACCAACTTCTTCTTCTCCTCCTTTTGCTGCGTCTTCTCTGCTTCACTGTCGCTTCCCATCTCTCTCGGAGTTGTACGAAACAGAGTCAGAGCAATCGATGTAGATTAGGGTTTTGCGGTTTGGGTCTGTCCGGCTCTTTTGGGTTTTGCTTGTTATTTCTAGGGTTTAGGGCAGAACCTCTGTTCTGCTTCACACGTGTAACCAGCCACGTGTTGTGTATTATTTACTAATTGGGCTTAGCTTGGGCCTTGCTGAATCTTCATTTTAGAACAAAACTACAATCTACTGCAGTGTACAAGTGAAAAACAGTGCAACTGTTCAACTTTGCAAACTTATATAGTTGGAGGCTGGGAGCTAATGAAATCAAAAATGAGAAAGGGTTAATTGCAATAAAATACCCTGAGTTTTTCTAAAAAAGCTTAATATTTAACTTATTCCTTTAATTGCAGAAGACCCCTTTGTTCACAGTTGATTTCAATCCCATTTAACCTTTGACCGAGATATGGGCAGAATGCAGAAAGAGTGGAAAATACCCCTATCCTTTGTTTTAAAAAGTCTTAATTGGCCTTCACTCTTAAAATAATAATAAAATAAAAAAACTAATGATAAAATCTTTTAATAAATGAATAAATAAATGATTCACATATATATATAAGTAATGCTAGGCGTCCCAAATTCCTTCCCTAATGACGTAGCATGTAGAGATGCACATTTGGGGAGTGGGGATAGATATAGGTCCCCCCATCCCCATCCCCACATCCCAAACACTCCCCCCCACCCAATTTGGGGAAAATGGGGATGTGGAATTTTGGGAGGAGGTATATCCATCCCCAACTCCAGTTCCCTATTTTCCCCGTTTTTTCCCATTTCCCCGTTTCCTCTATTTCCCCCGTTCCCTCATTTCCCCATTTCCCCATTGACTAAAAATTACAAATTAAACTAAAAAAACAAATATTCCATTACAAATACAAAATAAAATTCATTAGTGCATTACAAATACAAAATAAAGTGTTTCAAATAATTTAAAGTTTCAAACTAAGCCAACTTCATATGTGAAGTAACACAAACGGTTTTTTTTTTTTTTAATAAAAAAAAAAACTTCACATAACAGATTAATAGCCAATTCATTGCTCAGTACTTTGAAAAATCTCTACCCAATTCACTTTGAAGCCTACAAACAACAGTACAATACAAGAAGATGATTATATATTATAAAAAAAATTAAAGAATAAAAAAATAAAAAATATATATTATAATTGTGTTTATATATGTTTGGGGGAAATGAGGAAATGGGGATGGGGGACCTCCCCCTTATCCCCATCCCACCCATCCCCGTTTGAATATATTTGTGGGGATGGGGAAATGGGGATGGGGAGGGGTCCCCCCATCCCCATCCCCATCCCCATCCCCATTTCAATTTGGGGATGATTATCATCCCGATCCTCTACCCCCAATTTCCCCATTTTTCCTAAAAAAAAAAAATCCCCAAATGGGGATGGGGATGGGGATGGGGATGGGGATGCGGGAAAATGGGAATCCGGGGGAAAATGTGCAACTCTAGTAGCACGTGAAGTGTCAACATTACATCACTCACCACATAATCTCATGATTTATAAGATGTTGACACCTCATGTACCACATCATTTGGGAATGAATTTGGGAAAAAAAAATGGAATGCCTAGCATTACTCTAAAAAAATAAAGATTCAAAGATTTTCTTTTTGCTTCAAATTCTTTCCTCTTGACTTTCTTTCATTTTCTCACTTTCCAAACACCAAATTTTTCAAAAACCCATCTTCAATTGCATCAATTCATCACTCAAACATATTATCCAACTTCATGTTCATCATCAAAACATCACCCAAACAAACTCTTATTGCCTTTATCATCCAAATCCAACATAATCCAAACATCCTTTCAAAACTTCATCTTTATCAAAACAAAATCATCAACCTACAAACAATATCTATCAACACAACCATCTTCCCATAAACAATTGTCTAATTGCTAGTGAAATCCAACCTTACCTATGTAGTCGTTTTTAACTCCAGTAAATTTTTTTTAAAAAAATTTGTAAGATACTATTAAAACTTGAAACCAATTCAAGAGACCAGATCAATGACCTTTCTGCGTCAAATCTCCAACGAAGGGTGCATAAAGGGTTATTGATGTTGTATTGTTGTGTCCTTCAATGATTAAACATTAACAAACCAAAACTGGGAATATGAAAATCACGTGATCTTGATGTTGTGGAGGAGCATATCTGACCTTTAATGGAGATGACCGGGTTCGGTTTCCATTTTTGGAGAAGGAGATATGGTCTGGTTCAGATCTCCTTTAAAGATGGAAGAGATTTGGAGGAGATCTCAACCTATATCTTCTCCATTGAAATCTGTTTAGCTTTTTAGGTTTTTATTTATTTATTTATTTATTTTTACTCTATTTAATTTTCAATTAGAAAATAAATCATTTATAATTCATGTCCAAAGAAAATTGATGTACTAAATGACGATTTCACCCCAACCATTCCAGTCAACCGTTATCTTTAACGGATCTTGACTGACGGCAAAGGGTTCTGCTGCAATTAAAGGAATAAGTTGAATATTAAGCCTTCTTAGAAAAACTCAGGGTATGTTATTGCAATTAACCCAATGAGAAAAGAGGGAAAAAAAGAAAAAAAGAAAAGGGAGCAACCCAAAAAGTTCTCTCGATTTTGTTAAATATGAAGAATTGAAAAAAGGGTGAAAAATAGGAAAAATGAAAAAAAACTAAAAATAGTACTTTGAAAACTTTTTAAATTTTGTTTACAAGTAGATTTTTTTTGAACTTATCATCCACAAAAAAATTAGATCAAAATTCTTTCAAATCGTTGGATTTCTTGGAGGTCATTACTTTATGTTAAAATCATAGACCCCTTATAAGAGAACCACTCATATATATATATATATGTTCAATCTATAGAACATCGATGTTTCTATATGCCTCTTAAAAAAAATTCCAGCTCATCTAATCTTGACCATTAATTTGTCCAACACTCACATCCAATGATAATGTTTTAAAGTTGTTGTGATTCTCTATGCATCATAATATTACCTTATTAGCAGGTCACTCTCCTAACATTACCGTTTGTTCTTCACAAAACCCAATAGTTACCATTTGTTAGGTTTCCTTCTCAACACTATCTTCTTCTCCTTTCCAAATCCAACTCTTTTTATAAAAACATACATAAACACTTCAATCCACCATTCTTCTGAACTTTTCTTGTTTACTTGCTCAAAAACTCTTCTGAACTTTTCTTTGTTACTAGCCCAAACACTTCAATCGATTTTTTTTTTCCGAATATCCACTTCAATCGATCATTCATTTGGCTCATTGGTGTTTCAGTATGGTGTTTTGAATCGTTTATTTGCGTTCGAATTGAAATCTCGTCTCTAACTCATTCTTCTTTGCTTCATCAAGTTTAAACTCACTAGTATGTCTCATTTATGGATTTTTTGTTAGTTTCAAATTCAATATGAAATTACTTATTGTTTGAATTGTTATTTTTATCTCATCTCTATAATACATATATGGTTGTTTTGATTAGTTTCGAAATCAATATGAAATTACTTAGGGTTCGAATTTTTTATTTATCTTATCTCTGGGATTCATGGAATCAATAATGTTTTCCTGTTTGTAATTGTTTATTTATTTATTTATTTATTTTTATTTTTTTATTTTTTATTTATTTAAAATTTTTTATCTTATCTCTATAATAATCCTTCTATAATATTTAAGCTGAATGATGCATGTTCAAAATCTTGGTGATTCCTAACATCAATAATGTTTTCTTGTCTGTAATTGTTTTTTTTTTCCTTTTCTTTTCTCTATAATTTATGTATAATTTCTATGTTGAATGATGCATGTTCAAAATCTCGGCGATTCCTCGCATCAATATTTCTTTTTCTGTTAGCTATTACTTTTATTATAATTCTATCAACACATATTATTGCGATTACAATTTTACTTATAGTTCGATCATCCTATTTTGACATTGTATCAATTGATCACATATACAAATATAAAAATATAGAGATAAAGACACTTGACACATTATTTTTTACGTGGTAAAACTTCCGAAGAGAAAACATCAACGAGTTGAATCCACAACTACCGGCAAACTATCTCCCACTATGTTGAATAAAAGTACATCCTCAAAAGTGACCAATCCACCACTCTCTAAGATATCCCTTTTACTTTACCCTCGGGTCTAGTGAAAGACTTGCCTATTTTCTATCAAAGACACTTCACTCATGTCTTTAGAAAGCAACTTTCTATCCAAGACACTTCACTTATGTCTCTAGAAAGATTTCTTGCACGACTATCCGGATCGTCCCGATCCTAGCCAAGACTTCTTGCTCAACTATCTGAATCATCCCGATTCTAGTCAAGACTTCCTCGCTTAACTATCCAGATCATCCCGATCCTAGTTAAGACTTCATGCCTTTTGCAAGGACTTCGTAATCGTGATCAATGTATACAAATGCAAACATGTACAACATAGAATATGAGATCAATATATCCTATGGAAACTAAACATAGTTATGAAAGATTACAAATCAAAGTTGTCTAGCTTTTATACATGAACAAAAACCTAGAACTTGTGAATCACCAAAATACACTTAACTTCTAGATTTATTCATGCAACTAAAGCTTGAAATAAAGCATATACATTAAGTATATATTCAAGACTTTAGAACTAAAACCAAAAATGCTAGAATCATAAGATATGATCAATAAAATCTCTAGCAATCATTTATAGCACATATTCACAAAATAATCAATTAAATCTTAATAGGCTCTAAATATAAAATTAAACGTGCTAACCCTATATATATTCAACTAAAGAGTCCTAGCACATGTAAATTCTATCAATCATCAAAATAAAATCAATTGAAGCACAAATAACCCTAGGTTATAAGCTAGTCATGATACAACATACAAACATGTGAAATCTTAGATTTAAGAAAACCTAGATCACATTCAAGTCTCTAATTAGACAAATCTAGCTTATAATTGAAGCTCTATCTCTTATCAACATTTGTTCAAGTAACATACATATAAACGAGAAGAAGACCCAAGTAATTGAACATTTAAAAGAGCAGAACTCAAATGATAATTAAATACCATGTTAACTTGAGTGCAGTCACGAAATTGGTGTCGAACCACCAAAATACTTGAATAAAAGACTTCAAGGTTGCTTAGAGATGATAGAGGACTTTAAGAAAAAATAAATCTCCCTTTTGAATCACTCAATTCAATAAGAAATGAGTGAGATATGGTGATTTGAAGTTGAGAGAAATTTCAAGAAAAAATCTGCACTTAGTCTTTTTAATTTAAAAAATGAGAGGGAGAGGTGTATTTAAAAGAGAGAATGGGGGAGAGAGTGAGGTGGAGAGAAGTGGGCCACGGCCAGCCACCACCACCATGCCTCCTCAGCTCCCTGTGGAGGTGTGTGGCCTCCACAGGGGCAGAGGGGTGTCCTCCCTGTGGAGGCCACTCGCCTCCATGAGAGAAGGGGTGGTTTGGCACTTTGCCACCTATCTTCCCTTTGCTCCCTTTTGTGCACCTCTCGCATTCTTCGACCATTCTCTGGCCTCCGAACTCCGAATTTCAAATTCAATTCTA
The DNA here is from genome assembly GCA_030490815.1 of Acer saccharum. NCBI lineage: Eukaryota > Viridiplantae > Streptophyta > Magnoliopsida > Sapindales > Sapindaceae > Acer > Acer saccharum. Next base: position 20,452,131 of record CM059876.1, on the reverse strand, counting down.
TTTTTGGATTACGAACTGGGACTCTCTCACGCACATAGACAACTACGAAACTTTGACCAAAAACTTGGAATTTGACTCGATACACAAAAACGAAAACCATACACGTTAAACACACGAAAAGTTTCGTAACTTCCAACTTGAAACTCGAAAACTTATGACAGAGTAACCGAAACATTCGAAACTCAATGATGAACAATATGAGAAAATTTTCAAGTCTAATAACAATAAAATAATTATTAAAAAAAAAAAAAAAAAAACACAAGAATACATAAGTATGCCATTTCCTAGAGATAGTCCTAGAGCATGCATTTTTACAATGTTTGTCAATTTAAATCTAATGCATGTGCATACAATAACATGTGTGTGTATGTGTTATACCAATTGAGCACAATGATGTAGGGACACATATGGATGCAATCTGTGTGTGTACCTAAATGCCTTTGCAAGAAGAATAAGGTCTAAAATCTAAGTATACCCTTGATGTGTAACAATGCTTACTCCTCTTGAAGACTTCATTTTGCTTGATGAGTTGCCAATCTTTTTTGAAGCTTGATTAACCATAAACCTAAACAACTAATCAATACAAAGGAAATGTCGTTTTTATATAAAATTATGCCAACATGACTCAAAAACCTAACACAAGACACCTATAGAAGGGTAAGTCCAGACCTCTAAAGTAGGCTTATTGAAATTAGAAGAATCTACACAAAGATCATTTAAATTGAGCATCAAAGAAGTGACTGGGACATTTGATCCTCTGCCTAAAAGCTTGAACCACCATGCAGTCCTGAATTTAACCATATCTATCGCCAAGTTGCGACCAATCTCCTTATTTTCAAACAACAACTTATTTCCAGTTTCCCATATCGTCCATACCATCACTGAAAATAAAGAGCTCCAAGCTCTCCTACTGTTGGCTGAAGGACACAACCCTAGACACCCCTCAGACCACTCCAGAAGGTTAGAGTTGTGGCAACTGGTAACCTCCCACCACCCCATTCATTTCTTCCAAAGAATCCAAGACCATCGGCAATTTAAAAACAAATGGTCTATTGTTTCGATCTCTAAGCCCCACAAAGGACAAGCCATGCTATTGCCTTGAAACAAGCCAGACTGATTTATTACGTCTCGGAATAGTACTCTCCATTTGATAAGTTGCCACACGAAGACCTCAACCTTGTGGGGGCAGAAACCATTCCATAAAACAATAGTCATAGAGATGTCCATCGGGGAAGAGGCTTCAAGGAACTTACAGAAGGAATTCACCGTCAAGGATCCACTGGAATTGAAATTCCAAGCAATTGTATTCTGGATCATTGCGCGAACCTTCAAGTTGTTAATAGTAGTCATGAAACAATTCCACTGATTCACTTCCTCTCCAAACAAGGGTCTCATCAAATTCACCTCCCACTTCTAATTTGATCCAAGCCATAAGCTAAATTCTTAAATGAAGAACCTTTTATTTGTTGAAAGAGCGAAAATCCTCGAAAAAGCCTCCATCAAGGACCTCAAATCCCACCTAACATTGTTCCAAAATCTGATCCTCTTACCTCTACCCAAGACCAACTCCAATCCATCCATAAGCAACTTTGCCGTTTGAGCATTTAAGACATACAAGGACCGAATTGCCATCACAAAATGGAAAACTTGAGATTGGCCTTGCCACTCCCAAACTAGAATCGTCTTGTCAACTTTATACTTAGCATAAATAATTCTTCTCCAAAATGCAAACTGTTCACGATCGAACCTTCAAGCCCATTTGGCCAAAAGACCTTTGTTTTTATCATCCATCCAACCAATACCTAACCCGCCATTTTTTTTACTCATGCATATCGAAGCCTAATCAATCGTGTGAATTCTCTTCCTTACAATCCCATTACCCCATAAGAAATTACGTTGTAACTTTTCGATCTTGTGATCCACATCGATTGGCATCTTGAATACGGACTTGTAGTACGTTGGAATGCTCGATAACATCGCCTTAATCAAAGTAAGACGACCTCCAATCGATAAAAACCTCACTTTCCAAGGGGCCAATCGCCTTTCAATTTTTTCCATCACCGGGTTCCAAAACACCTTTGACTTTAGGTTACCACCCAAAGGCAATCCAAGATACAAAATATGGAGGGATACTTTTTTACATCTAAAGGCCGAATTCACCTTCACCCTTTCTTTTTTACCAACCTTGGCTATGCAAGATTTAAAGAAATTAATCTTAAACCTGAGGCCATTTCAAAACACCTCAAAATCCTTCTTAAATTGACAAGATACTTAAATTTTGGTTCAATGAACAAAATCATGTCATCCGCAAATTGTAGATGAGAAACTTGCACCTCTATTTGGCCAAAACTCACTCATCTCATTATATCCCTCTCCACCGCCTTCTCCAACAATTTATTCAAGGCTTCAACCATAATGTTGAAAAAAAAAGAAGATATCGGATCTCCTTGGCGAAGTCCTCTCTCCGTACCAAACCTTTTAGTAAGGCCTTCGTTGACTAGAACCAAGAGTGTCGGAGTAGATATGCAACTCTGCATCCACCACCTCCATCTACTTTCAAAACCTATATTCTCTATACAAGAATCCAAAAAGGAGTGATTGACGCTATCATATGCCTTTTCAAAATCTTCACAATGAGAACACCAATATCATCATGCTTCCACATGTGAATTATTTCGTTAGCTATCACAAAGCTATTGATAATTTGACATTTTTTTGGAAAAATCCATTTGAGTTTCTCTAATGACCGAGCTCATCACTCTTTTGATTCAGTTGGCCAAAACCTTCGCTAACATTTTATACATGGATCATACTAGGCTAATCAGTCTATAGTCTTTTATGGATTCTAGTGAACCTTACTTGGGAACAAGGGCTAAAAAGGTATTATTCAAATCCTTCACGATGTTACTGTCCTTATGGAACTCTTCGATGAACCGCATGTAGTCCTTTTTAATAGCCTCCCAATTGGCCTTTACAAAATTTAAGTTTAATCCATTCGAGCCAGGTGCCTTGTTACCGTCACAACTACACACTGTTTCCTACACCTCTTCAGAGCTAAAAGCTTCCTCCAAAGCTTCCTTCTCCTCTTCTGATAGCCTTTTCATTCCAAGATTAGAAATAATTGGTCTCCTCCAATGCTTTTTCTTGAAGTAATTGAACACCCCATCCTTAACTTGAGTGGGGGTTGTCAGCATAGATCCGTTAAAAACCAACCCTCAAATTGATTATTTCTCCCCTTTACATTGACAATACTATGATAATACTTCGAGTTCCTATCTCCCTCAAGCAACCACATAATCCTAGACTTTTGTCTCCATTGTTGTTCCTCTGCACGAAGCCCTTTCCATAACTGAGATATTAAGTTCGTTCGTTCCCCCTCAAATTCGATAGTTATTTGACAATAGCCGTCTTACTCTCCATCTCAGCTAAATTTACTTCTAGATTGCTAAGATTTTCCGAATCCATCTTCTTTAACTTCCCCCACTTTTTTAGGATAGATTTAGTGGCTTTAACTTTTGATGACAGAGTGAACCCCTTTGAGCTAAGAAAGTAAGGTAGGAGAGACCGAAAACCGGTTCAACCGAACCCAAGAATCCCTATACCTAAAATTGGACCAAGTAAAAAACATTCCTTGCATAGGAATGTCGATAACCATGGCTCTCCATCGAAGATTTATTGCATTCACCTTTTCTTTTCTCTGATGGGTCGAGAATGGTGTTAAAGTTGCCACCAATACACCACAAAGAAGGGAGGATAGCTTGTGAGCTGATTATAAAGTCCCATAGCTCACGCCTTTCATTTTCGACATTCAGCGCGTTGTCGTTGCAAAAAACTGCCATCCTTTTAAGAGCGACCAACTCTCCTGATAAAATAATGCATCGATCCGATGTAATGCAGTCCCTAACATTAAACAAATTACCATTCCACAAAGAAATCAACCCTCCTTCCCCATCAAACCAACCATGTCATCACCAACACTTTTCGAAAGAAAAACTCCACCTAAAGATTTAACAATCCTGTGATCAAACACCCTAAGTTTTGTTTCTTGCAAAAGACAAAGGACCGGTTTATGGACTGAGACTAGCTTTCTCACCACCTTCATTTTCTCTACTCTTCCTAAGCTTCTAACATTCCAAGATGTAGCTAACATTAACACCAAATGAGACCCTAAACACACACCCACTTGCAACACATTTACTGTTTCTTTCCCTCCTTATATCTAATAATATCTTCCACCTCTCTCCTAGTGATCTCATTGACCACTTCCAACTCATTGCCATTGAAATCAAATCCCAAATTGACCTCCGTTTAAATAACATTGGCTACTTCCTCCTCTATATTCCATCGATCACCATTATCCACCTTATCCCTTTTGGCCTTGAAATCAACCCCCTTTGGCCATCCCATTTCTATTACCTTCGTTATTTCCTCTTCTAAACACCACCTTGGATTGTCACTGACTTCTTCCATACCTTTTCCATCTTCCAAACCAACTCTATCTCTCGACTCTCTACCCTTATGTTAGGATTATGCTCAATAGCAAGAGTGTAATGTTGTAATTAACAATCTTTTTCATATTAATAAAGTGATTTCTGGTTAACAAATCGTATAGCATTTATAGTTTAATATTATAATTGTCAAAGTAAATAATCATAAGGTCTAAAGACTATGGGAAAAGAAGAATTGTTCGTACATCTGGGTATGTATGTGGTAGACACAATTCTTTAGTTAGTCTTGAATAATGTTCACAACTTAAGTTAAAGGTTGGGCACCTTTATCTTGTTAAAGTTGTAGAATTGTTTTGCTAGCATTTGAGTTTGATCAAATGAGATATGATGAGTCTAAAATCATCGGAGTGTCTTCGAGCAAAAGGATCTAGTGCACTAGGTGCATTGAACTGGATCACAATAAAATACTTTATCTATAACCGTCAGTAGATAAAAGTCTTTTCATTATCAGGACAATCGGAGAGTCTATCTTAATCCTGAGATAAATGATGGACTTATGGTTGCAAGTGATATCATTTGAGTTATCAATGAGTACGATTATATCGCATAGTCTATCCTCGATAGTTTGGTGATATTCATTTGTTAATCGATAGAGGACTTCATTTATAGATATGGACATCGTGGCTCCATTTAATTAAATGAGAGTATAATATCATCATATGGATGTTTTGAGGTAATTGGATATTAAATCTCAACGTTGAGTTTTCGATAGTGTCTATTGAAAACATGGCTTCTGGACAAGTCAAAATATCCAAGTTCAAAACGTGGTCATATGAGTAAATATGGTAACTTGGAGAGTTATAGGCGGTCTATGAACTCTTGGCGATTACTGATATTAATCACGAGGATACACTATCTCCTATATGATTGTCTAGGGTATGAATGAGGAGCATCTTCCTTTTCTATCTTTATTTAAGAGTTCAGTTTTAGCTCTTTAGTGGAATGAGTTAAAATTAATGGATCGGACCTAAGTGAATCATTTGTTGATTGTGATTAGGTTATGTCTATTGAAGCTTAAATTTAGATGGCCCGCCAAGATCCCCAATCCACACGGACTTGCATGGATCACTTGATATATTCTACCGGACCAATTTAAGGGTCCATCTAGAATTGCATTTAATATATTAAGAATATAATTTGCACATTATTTATGTAATGGGCTGCTCAATTATATTAATATATTAATGAAAGACATGTGGGCTTGTTTCTTTTAGTAAGAATGGGTCTGGTTCACATGTGGGCTTTTTATTTAAAGTCCAATGGATTAAATGAAATAAGAAAATAATATTAGGCCCAATTTTATTCAAGTGGGGCGGCAAGGTTAAAGTTTTAACCTAATATATTATTTTGTTTCATTTGTTTTAATTAAATAAGAATTAATTAATTTATTAATTAATTGTTTAATTAAAGAAACAAATCTTTTCTAATCAGGAAATATATTTCCTAAAAGTAAAAGTAAAAGACTTGTTTGATAAGGAAATAAATAATTAGTTTTATTTATTTAATCAAATAAGAAGTCTTTTTATTTAGTCAATAAAAGAATAGAATAAAATATCTATGAGTAAGATTAGGGTTTGAAGTCTAAAAGTTGAAAAGAATTAGGGTTGAATTTCGGTCACCCTATATAAGTGACATGATGAAATTCGGCCAACCCTAATACACAACTACATAGAATTCGGCAACCCTAAAGGAGAAAGGAAGCAAAATTTGGCCACCCTATATTTTTCTTGCTATAGGGTTCGGCCACCACATACATGTGTTCATGATACAAATTTCTTCTTCTTCTCAATTCATAGAAAGCTTTTTATTCTACCAAAAACAAAAATGAGTGTTAGATTATTCTTTGATAGTATACTATTTGCTTAATCATCAATAAGCTTGTGTATACGATATCGATCTAGGTTCACGCGAGTTTCGATCATTAGATTGAGAACTCAAAAGTGACCGGAATAATCTTAGTAATTCTTTTGATTGTTTTTGTGACTAACAAAGAAAAGAAAAGTTTTGCTTTGTCCATTCACAGGTTTGCAATTCAAAGAAAAGGGAGACCACACTCCTAGGTGATCCACGTTCGTGCTAGGATTGAAGATCTTGCGGATTACCATCGACGTAAGTCAATCGGATCACGCGACAAAAGGTATTCTACTTTTTGTTATTGTATTTGTATGTTTAATTAATTAAAGGGTTTAAGGTTCATAAAGGAAAAATTTTTAAAAGTCACTAAATCTAATTTTTAGTATCGCTTCCGCTGCGTGTACTACTTTTGTTATTTTTCCCTACACCTTAGACTGCCTAGTCTTCATGTTGTGCTTCTTAAACAAGTAGCCTATTTTCCTCCCTTTGCTTTTGGTTTTAAGACATGGGGATTTCGACAACTTATTTGCCTATCTCCCTTCTTGATTCCCCAAAGCTTGAGTCGACTCTCTCTCATTTTGTTCCATCGTTCCTTTACCACTTCCGCTACCTTTCGATGAGATCCTTTTACAAATGAGAGAGTTCACCTCTACTTGATTAGTATATAGATAAACACCGATTTTGATTCCTGAGAGGTTCATGTCCTTTTCTGCTAAACCTCTTACTTCTCATTCTTCACCGTCAAACTCACTCTGAAAATCTTTAAATCTCCTTATGAATCCTTCTGTTAACCGAAAATTTAGACAATTAATTCAAGGAAGAGCTTCTCCCACTTGAGAACCGCTACATTGCCTATCACGGTAGCACCCCTAATCAACCCAGCCCGTTTATCAGGAAGAAGGGGCCGGCCCTCATTCGACCGCGCCTATGTGCAGGCACGCTAGGGTTGAGCGCTATGCAACCCGGGACCAGCCTCCCTCCCCGAAGAACGCTTGCGAGGAAAGGATGCCTGAACCAAAATGAGGGGGGAGGGGGGAGGAGGGGGGGGGGGGGGTGGGGAGAGACCCCGCCTCCAGAACCTCTACCCATCTGAGAACCGGCTCCCGCTCCGTCACCAACAAGAAGGACTGCTTCCTCCAGCAGCGGACCCGCCTCGGTGGCCATGCTCTCCACAGCGATCCCTGCCTCATTCCCCATGGCGCCCTCCTACGATGCGAGCGATCCCCTTTAGAAGAACCCCCAGGAGCTCACCAGCGTGTCCTGCTCCGTAAGAGCTGATGCCAGCCCTTGCCTCCAGCTCACACGAGATAAAAGGGTGCTGGGAACACCTGCAAGGCACCAATGTCGCCTCATTAATGAGGAAGCAGTAAGCACGACTGAGGAAAAACAGCATCCAACGGTCGAGATCGCCTACTGGCCGCGCTACACCAACAGCTGGATGACGTTCCATCTCAGCACTAATTGAAGGTCAACTGTCCCTTACATGCAAAGGGATGCTGGTTTCCTCAGCAAAATACTTGCAGAAATGCAGCAAGCATGAAGAAGAAAATGGTGGAAGGAAACGCCTGACAGGGTGCAGCGGGACAGGCGCTGACACTGTCCCCTACCAAGCCAGAACTTTGATAACGACCTACTACCGCCACGAAGACCCCTTACGACCAATGAAAGCTCGTAGAAATGCCACCTTTTCACCACCTCAGCCCTACAGAAGCACTGATATGGACCTGAGGCCTAGGTGGAGCGATCGGAGCCCTCTAAGGCGTGTGTTAACCCCGATTCTGCCCTAAATCAGTGGCTGGGATTAGTCCCGCCCATTGCGCCCTGGGAACTAGGGCCCCCACCTACCAACACTGATGCTGGCGCCAAGGCAAAGCCAGTAGGGTGCAATCCTGATCCTTGATTCCTTGAAACCGCCATTATGGATAGGAGGGAACGGTGGAGATTTAACCGAGGATTCCCGCCTAAATAGACGACCCCTACCTGCCCCCTACCAGCGACCTTATAAATACCCCTACGTCCCACAAGGGGAGGGGAGAGGCCCCTTTTAAAAAGTCAAAGCTCTTATGTGTGTTCTACTTGGCTACTACCCCGCCTAGTAAAAGCTCCTATGTGTGTTCTACTTGGCTACTATCCCGCCTAATCAAAACTCCTGTGTACAGCCTATTGAATGAATCCCTTTTTTTTTTTTATTTTCTCCTAGTGCGGATCTTTGTATGTTGCATCCTTATCCCGCTAGTGAGCATTGTGTAATAGCCGAATGTTGTACATGAATTGATGAACAATGTATCCCATGGTTAAGCAATAAAAGATACACCCACTCACCCCCTCAAACATATATAAGCTACCTTCCACACATCGGCATACCATCTCAACCTCTGCTCCATAGTGTAGGACCGGTCCTACTAAGCAGTATCGGCCCTAGTACCCGGACAGAGGGGACTGCACCCTACCCGGTCTGGGGCCAGCTGCGGCGCACCCCGTACGCCGCGGTCCAGGTTATCCTGGGAAAGCCCCCGATGGATTTTCAGGATAACAGTTTGGCACTGTCTGTGGGAAACTCACACGCAGTGTGTCTTTCTCTTACCATCAAAAGCACCCTAGTCAGTCTGGCTAACATGAGGTTGAGATCATCCACGAATCAAGCCGACCTTTCGGGGAATCGCTCCTACCTTGCTACCCACGGAGCATAATCCTCCGAAGGAACCCCAACCCAAGGCCCGCTACCGCGGGTAGAAGGGCCGGCCCAAGCCAATGCAGTCGAGATCGAAGCTCTTCCTTCCCCCGGGCCACAACAGCAAAGTGCCTTCAACCGCCACGTCTCCAACTTCCTAGAGGGATTGCGGCAAGAGCTGCTGGGCTCGCACCATGGAGAGGCAGGACCTAGCAACCGGGCTCACGTTTTTGACAGGTTGGGTCCCGCCAAGGCCGTCTTCAACCGATTGGGGCCAACCGGGGCCATACCTAGAGCAGCAGCACCAGGGCCACGGAGAGCCCGGTTAGAAGTAGGCGCTCCCCGAGCCTCGCCACCTCTAACAGGTCACCCAGCTCGCCCCGCCACGACGGGAGCAAAAGAGATCTCTGGCACCGGGAGCAGGACCGAGGGCACCCACAACCGCAGCAGGAACCGGAGCCCACCCATGCGAGGCGAGGAGGCCCGGCATGAGGCATCAGCTGCTTTCAGAACCGCAGCCCGGGAGGAGGGGGCTGAAGCCCAGTCAAGAGAAAGAGGTCGGGGCCATATGGAGGAGCAGATGAGGAAGATGGCAAAGCGCCTAGAGGAGCTGGAGAAAGACAAGGTCAAGTACAAGGGGATGAAGAAGGACCCCCTCGGGGAGATGAATGCCCCAATGTCGAGGGAAGTTCGACATGCTACCCTCCCTCCGAAGTTTAAAATGCCCGAAAAAGTGTATTCAGGCGTGGAAGATCCCTTAAGCCACCTAGAGTCTTTCGTGCAGCAAATGGAGGTACAGAATGCATCCCGCAAGGCCATGTGCCGAATGTTCCCCTGCACTCTCACGGATTTCGCCAAAACATGGTTCAGAAAACTTCCCGTGGGGAGTGTTAGCTCGTTCACCAAACTGTCAAGGGACTTCTGTGCTCAGTTCCAGGGTGTCAAGCCGCCCCCCAAAGACCCCATCCTGCTACAATACATAGTCCAGAAGCGTGGGGAAAAGCTCAAATCCTATGTGGAGCGCTTCCACAAAGAAGTCATTCAAATGGGAGTGTTCGCCGAGAAGGAAACTCTCACCAATTTCAGAAAAAATCTCTAGGTGGGGAAATTGTGGCGCTCCTTCAGCAAAGATAAGCCTGAAACTTATCAGGAGGCATATAGCCGGGCTCTGGAGCAAGTGCAGCTAGATGAGCAATACCGCATCAAGATAGAGCATGACGAGTCACGCTCCAGCAAGCAGTAAAAAAGAGACACCGGTAACCAACGAAAAGAGAAGGAGCCGGCTCCCAAGTTCAGAAACAATCCTCTGAACCGGTCTACCTACCGCCTGCCTCCGTTACCTCCTAGCAGACTGCGTCCTTTTAGAAGGATCTCCCCGCCTAGGAAAATTCGAAGGACGCCATCGCTTGTGAGAGAGGTCACTAGAATCGCCCAATCAGAAGAGGAAGAGTACACCAATTACACCCCTCTCAATGCCCCGAGGGAAACCATCTACCTAGCAATCCGGGACAAGGGGCTCCTGACGAAGCCCGACCCCATGAAGCTCCCGGCAGACAGGAGGAACAAATACAAATACTGTGACTTCCACTGGGACATAGGGCATAACACCTCGGAGTGCTTCAGCTTGCGCAACCAAATCGCTGGTACCTCTAATAACTCCAGAAAGAATCACGCCAAGAAGATTCCTCAGCACGATACCGGGGGTCAGGTGCTGAAAGTTGGCAAGGACGCGTCGCCCCGCTCCAGCTCTGCACAGATCATATTCACTGAGGACGACGCCTACAATACGGTCTAGCCCCATGATGATCCTATGGTGGTCACCGACCAGGTGGCAAACAACCGGGTAGCCCGGGTCATGATTGACACTGGGAGTAGTGTAAGGTTTATGATTTGTATTGGCTTAATTCCATTGCAAAACACTCTATGATTGTATTAGTTGTTGCTTAGGACATTATTTGAAGAAAGGAAGCTTAAAGAGTGAAGAGCAACGTCTAGTGCAAAAGTCGTCTTCAAGAGGTGAAAAACGTCAAAGGTAAATCTTGACTTCCACCCTCTTGCAAGGCGTTAGCGCACACACACACAATTCATACATGTGTGTCCCTACATCGTGGTTCAAACATTTGGTATAACACATTCACACACTTCATAGCATGCTCATGCATTGATCTTGTATTGACAAACATTGTGAAATTGCATGCTTTGTGACTATCTCTTTGATATGGCATGCTTGTGTGAATATGTGTTTATTTATTTCTGTATTTTGTGTTTAGGACTTGAACATATTCTTATTTAATGCCTTATTGAGTTCCGGTCGTTTCGGTTACTCATTCATAAGGTTTCGAGTCCAAACAAGTTGACTATGCTACTTTTCGTTCTCATTTGTTGTGTTGACTTCATCGTCGGATTCCGAGATGATTTCTCAACCATTTTTCAAAGTTGAGTAGTCGTAGTCGTGTGTGAGGGAGTCATGGTTTGTAATCCAAAAATGGATTCGAAATCGGAGGTCGGATGCTCAAGATATGGGCCGACGAACCGAAGGAGCGTGCGAGAGGAGTGTGAATCACGTGTGGCCACTTGGCCAGCCCGTGTGGGAGGCCGTGGGCCCCACGGGCAAGGGAGCCCTCTGCTCCCGTGGGCCCCACGCGCCCCCCATGGGGTGGTGACATGGCGGCTCATGATTCACTCGGAAAATCTCTCCTTTTCCCTCCTTTTAAACTAACCTCCTTCCCTCCACACTAATGCAATTTTTTGAAGAACACTTGATCATTCTCGCATCAATTTTTCTACAATTTTTGTTTACTTGTTTTGATCATATCTCTCTCATACGAACTCAAAATCATTCGATTCAAAAACCAAAATTGTTGGTCTCGAAGCGAGCTACAAACCCCAAGCATTTCTAGAGGCAGTTGACTTCGGCATTTTTCTCAGCTGGTCCATTTCCAGTCCGTGGTCAGTTTGTATGTTTCAACTTCTTCTTTTTCAATTTCATCTTTGATCATCTATTGATTCTTTCCATTTGATTGATGAAATTTGTTGAGAAGTATGTTAGATCACATGCTAGGGTTATTTGATCATTTGTTAATTGAGTTTTAGCTTTGTGATTTGTTTTGAACATATATGTGCTAAACTTGATTTATCATGAAATTGATTCTAGAAAATATATGTGTGATGTGCTTCATGTTATTTTCTATGTTTTATTTCATGATCTAAGAACTAGGTTTTTTTTTAGTGTGATAAATTGAATATTCATACCTTTATTCTTATTGATTTGCATGTCTTGATTTCTAGATAATTTTGTGATTGTGTGTTGAAATCATATTCTAGACTATCATTGAACATGTACATTTTGCTTGATTGATCATCTAGCTTAATTTGATTGTGCTTGCATAATTTGCATCACTTTAGATCATAGCCTTGCATAAGGTTGAAGTCTCTTGCAAAGTGAGTGAAGCTTTGTGTAGAGCAAGGGAGTCTTGACTAGGACATGTGGTCCGGATAGTCAAGCAAAAGTCTTAGTTAGGAGTGTGGTACTCCGGATGGTTGAGCTAGGAGAGCTTAACTAGGATCTTCGTGATCCGGATAGCTAAGCACGAAATCTTCCTAGAGACGTGAGCGTCTTGGATAGGAAGTTGCTTTCTAGAGGTGTAGGACACATCTCGGATAGGAAGTAGGCTTGGTGATTCACTAGCCCGAGGGTAGATTAGGAGTTGATAGCTTGAGCGGATATCATGAGTGATAGCTTGAGTGTGTAAGTCCTTTTTCACATAGTGGATTGCTTCGCCGGTGGTTGTGGTATCAACCCGTGGATGTTTCCTCTTTGAGGTTTTACCACGTTAAAACACTTGTGTTCATTTTTGCTTTAACTTTTCTTTATCTTCCATTTCTTTCATTGATTGCATATCTTGTAAATTGATTAACTCTTGTATAAGTGAAATCAATTAATTTGTCAAATTTATTCAAGTGTGCATTTTCATTGATATATTCTGCATTAATTTTTAATTGGGAGAATTTGGAGTCTATACCTATTCACCCCCCCTCTAGGTATATTTCACTACTACAATAAGGGAAATTTCAAGTAGTTTAGACATCATCTTCAAGGAGACGTTGGACCGCTGCCAACTCCGCCAGCCGTGCTTCTATAGTTGCACCACCCCCTCTATGGGTTCACCGGGGACTCGCTGATGCTAGCTGGTTCCATAATACTCCCTGTAGCCATAGGAGAAGCGCCTCGACAGGTTAACAACATGATCGATTTTGTGGTAGTAGACATTCCAAGCACCTACAACATGATCCTGGGACGGCCCTTCCTCTCAAAGATTAGGGGAGTCCTATCAATCTACCACAATGTCTTGAAGTTCCTGGTAGGGGAAGAAGTTGGAATCCTGAAAGGGGACCAGCAGATGGCGCGAAGATGTTATGCCGTGTCATCCAATCCCACAGTGCTGGTCAAGCAATGCTCCCAGATCACCACAGATAAAGACCAGGGAGAACCGGGCGCGGAAGGCGTCCCCCAACAGGCAGGCCTCATGATTAACACGGTGTTGCCAGGCACAGGAGGAGAGCCCTTGGGAAACGTGACGGGACGGATGGAGGTTGAAGAAGATACATTCGAGGAAGAAACGCCGGAGGAAGAAAGAGGAGGGCCGGCCGAAGAATTGGAGGAGGTCGTGGTAAGGGAAGAAAACCCTCCCAAAACAGTGAAGATTGGATCCACCTTGGCTCCAGAACACAAGGCCATGCTACAAAAAGTGCTCCGGGATTACAATGATGTATTCGCCTGGTCCCATGAGGAGATGCCTAGCATCCCCCCTAACCTCGCAACACACCGACTCAACGTGGATCGAACCTTCAAACCAGTAAAGCAAAAGAGGAGGTACTTCAACCCAAACAGAAACTCGGCAGTACAAGGAGAAGTGGACAAGCTCCTCCGCGCCGGATTCATCAGGGAAGCGCGGTACCCAGAGTAGATCGCCAACGTGGTCATGGTCCCGAAAGCCAATGGGAAATGGCGAATGTGTGTAGACTACACTAACCTCAACCGCGCCTGCCCAAAAGACAGCTTCCCCATCCCCAAGATTGATCAGCTTGTTGATTCGACTGCGGGCAACAAGACCTTGAGTTTCATGGACGCCTTTTCCGGTTATAATCAGATCACCATGCATCCCTCGGACCAAGAGAAGAACATCTTCATCACAAACCAAGGTTTGTACTGTTACAAAATGATGCCTTTCGGGCTTAAGAATGCCGGAGCCACGTACCAGAGGCTGGTCAACAAGCTATTCAAGGAGCAGATCGATTGCACCATGGAGGTCTATGTGGATGACATGATAACCAAGTCACAACAGGTAGAGCAGCACCCAGACCACCTCAGAGAGACTTTCGAGGTGCTCCGACAGAACCAAATGCGATTGAATCCGGACAAGTGTGTGTTCGGGGTATCAACCGGGAAATTTTTAGGCTTCATGGTCCACGAAAGGGGGATCGAAGCAAATCCTGAAAAGATCAAAGCAATACTCAAACTCCAGTCCCCCACTACCCTCAAACAGGTGCAAGGATTGATTGGCCGACTCGTTACCCTCAACCGGTTCATATCACGGTCCACCGACAGGTGCCTCCCGTTCTTCCAAGTCATCAAAAAGGGGAGAGGGATGAACTGGGATGAGGAGAGCGAACGCGCCTTCAGGGAGCTCCAGAGTTACCTCACCAACCCCCTACTACTCGTTAAGCCATTGCCAGGGGACACCCTGCAGCTCTACCTCATCGTATCAGGCACGGCGACTAGTGCAGCCCTTGTAAAGGAGTGTGAGGGGGGGATCCAGAGACCCGTATACTATGTGAGCCGCTCCCTCAGCAAGGCCGAAAAGAATTACAACCAGATGGAGCAGCTCGCTTTCGCCTTGGTGGTTGCGGTGCGCAAGCTGCGCCCTTACTTCCAAGCCCACTCAGTAACGGTACTCACGAACCTCCCTTTCCGACAGTTTATGCAACGACCTGATGTGTCAGGCAGGCTAGTTCTGTGGGCCCTCGAGCTAACCCAGTATGACATCACCTTCAAGCCCCGCGTTGCAATCAAAGGGCAAGCGCTGGCCGACTTTGTGGCGGAGTTTAGCGGGAACCCGAGCTTTCCCCAGGAGGAGGGGCCCCTTGCCCAGATAGATAACAACATCCCGGTTCCGGGGGAAGAGTGGCCCCCCTCGGCGTGCATTTGGACACTATTCGTAGATGGAGCCTCCAACCAACATGGTTGTGGAGCAGGTATTATGCTAGTCGACCCTGAAGGGGTTGAGACATCTAACTGCATAAGATTCGAATTCAGAGCTACTAACAATGAAGCGGAGTATGAAGCACTCCTTGCCGGCTTGACTGCAGCCCGAGAATTGGGAGCCCGATTCCTCGCCATCAAGAGCAACTCACAGTTGATTGTGAAACAAGTAGCTGGGACCTATCAAGCCAAGGGCGACAACATGTCCACCTACTTAGAAAAAGTACAACAAGCGATCAAGGCATTCCAGATGGTCAAGATGGAATAGATACCTAGGGGCGCTAACCACCGAGTAGATGTCCTCGCCAAGATCGCAATAGGGGGAGGACAAACCCCCCCCCCCCCCTAGGGGAGTCCGGTTGCAACTTTTAAGCCGATCAAGTATTGCTAAAACCGCCGAGGTCCACCCTGTTGACCGCCTCCCCTGTTGGATGGATCCGATAGTGGACTACCTTCACAGCTAGAGATTGCCTGATGACCCCACCGAAGCCAAGGCCATAAAGAGAAAATCAACCCGGTATTGTCTTGTGCAGGGATACTTATACCGAAAGGGGAAATCCTTGCCTCTCCTTAGATGTCTTTACCCTGACGACGCCAAATGGGCGCTGAAAGAGGTTCACTCAAGCGACTATGGCGATCATTCAGGGGGAGACGCCTTGGCTCACCGAGTTTTGAGAATGGGATATTTCTGGCCCACCCTCCATGAGGATGCACGCCTCTTTGCCCGCTCATGTATACCATGCCAGAAAGTGGCAAACCTCTTGCACCAGCCTCCAAAGAGACTTTCCACCATCTCATCCCCTTACCCCTTCGCTGTATGGGGAGCGGACTTAATCGGACCATTGCCCGCCGGAGCAAAGCAGGCCAAATACGCTGTTGTTGCCATAGACTACTTCACCTGCTGGGTGGAAGCAGAGCCGCTAACGAACATCACCGAGGCAAACACGACAGCTTTTATCAAAAAGAATGTGGTATGCCGCTTTGGGGTGCCTAAGGCCATTATCACCGACCTAGGAAAGCAATTCTACAACTACAGCTTTAGAGACTACTGTGAGGATTTGAAGATTGAATGCCGCTTTGCATCGGTGGCTCACCCTCAAACGAATGGCCTGGTTGAAGCCACCAACAAGACAATCAAGAAACTGTTGAAGAAGAAGCTGCAGGAAGAAAAAGGAGCTTGGGTGGAACAGCTCCCTAACATCTTGTGGGCCTACCAGACCACGAAAAAGACCACGATTGGAGAGACTCCTTACTCGCTGGCTTTTGGAGTCGAAGCGGTCCTCCCCATTGAGCTGAAGCTTCCAACCTTTCGCGCCCACCTCTATAGCTCAGAGGACAATGAGGATAAACTCAGAGTTTGCCTGGATCTCCTAGAGGAAAAACAGACCGGAGTGGCACTAAGGGTCATGGCCTACCAACAGAAGATTGCTCGCTGCTTCAACAAAGGAGTCAGAACCAGGAGCTTCAAGGAAGGCGACCTAGTATTGAGAAAGGTCACACAGAATACTCATCGCCGTTCAGACGGTGTCCTCGCTCCAAACTGGGAAGGACCGTACCTCATCAAGGCAAAGGTGAGCCAGGGAGGCTATAAGCTAATGGACCTCGATGGGGACCCCATTGGGCATACTTGGAATGCGGATCATCTAAAGAAGTTCTACCCCTAGTAAGTCGAGAATGATGGAGAGTGGCAGTCCTACTGTAGATAGAGCTAGTTCTCCTGTTTCCCTTTTGTGTAAGCGTGACCCGACAGGCACTTCAGAGCCGGGGTTCAGCAAATGGATGAAGCGGCCTTGACCGCCTATACTTGGGGTGTGTGTGTGTGTGTCCCACCTCCTTTTGAATTAATGAAAAGCTCTTCCTCTCAATTGATAGCCTCTTTTAACTCGCCTATGATTACCGGGTACCTCGGACGAGCTACCACGATGCCTTGAGCATGGGTATTGTCCCCTCAAGAAGGGACTTGGGCTTAAGTGGCCCTGGTTGCCTACCAAGTCCAGAATTACCGGGTACCTCGGACGAGCTACCACGATGCCTTGAGCATGGGTATTTTCCCCTCAAGAAGGAGCTTGGGCTTAAGTGGCCCTGGTTGCCTACCAAGTCCAGAATTACCGGGTACCTCGGACGAGCTACCACGATGCCTTGAGCATGGGCATTGTCCCCTCAAGAAGGGACTTGGGCTTAAGTGGCCCTAGTTGCCTACCAAGTCCAGAATTACCGGGTACCTCGGACGAGCTACCACGATGCCTTGAGCATGGGTATTGTCCCCTCAAGAAGGGGCTTGGGCTTAAGTGGCCCTGGTTGCCTACCAAGTCCAGAATTACCGGGTACCTTGGACGAGATACCACGATGCCTTGAGCATAGGTATTGTCCCCTCAAGAAGGGGCTTGGGCTTAAGTGGCCCTGGTTGCCTACCAAGTCCAGAATCACCGGGTACCTCGGACGAGCTACCACGATGCCTTGAGTATGGGTATTGTCCCCTCAAGAAGGGGCTTGGGCTTAAGTGGCCCTGGTTGCCTACCAAGTCCAGAATCACCGGGTACCTTGGACGAGCTACCACGATGCCTTGAGCATGGGTATTGTCCCCTCAAGAAGGGGCTTGGGTTTAAGTGGCCCTGGTTGCCTACCAAGTCCAGAATCACTGGGTACCTCGGACGAGCTACCACGATGCCTTGAGCATGGGTATTGGACGAGCTACCACGATGCCTTGAGCATGGGTATTGTCCCCTCAAGAAGGGGCTTGGGCTTAAGTGGCCCTGGTTGCCTACCAAGTCCAGAATCACCGGGTACCTCGGACGAGCTACCACGATGCCTTGAGCATGGGTATTGTCCCCTCAAGAAGGGGCTTGGGCTTAAGTGGCCCTGGTTGCCTACCAAGTCCAGACTTACCGGGTACCTCGGACGAGCTACCACGATGCCTTGAGAATGGGTACTGTCCCCACAAGAAGGGACTTGGGCTTAAGTGGCCCTGGTTACCTACCAAGTCCAGAGTTACCGGGTACCTCGGACGAGCTACCACGATGCCTTGAGCATGGGTATGGTCCCCTCAAGAAGGGACTTGGGCTTAAGTGGTCCTGGTTGCCTACCAAGTCCAGAGTCACCGGGTACCTCGGGCGAGCTACCACGATGCCTTGAGCATGGGTATTGTCCCCTCAAGAAGGGACTTGGGCTCGAGTGGCCCTCGCTGTCTACCAAGTCCAAAACGCGTTGGGCATCGAGTGTGAACATTAATTCGGCCCCAACTGACATTCAAGCAGGAACTTTACTCCTGGAGAAGCCAGAGTTAGGAGCGCAGGTTATTAGAAAAGAAAGTTCTAAGTCAAGACCACGCCTAACGTGAAGCCATCCAGTCCGCACCGGACAATAGCTACACTATCTCGCAGGATGCGAGTTCTACTTAAGGGAAGCTAAAGCTGGGCCTGTCTCATGCAAAGGGGAAGCAAACCAAACCATACCAAGTTAAAGCTAGGACGAGAAACAGAAATTCTCACTTCATGGATAAAAAGCACAAAAAACACATGGAAGACCATGGTACCAGATCAAGCTCTTCAACCAGAACATGCATAGTAGAAAGAAAAGAAAGAAACAAGCAAGGAGTGCACAAAGCACTAATCCATACATACATGCCAAGAGGAGGATTGGAGCTCAGCAGGCCCAACCTCCCCACAAATATAAACCACTAGCACCAAAGCAAAAAAAAAAAAATTAAAAAGGATGCATAAGCATCAGTTCAGGGGTACATGCCAAAGGAAAGCCAAGGCACAGAAGGCCCGGCTCTCCACAAATCAAAAGAAAAAAATGTGTGTGTATAGAACAACGGAAATAGCTGGATCAAATGATGATGAAGTAGGCATCGATTACTGTTCTTACAAAGGATTGGCTGGCTCGACAACAGGCAAGGCGGGCTCGTTGGATGGCTGGCTTGCTTGCTGGCACCTCTTGGACCGCTACAGATAACCTCCCAGACTCCATGGGTGGAGAGCCCTGCTATTCCTTGGTTGCATGGAGCTCCTTCTTGTCACTCAAGGCTGGATCACTGCTACTCGCTGCATCCCCACCTCCTGGGAGTCCCGCTGAACCGGCCAACGCCTTAGACACTCCATCGGCCCCCGCCATGATCTCCTCCTTGCTCTAGTCGTAGATTTTATGAAGGTCGAAATCAGAAGGAGCATGCTGGGCCACGTGCAGCTGTGCAAGAAAATAGCCTTCTCCGAAAGACTTATCGGCCCCCGCTTCCGCCTCCACAGCCCTTGCAATTGCAGCCACCGCCCGGTTCTCCGCTTCAGTCAACTCCCCCTTAACTCGTTCCGCTCTAAAGCCCGACGGGTTGACTGGGTGACCTCAGCATCCAGCTCCTTTTTCGCCTGTTCCAAGTCCTTCTTCGCTTGGGTGGCCCTCGCATCCAGCTCCTTTTTCTCCCTCACAAGATGGATGATAGTCTTCTCCGCTTCAATCCTGAGCTTGTTTGCCCTCACACGACCCTCTTCCGCTATGCGGTACTCCTCCTGAAGCGAAACAACCTGCTCCCCCAGAGCCAAGATATAGCGAAACGACTGTAAAGAAAAGGGGGAGGGAAGGAGAAAGACCACAAAATGTGCAGGCCTGACACTCAACATGGCCACCCAAAATAAAAAAGGAGGAAATCAGACAAAGGAACGGATGAAGTTACCACGGAACCCTTCGAGGAGAGTTCATGGACAGGAAGCACAGCAAGCTGGGAGGAATCCACTTGGGAACATGACTCTCTGAAAGCGCGGAGGAGGTTGTCAGAACCAGAAGAGGGGCCCTTCTTGGCCTTAGGAGGGACCGGTGCCGCCTTCTCCGAAATCATCACCCCCTTTCCTTTGTTTGAAGAGGGACGAGGAGGAGGCACAGAAGACCGTGATGGGGTGGAGGTAGAAGAACCCGAGGGGACCACCGGAGGAAGCTTAGCGGCAGGGGAGCTGGGTAGGACACGACTCCAACCCAAGCGTGCCTCGAGTTTCTCCAGCCTTGAAGTGGGGGAGAGCATCTTTAGTGGCTGAGGGAAGACCAAGCTTGAAACGGCCCCCTTCTCTTTTTTCACCTTCATCAACGTTGCTTGCTTGAGAGGGGTGCGCGAAGTAGCCTCGCCACCAGTAGGGGAACCCAACCTTGTCTGCGCCGTGCCTGAATCACTGAGGGGGGTCTTCTCTTGTTGAGCACCTACAAAAGAAACTACCAATGAAGCACCCATTAGGACCCACGCCAACCTCACCGCCGTTTCTAGAACGGACAAAAATACAAAAGGGGGATGAAGAATAAATCACCTGGGACTGCATCTATCGCCAGAAGGGAATGTTCCACCCTAGCACGCTCCCAAGGGAAGCCCTCCATCCCAGCCAGCTGGTAGCCCGCCTATTTGATTGAAGCCAGAAAGCTCATGACCGCAGCCTCGTCCCACTTCGTTTTCCACCCGGGATCCTTCCTCCGGGTGCTAAGGACCACAAAATCGATTGCATTCACACAACGGAGATAATACTGGCCTGCAGGCTGCTGAGTCAAGGGCGACAGTTATAAGACAGAGCGAAGCTCTCTATAACCCGGGTCCCCCATGTTAGGTCGAGAGGCAGCAGCCTCCCGCCACAGCACGAGGAAGCCCACCAGATTCCTCCAGAAACCGGGCACCAGTTGCATGGGAGCTAGCTCGAAAGCGTAGAGAGCCCGCCTAAGAGTGGGGTGGAGGGGAAGGCCAACCCCTCCCTCGAAGGCAGCCACGTGTATGGGAAGATGGCCAGGAGGAGGAACATAAACATCATAGTCCTCGGAGGGAAGGATGAGCTTTACGTCATGGGGGATGTTGAAGTTGAATGTACACAAACGAAGTTAAATTGCTTAAAGCATACCTAGAGGGGGGGAGGGGGGGGGGGGGGGGGGGGGGTTTGAATAGGTTTTTACACCTTTTTCAAACCCTTGAACAAACATTCGTTTGTCCCTCAAGGTAGCCTTACACACAACACAATAAGCCAAGGAAGACATACATAGACAATACGATAATACAATCATAAGAGCAACGTCTAAGTATATCAACAAGTTATGTGAGGTAAAATAGCAAATAAACAACACAACAAAATAAGCTTGTATTTCATAAGATGTTCAATGTGTTACAAGAGTGATCAAAATGTCAATATACAAAAATTACAATATATAAAAGAATCAAAGATACAAATTGATCTATAGAATGAATACACTAATCACACTATACAAAGACTTGCTTCACAATATATCACATGTGGATATTATGAATCAAGACAATAAAATATACAATTAAAATATAAGAGAAAGAGAGAGGAAGAATTAACACAAAGGATTTTTTAACGTGGTAAAACCTCCAAGGAGGAAACATCCACGGGTTGAACTACAACCATTGGGTACTATATTATTGGAAAGCAAACATAGAACATTCACAAAGTGACCAATCTTTAGCTCACCCAACCTAGTGAAGGCTAAGCCTACCCAACCCTATTGGAAAGTGTGAAATCCCTCAATGATGCGGAACCACCATATATTGGACAACACACACAACCAACATCGATGGTAGATTAGAAATTCCTCAAGAGTGCATACACCTCCCGTGTACCCCGCTCTATCGGACTCTATGTCTAACCATACGCCTAGGCCTACCAATACAATAGCCAACTCCCTATCCAAGGCACTTTTGCCTCTAGGGAGCCTCCCATGCATGACTATCCGAGTCCTCCCGACTCTAGCCATGACTCCTTGCTTACCTATCCGAGTCATCCCGACTCTAGGCAAGACTTCTTACTTGGCTATCTGAGTCATCCCGACTCTAACCAAGACTTCATGCCTTTTACAAGGACTTCCTAGTGTGATCATGTGAATGCAAATGATGCAAACATTCAATACAACATAGAACATGTGATCAATACATTCTATGGCACAAATAGACCTAAACATGTGATATCACAAATAATCAAGTCTAGATGCAAAAATACATGAATAGAAACCTAAGCATGTGAAACACCTAACACATACACTCAAAGTCTCATTCACACACATAACACTTGAAACACAATATATTCATGAAGTACAAATTCAAGATGCTATCAATATACAATTAAATGCTAGATATATGAGATTAAAATCAATCAATATACTAGACAAAAATGTAGAGCAAGGTTTTGAGATTTACATCAATCAAAACCTATATTCTCTAAATCACAAACAAATACACAAATCCTAGATTTTATTAATCAAAGGATCAAAACAAATCTCAAAGTCATTTTAACACAAAATTAATTCAATTAAGTATCAAACAACCTAAGATGCCATTCTAATCACAATACAACTCACAAACATATGTAAAACCTAGAATCATAGAATCTAGTCAACATTAGTCCACAAATTGAGTTTCAATTAGAATGATAATCAAGCTATCTTTCCAAATAGATTTTACCAAACAATAACATAGATATAGAAGAAGAAACCCCAAGCAAATGGAAGGTCAAATAACAAGAAATC
Source organism: Acer saccharum (assembly GCA_030490815.1). NCBI lineage: Eukaryota > Viridiplantae > Streptophyta > Magnoliopsida > Sapindales > Sapindaceae > Acer > Acer saccharum. The sequence goes on along the minus strand of CM059876.1, from coordinate 20,429,339 downwards.
CCAAAGTTGAGACTCATACCTCGGATTCTGCAGCTGGTTCGGAAATCAGTGTCCAACCACTTGAAATCACGATCAAACAGCCACCAAATCACTTGGAGATGTTAGAGGACTCAAATACAAACACTCTCCAACTTGAATCACTCAAATCCGACTCCGGATGAGGAAGATATGGTGTTTTGAATTTTGGAAAAATTGGAGAGAATGTATATCGGGAAAACTGAAATTTTCTTCTTGAATTTTCAAAATGGAGAGAGAGAGGGAAGAAATAGGAGAGAGAGAGGGAAGATTCCGGCCAACCAGGTGGTGCCATGTCACCCCCTGGCCATGGGGGGCGCGTGGCCCACACGGGAGCAGTGGCTGCTCCAGGCCGTGGGGCCCACGGCCTCAACCACGGCCAGCCCATGTGGCCCACGGCCTGGGCTGTCCTCTCGCGCGCTCCCTCGGTTCGTTGGCCCGTATCTCGGGCGTCCGAACTCCGAATTTGAATCCGTTTTTGGATTATGAACCATGACTCTCTCACGTACGACGAAGACTATACAACTTTGAAAAACGGTTGAGAAATCATCTCGGAAATCATCAATGAAGTCAACTCAACGAAAGAGAACGTAAAGTGGCATAGTCAACTTGTTTGGACTCGAAACCTTATGAAAGAGTAACCGAAACGACCGGAACTCAATAAGGCATTGAATAAGAACATGGTCAAGTCCTAAACACAAAATATGGAAACATACAAACACAAATACACACACATATGCTAGTTTCCGGATATAGTCCTAGAAAATGCAAAACACAAAGTTTATTAACTAAATGTGAATGCATGAGCATATTCTGCCAAGTGTGTGAAAGTGAAATGTAAATGAAATAAAATCATGAAGGGACACACAAGAATGATATGTGTGAGTGTATGCCTAGCCTTGTAAGAGATAAGAGGTCTTTGAATACCTTTGTAGACCGATAATGCCCGAAACTCTTAAAAGCCGGCAACTTGAACGAATAATGGTTGAGACGTCCTTCGTCTTCGAAATTCTTTAATTACTAACCACTAAACATTACAAGTTAAACACGTTTTGATATGGAATTAATGCCAACACTAATTATCAACCTAACAGAAGTCGCGTCTCAAGTAAGACAAATCAGCCGCGGTACAGGCCGAGGGGGGGATGCATTCAAAAGCCCCAGCCGCGCCGCCACCCTCCGCTAGCACGTGGTGGCCCTGCTCCTCCATATCCACATGTTCTAGATCCCGCCCCTCGTCGCCAGAAAGCGCCCCCTGACTTACCCTCTCTCCCTCCTCGGAGATATGCACCGGGGAGGAAGCAGCGTTAGCGAATCCGGCCCCGATAGAAGAATGACGCCTGGAACGGCGGGGTTGGGGACGCCCCCTGCTCCCCCCGGTGGTGGAGTCACCACCGGCCCTTCTCCTCTTATGGGAGAGCCCCGACTTTTCAGGAGAGCTCTCCTCATCACCGTAGTCGTAATCCCTCTCCGCATTCGAGTCCTCAGAAGCCATTGTAAGATAGCAGTGATTAACAGAGAAGTGGAAGAAGTGAAAGGAAAAAAGGAAAATTTGAGCAGTGGAGAAAATGGAAAGACCCCGGTCAAGTTGCCTCTTAAATGAAGAAGAAAAGGTGGCGGTTTCAAATTCAAACGGGAGGATCTCGACCATCCAATGGATCCAACGGCTGGGGCAGCAAAGGAAAAGGAAGACGTGACCAGTCCACCACCCCTCGAACGCCACGTGGAGCCTCGCGCAGCAAAACGTCCCGTCGTTGATGCCCCCGGGAAACGTGCCTAAAACCTAGAACCCTTATTCCCGCATTTAATGCAGCATGCGTTGGCCCCAAAAGCGAATTCCAGCAAACTCAAGGGGTGGAGAACGGGAAAAGCCAAGCGAGAGAAGCCCTTCATGTGACCTGATACCTCGCCTCCAATGTTCAACAATATTAAGAACATTCAAGGCGGGAGGGACTTCTGTTAACCGCAAATTTAGGCAATTAATTCAAGGAAGAGCTTCTCCCACTTGAGAATCGCTACATTGCCTATCACGGTAGCACCCCTAATCAACCCAGCCCGTTTATTAGGAAGAAGGGGCCGGCTGTCCTTTGACCGCGCCTACGCGCAGGCACGCTAGGGTTGAGCGCTATGCAACCCGGGACCAGCCTCCCTCCCCGAAGAACGCTTGCGAGGAAAGGATGCTTGAACCAAAAGGAGGGGGGAGGGGGGAGGGGGGAGGGGGAGAGACCTCGCCTCCAAAACCTCTACCCATCTGAGAACCGGCTCTCGCTCCGCCACCCAACAAGAAGGACCGCTTCCTCCTGTAGCGGACCCGCCTTGGTGGCCATGCTCTCCACAGCGATCCCTGCCTCATTCCCTATGGCGCCCTCCTATGATGCGAGCGATCCCCTCTAGAAGAACCCTCAGGAGCTCACCAGCGTGTCCTGCTCCGTAAGGGCTGACGCCAGCCCTTGCCTCTAGCCCACACGAGATAAAAGGGTGCTGGGAACACCTGCAAGGCACCAATGTCGCCTCATTAATGAGGAAGCAGTAAGCACGACTGAGGAAAAACAGCACCCAACGGTCGAGATCGCCTACTGGCCGCGCTACACCAATGGCTGGATGACGTTCCATCTCAGCCCTAATTGAAGGTCAACTATCCCTTACATGCAAAGGGATGCTGGTTTCCTCAGCAAAATACTTGCAGAAATGCAGCAAGCATGAAGAAGGAAATGGTGGAAGGAAACACCTGACAGGGTGCAGCGGGACAGGCGCTGACACTATCCCCTACCAAGCCAGAACTTTGATAACGACCTACTACCGCCACGAAGACCCCTTACGACCAATGAGAGCTCGTAGAAATGCCACCTTTTCACCACCTCAGCCCTACAGAAGCGCTGATATGGACCTGAGGCCTAGGTGGAGCGATCGGAGCCCTCTAAGGCGTGTGTTAACCCCGATTCTGCCCTAAATCAGTGGCTGGGATTAGTCCCGCCCATTGCACCCTGGGAACTAGGGCCCCCACCTACCAACACTGATGCTGGTGCCAAGGCAAAGCCAGCAGGGCGCAATCCTGATCCTTGATTCCCTGAAACCGCCATTATGGATAAGAGGGAACGGTGGAGATTTAACCGAGGATTCCTGCCTAAACAGACGACCTCCACCTACCCCCCTACCAGTGACCTTATAAATACCCCTACGTCCCACAAGGGGAGGGGAGAGGCCCCTTTTAGAAAGTCAAAGCTCATATGTGTGTTCTACTTGGCTACTACCCCGCCTAGTCAAAGCTCCTATGTGTGTTCTACTTGGCTACTATCCCGCCTAATCAAAACTCCCGTGTACAGCCTATTGAATGAATCCCTCTTTTTTTTATTTTCTCCTAGCGTGGATCTTTGTATGTTGCATCCTTATCCCGCTAGTGAGCATTGTGTAATAGCCGAATGTTGTACATGAATTGATGAACAATGTATCCCATGGTTAAGTAATAAAAGATACACCCGCTCACCCCCTCAAACATATATAAGCTACCTTCCACACATCGGCATACCATCTCAACCTCTGCTCCATAGTGTATGACCGGTCCTACTAAGCAGTATCGGTCCTTGGTACCCGGACCAAGGGGACTGCACCCTACCTAGTCCGGGGCCAGCTGCGGCGCACCCCGTACGCCATGGTCCAGGTTATCCCGGGAAAGCCCCAGACGGATTTTCAGGATAACACCTTCTTTTCTCCCCCACTCTCTTATTGGCTCTTAGACCAGAAACGTGACCTTTATCTGAACCACTCATTTAGAGGCCCTTATTGGATTCAACTATGTTAAGAGATGGGTTTACCCTGACTACTTTGAGTTGGTTGCAATCCATGACCCGATCATAGCCTTTAACTTAAGAGCCCAATTGATAAGCCTAAGGAGACCCGTTGTCATCTGGAGAGGCAATTCTTAATTGGGCCACTTGGCCATGTTTAAGGCCTACCCACCACTACTTTGCTTTTTAGAACATTCCCTATTGAACTTATGAGAATTATAAAAAGACCATATATTTAAGAAGTAAACTGATGAGGAGGAAGACTTATCTTCACTCTCTTCTTTCCAAAATGAATCCCTTCTTTTATCAATAACCAGCTTGGCATTACCACAATTGCTCTTACTAGGTCTGACTTTGAAATTCCTACACCAGGCTGCCTTACCTTTGTTTAAAGAGAGTTTCTCTGGACTATCCTCAACTATTCTAACTTTTTTGAACTTAGTAAGGTTATAGTTTGTTAGGATTCCCGTTGTTTTTAATTGGCTTATTTCGTGATCAAACCATTTGTGGGGATGCTTTGTAAGGGTAGCTTAGTTGTTGTTGTTATTGCTTAGGCCCTTTTGAAGACCTCACTATTGACAAGCACCAAAGGTAATACTCTAAGTGCTTAGTTGTCTTGAAGAGATAGTTGCACACACTCACAACTCATGCATATGTTTAATCCATGTATGTTGTGTGTCTTATTTGTGTGCCTTAATGCTCATTAACATCTCTTCTTGCATGTTAGGTTGATTGCATCTTGCATTGCCCATTGCCTCTTCATGCACATTCTTAGAATTCAAGCATTGCAAAGGGCGTTGTTCAAAGCGCTCTACAAAGCGCTGTTCGAACAGTGCCCATCACACCTGATGCAAAAAATGTCATTTAAATGCATCAGGTCTGATGCATTTTTGTTGGGCGCTGTACAAAGCGCTGTTCGTACAGCGCCCCTCTGTTTTCTCGTGAAAACAGAGCAAGGGCGTTGTACAGGCGCTGTACAAGGGCGCTCTACGTACAGCGCCCAAGGCAAATATTGGTGTCACTTATCAAAACGACCACACTTCATCTTGACACCCTATATATATGCCACTTTGACTTTAGGTCAATCACAAGAGTTCATATTCAGATTTCATACTTAGGATATTTTTCAAAGAGAAGAAAAATTCCAAGAACTCATTTTTAATCACTCAAACACTTGTTCCATGATCATCAATCATCATCTAGCATCATCTTAGATCATCTAGATGTCATCTAGCATGGATTCTTCATCATACTTTGCTTGGTAAGCTTTTCACTAATATCTTACATATTTTGTGTTTCTCTTATCTAGCAATCTCAATTTAATTACTTGTATGTGATTTTATATTCTTTGAATACAAAGATTGAGATTAGTATGATGTATGTTTGAGAAGTTGTATTGTGCTAGCATATTAGGTTTTGTGCTTAATATTGATTAGCTAAACTAATTGACATGTCATTTAGTTTTGATATCTAGGATTGTTCTTAATTGCATATTAATCATCTTAGATAAGCATATAGGGTTTCCCTTGCTCTATGTTGCATTTTGGATATTCACATATATTCACTTAGGGTTGTATTCTCTTCATAGAGAAAGTAAGTCTTGTGTGTAGCATCCGGGATTAGGTTGCTTAGATCGCAAGCAAAATTGGACTAGGTTCACTCATACCGGGATTAGGTAGGTGTGTGATTACTTCCGGGATTAGGTTGTAATCGTTTGCACATTTAGTGGATTCGAGGTTCGAGTGTGGCTTACTTACATAGCCCATGGTTTTTCCCGTGAGGGTTTCCACGTAAAAATCAAGTGTTGATTTAATTTCCGCACCATATTACACTTGCTTGTTTATATTATCTTGAGGGTAATTTCGTAATTTTGACTAACACGAAAAATTGGGTAAAAAGCGTAAAATCTATTCACCCCCCCTCTAGATATTTTTATACACACCGTGCTTTAATTAGTTTCATAGTTGACCAACGATCCATTCTCTGCCTATTGTTCTTTCCCTTCTTGTGCTTAGTCTGAAAATCAGGCCTACTTATACCAACCTTTTCATCAGTCTGATACTGAGGGCTAGGAGCTACCCTTCTGATGTCTCTGTCTTCTTGATATTCGAAATGAAAAGAGGCATCAACTTCAAATCTTCCCTTATCTAGAAAACAATTCAATCCAACTTGACTCACCTCCCTCACCAACCCTAGATAGGTCACTGTCTAGGAGTAGTCCACCAGCAATGACTCCTCAGAGAGATTAACAACAAATAAGCCTCTATCGACCTTAACCTTGATGTTGTTAGGACACACCTTGTTATGAGGGACTAAGGCCAAGATTCTTCCCCTATCAACTCTTCTCTTCATCAAAGTGCCTTCCTCAACTTTCTTCATTTCTCCTACAAGCCTTCCCAACTTGTTAAAGAATGCCGCATTCCAAAAACACAGAGGGACTCCCACACAATTGATCCACGCCAGTTTTGCCTTCAGAGAAAACAAATTTGTCCACTTCGCCATTGCTGAAAATCTATCGACCATAAGGAACTTGTTCTTGTTGAATTCATCCCTCTCATTTTCTATCTCAAAAGTTCACAAGATGAATTTGTCTCCTAGATATGCTGAAGAGAATGCAAAGCCTCTCGAACTCAGATGCAAGTTAACATTGGAAACATTAGTGAATTCTTTTAATGTCCCCACATCACACCTAGATAGCCATACATCCTCATTGTTCTGGCTATTCCACGATATGGTTATCATATTTTCATCCATCTCTGCATCTCTTTTGTTGTCAACCTTCAACTTTCGTCTCACCATTTCAGCAAAAGATCTGCTATCTTGGCTCCCAGTTTTATAAGAATAGCTTCTTTCTTTCCCCTCTCCTTCCAAATTCTGCCATTTGAGTCTATGACTTGCACTTTGAAAAACAGAGTCTTGCCTTTTGCTTTTTTAGCCAGAGGACGCCACCTTAGAGCTAATAGGCCATCCATAGACGTGTGTACCATTCACCAATTTCGCCACTTTAACAGCTTCTTTTAGAGTCTCGAATATGATAAATCACTACAAGAAAATACCATTTTTATTGACAGTTTTATCTTGACAGTTTTTAACTGTCAAGAAATCTTTACAATATTTAATTAATGTTTAATTAAAAACTATCAATATTAATTATAATATTTATATAAATAATATTTTATATTTATACACCATGCCCGTCGGACCACCCCACCAGCCGGTCGCCGACCACCTATGATAATAATAACAATTAAATGTTAGTAGTGGGAGTTGAAGGTCTCAAGTTCAAGTCTTTACCACTTGACTAAAACCCTTATATGTTAACAATTGAACAATATTTATATATAAACTATATGAGTTGTTAGAAATTAAACCTTGTTAAATAAATTTAAATTTATTCAACTAATCAAAATTCTAATTTCCACGACAGACATATATTTAAAAATATTTATTAAAACTTTTAATAAAATTATATTTTTAAAAACATATATAGTCGAGTTATTGGTTAATACTCTATGGTCACATTTGATTACATGGTGGAATGGTAATCGGAATGGTAATGAGAATGTAAAGGAAAGGAAAACTAAATTTTTTGTTTGGTTGGAACTTTAGAATTAGTCTCTGAATCAGTATTATTTTGTTTTGTTAACAACAGAATGGAATGGAGTTAACTGTATTTTGACCAAAATACCCCTAAGTATGAATGTATAATAGCATGATATATTATGGATAATAATAAAAAAATATAAAAGTATTATATATTATTTAATATAATAATATATTATATATATAATATATAATACATATATTATATATATTATATATATATATATATATAATACATATAATACATATAATAATATATATATATATATTAATATTATTATATATATTTATATATGTTTATATATTGTTATATATATTATAATATAATATATAATAATAATATATTATTTTTGGAAAGGAGCTGAGGGTATCTTTGTAATGGAGTTGGGGCATATGAGAGTATTTATGGAATATAAATTTTAGTTTAGAATGGAATGACTTTTCCATTGGTTTTTGGATGGAATGCCCATTCCACCAAAATGGTGGAATCACCATTCCATTGCATTTTAACAAACCAAACAAATGGAATGACTTTCTTACCATTCCATCCAACCAAACATGGTCTATATAAAACTCGTGACATCAGTTGTAATACGCATGATTTGGAATACAACTCTCATTACATGGGAGATATTTCTCAACATGCATCTTGCAATTTAATGAACAAATGTAAGACTTAGATTACTAATTTATATAGGTAATTGGATTATTAACGTGTTTCTTAGTATGAAATAAGAGGGTGCAAAATAAATAAACAATTTTTTAAAAAATTATTTTTTTTGAATTTTTTAAAAATAAATGATTTAAAAGTAAATTTATTAAATTTAAAATTTTACTTATCCAATATCAGTTTGCCCAAAAACCGATATCTTACTGTAAAATAAATCTATATCGGGATTTTGTTTGGTGTTGAAAATAGGAAGTAAAAGTTTAAAAAAATTATTAAAGATAATGAAAAAATTATATATTATGAATGTTTTATAATATAATATATATATATATATATATATATTATATTATTATATTAAATAATATATATTATATAGTTATTAAATAATATATATTTATAATATTATATATAATATAATATAATATAATATATATTATTATATTAAATAATATATATATTATATATTTATTAAATAATATATATTATATGTTTATATTATATAAATATATTATTATATATATTGTTTAACCAAGGAATGGAATTGAGTTAAAAGTATTTTGACCAAAATACCCCTAATTATAAAACATTCATAATATTTAATATAAAATACATATATATTATATATAATACATATAATATATATATATATATATATAATATAATATATATATATATATAATTTATAATATACATATTATACAATATATATAATAATATATTTATATAATATACATAATTTATAATATATAATATATAATATATAAAAATTGTATTTCTTGATAGTTAAAAACTGTCAAGAAAAACGTCTTTCTTGACAGTTTTTTTTTTTACAGTTTTTAAATGTCAAGAACTGAAAACTGTAAAAAAAAACGGTATTTCTTGACAGTTTTTTCTTGACCATTTTTAACTGTCAAGAATAACATATTCTTGACACTGACAGTTTTTAAAACTGTCAAGAAAAAACTGTCAACAAAAGTCGTTTTTCTTGTAGTGAATGCATAACAAATCCTTCAAGAACTCTTTTTTGGAGATTGATAAACATCTCTCACCCTTCCAAATGGCTTGAATATCCCCCATAATCTCAACGGATCCACAATCGGGTTCAGGTTATCCACAAAAATAAAGACCAATCCCTCCTTGAAATCTTTCCTCCTTGCTTTGTTATGGTTGTCGGAGTTACCATCCTTTCAAGCTGAAGGATTGACCCTACCCTCTCTACGAAACTCACTGCTGTTTACTCTCACTCTCTCATTCTTCGCTCCTTTTTTCAAACTCATTTAAGAAAATATAAAAGGTGTTTTTTGATTTGCTTTTTGTTTTTTGTTTTTTGTTTTTTGTTTTTTTTTTTTTAACAATAAAATCAGTAAAAATATACAATTGAAAATAACATAACTGTTATTTTACTATATTTTTTGAATGGATTATGTTATCTTTTAAAATGAATAATATAAATTATTTTACTGAGATTGATCATATTAACAATAAAATTTATTTTAATATTTTGAAGACACATGTAGTTATGAATTAAAGTTTTGATAATAAATAATGTATTTCTTGACATACCTAAAATAACTATCTAGGATTTTGAGTAATTTTTTTATTTAAAAGTTCATTCATAGGGATCAGGAATTCTATTGATTGAAGGCTAATTTTAATTAAGCTAACTACTCTAATGCATGAAATTAAATTGCATAATGTGATTTGTTTAGAACAAGTAATTAATAATATTTGTTTAAACCTATATTAAGAATATGTAATTAATATTGCTGTACGGAACAACCAATTTATTAGTAGTATATGAAGATTGGAATTTTGAAGGATATATAATTGATAAAAAAATAATATTTTGAGAGGATAGTTTAATTTAGAAGAAAATATTTTAAATACAATTAAGTGGTTTAATGTTAAGTGATAAGTTAAGATTTTTAACTTTTTAATTTAAGTTGTTTTTTAGCTATTATTTTTTTATAAAAAAAAACTAACAAAAAAAAAAAAAAAAAAAAAACTAACAAACTATATACTATTTTTACCTATGACAAGATAATGCATGATCACTCGATCAATAGAAATAGAGCATTAGAGAGAAATTCAAACTAACTATGTGAAACATTAAACTAGTTTAATAATAACTACTTTTGAAACTTTAATTGTCAATAACCACTTTTTTAAAAAACTTTCAGTGTATGTCCTTAAATTACCAGGGTACCCCTGAAAATAGTATTTTTTTTAATCTCGAAGCAAACTTGAAATCACGATTAAATTGAAAATGTCCAAACTTGAAATCATGACTAAATTGAAATGTCAAAACTTGAAATCATGCCTAATTTGAAATATCCAAACTTGAAATCTTGACTAAATTGAAATTTTCCCCTTCTTCTTCTTCCTCTTCTTCTTCCTTAAATTAGGTTTAGTTTTTTTTTTTTTTTTTTTTTTTTTTTTTTTTTTTTTTTTTTTTTTGCAGACCACATCATCAATGGAACTAGAGGAGAGAGAAGAGAGAGGCCGACCGTCAACGACGATGACCCGGCTGTGCACGAACCAGCGGTGGTGCATGAAGCACCGCCGCTGGTTCGTGCACAACCGGGCGATGGGCGGCCTTCAAACATGCTGGCGAGAGGTAGATTGGGGAGAGAGAGATTCAAATCGGGAGAGAGAGACCAGAAGAGAGAGAAAGAAAAAAAAAAGAGAAAAGAGAGAGAGAGAGTTTGGGGACCCTTTTTATATGAGGGCTTTCCAGTAATTTCTCAAAAAAGTGGTTATTAACAATTAAAATTTCATTTGTGGTTAAAAACAAATTTCCCATAATATATGTGGTCATTTTTGGCAATTTCCACTAGAGCATTATCAGTGATCAACAACGTTAACATGTCAACATGTAACCTATTAATCTATTATCAATACATTTTTCAATAAATTTTCTAAGAACAGTAAGGAAAAAGGGGTGTTTAGCTTCTACCCTATTATCTATCTTTAAATAAACAAGTTGTAAAAGGCTACCAACAGCCTTGATTCTTCCTTTATAAATATACCCTCGATGACACAGGAAATGGCGCCTAAGAAAATGCTGCTTGCTTTTCTCTTCATCTTCTTGTCTTTCCCTTATATGCTTCTTTTAATCAACTTGGTCAAGCTGCCTCTCACATCCACCACCAAAGGTACTGAGGCCCTTGCTTTTGATGCTACCTGTTTCGGCCCCTACACCGGTGTCTCCGATGATAGAGTTCTCAAATACATCAATCCCCAAGTTGGTTTTGTAGAGTTTTCTATTACTTCACCAAACAAGTAATTAGTTATGCATCCATGCACACACACACACACATATACATATATACATATATACATATATATATATTGTATGGAGAATTCCAAAATATTTTTTGAAAAATATTAGCTAAAAAACACCTATTTAAGGATTTTAAACAACTGTGTGATGGCTTAAGTAACCCTGCACTAGAACCCGTTTGCGGCCGTCCATTAGGTTTGGGATTCAGCCTTGGAACGGGTGATAATCTTTACAAAGGTGATCCTTGTTTTGGTCTAGTAGTTCTCGGTCCAAAAGGTGGTGCTGCCACCTCTGCATAAGGTGTTCCTTTTAGGTTTCTCAACGATCTAGACGTTCATCAGCAAATTGGCATAGTTTATTTCACTAATGCCACCTGTAGATTTCACTCCATTGTGTTGAGTGGTTGACCAATGGTTATGACGATAAATGGACTACTTAATTGATGTTCTAATTAATAATATATTTAATAAAAATATTATGCAAATTTATTGTCAATATATATATATATATATATATTATGCAAATTTTATGTCCTTTGATGGTTTGCTTTAAAACAAGAGTAATAAAAGGCTTAAGAAATACGTTAATTTTCTTTACAAACACCTACTCAAGTCTCAAGCTTTTTGAGTGAAACTTGGATCATTATGAAATAATATTAAATTTTTGGGGTGAAATATAAAATATTAAGAACATTAAGCATTAATTTCTTTTTCATAAAATTCATATTGTTTTGGAAAACAAATGTGAACCATTCTTTCTTGCTCAAGAGTTTTAATTGATTCAAAAACTATCTTTCTTGGTGGTTTTACTCTCTTGCTTGGTGTTTCTACTTCTTTCTTTGCTGAATTAATGAAAGCTTGCTATTCATTTTGCTTTCATACATGGTTGAAGATGGGTTTATTTGGAAACAGACTAAATGGCTGTTTTTTCTTGTTTTTCAAACCTATATTATTTTCCTCCAAATGGTAACTTAGAAATTAGTTGCTTTGATGTACACATTGGATTAGGGGTCGATCGAAACTGAATTAAACCAAACTGAAATGCAAATACGTGTTTAGTTCGATTTTTAACTTTAATACAGTTCAAACCGGTTCAAAAAAAAAAAAGAAAACGGAATTGATGTTGTTCAGCTTTGATTTTGGTAATGGAAACTGAACTGACCGAATAAACATGTAATTAATATATATATATAGTAATTCTCTAGTCAAAACGGTCTTGAATTTTTTTTTTAAGGACTTTTGTTTTGTAATAGGCTAATTGGCACTGATGCCCATTAAACTCTTCCAAAATATACACTATGCCTCATATACTTTTTTTTTTCACCACTAAACCCCATAAACTCTCGTTTTTTTGGCAAACACTTGGTTTATTGCCCCTTGTGAGGGGACATTTACAATCTTTTGCCAATTTGTGAGAGTTCAGGGGGTTTAGTGGTGAAAAAAAAAAAATAGGGGGCATAGTGCATATTTTAGAAGTGTTTAGAGAGCATCAGTGCCAATTAGCAAATATTAAAAACTAGAATTAGTTTTGTAGCGTTACAAAACTAAATGTCTATCTTATTTTGTAACATTAATTATAGAGCTAGTTCTATAACATTACAAAAGTAAGGTCTTGAATATTTTTTAAGACTGTACTAGCAAGAGAAACAACCCCGAGAGAGAGAGAGAGAGAGAGAGAGAGAGAGGAGAGAGAGAGAGAGAGTTGGAGAAGGTGCAAGAAGGAGACAAGAATATAGTTGAGATTGAGTGGTGTGGGAACGCAGCGCTCCATAGAGTACTAGATTCTTAGTACAATGTAAACTTATATTATTATTTTTTATATACCACTTGCAATGACCGTGACTCAACTATAGAGATGGCCCCGGTTCGGTTCGGTTCGGTTCGATTCCGTTCCAGTTCCAGATTATCGGTTCTGGTTCCCGGTTCTCAATTGTAGTTCCCGATTCCATTTATGGTGGAATCGGAACTGAAACCTCCTTGAGGAAGGTTTTGGTTTCCCGGTTCCATTTGGTTCGGGTCCTTTTTTTTTTATTTTTTTTTATTTATTTTTTTATTTTTTATTTTTTTAACCCAATCATTCAATCACCCAATACACCCATTACCTAATACCTATCGATACATGATACATACCCATTACTCAACCCCAACCCCAACCCACTACCCAGATCCCAAATCACCTTCAATCCTTCATCTTCATCGTTATCTCTCTCTCTCTCTCTCTCTCTCTCTTTCTCTCTCTCTCTCTCTCTCAAATCACCCCCAAATCAACAACTCCAAATGTAGGCCACCAGTCCAAAATAAAAAAAAAATCAACAAACTGAAATCAAAAAATCAAAGTCAGTGAGGAGAGACCGATGAGACGAAGAAGAGATCGATGAGATGAAGGAAAGATGAAGAAAAGATCAACGAGATGATCTGAAAGAGAGAGAGAGAGATCAAAGAGAGAGAAATAGAGAGAGAGAGAGAGATGTAGGTTTTTAAAAAATAATAATAAAAAACAATCTAGTGATGGAATCGACGGTTCGGGTTCGATTTTATAACCAATGGAGGTTTCGGTTCATGGTCCGGTTCTTTTACCTTCAGTTCTGGTTCGGTTCCATGGTTGGAACCGATTCAGGGTTATGTCTACTCAAATGTTACACCAAGCCACATTGGACAGTCATTGTAAACTTACTTAGAAGAATTCACGGAAATAGTGTTAATGTGTACTTTTTCTAACGAGTTATGAGGGTGTTAATAGCTCAGTTTTGATTTGGTGGGATTGCCCATTGACTTTTTATTACAAAACAATGAGTAATATTAGGCTATCCAAAAAATTTGTCTAAATATATCCACCTTTGGCATGTGAGTTGTAGTATCATGTAAATCATGAGATTATGGGATAAGGGATATGATGTTGACAATTCACATAGTCACATACCACATCATTTGAACATGAATTTGGGTAAATTTTATGGACAGCTTAGCATTACTCAAAAATAGTTGCTTTTTTATTTTTGGGGAATTCCTAATCGAACCAAAATTGGTGCAATTTTTGCCCTCGTTTCCTTCTCTTCTTGCTTGATTCTCGGGGAAGATCCCTTGGTTTAATTGTGTGAATTAAGTGATTTCAGGTAATTATGGAGTTTAGGGGCATTGGAGTAATATTGGTCAATTAGGGGTAAAACAGGCTAAAAAGCAAGAAAAGAAGCTTCAGTGTGTGGGTACTGTGCTGGTCAACATACCCGCGCACTTCCAGCCTACTTCCAGCGTAGGAATTCCCGTGTTGGAGTACGAGTGAGTGCGGGTCCCTGAACCGCACTCCACCCGCACTTTACAGGAAACCCGGGAGCTAAATTGTGAAGAATTGATCAAGTACGGGTCCCAACCGCACTCTACACTTTCCAATGTGGGAATTCACGCGTTGGAGTGCAGGTGAGTGCGGGTCCCTGAACCGCACTCCACCCGCACTACGCGCGCGTCAGACTCAGTTTTCAAGCTTAAGTGACCTATTTTTACATCCCCTATAAATAGAACCTTATATGTTTCAACCAAAACGATCCCTACACTTCCCACACTTAGATAATTTCTTTCTTTACTTGTTTTCTAGCCTAGGAATATTTTCCCTCTCATCCATACTCATCTCTACTCATCCAAAGGCAACTAAGGAGATTTGGATTCAAGCTTTAAGGAAGGAGAGCTCTTCAAGGGTTTCCTCTCAATCTCTTCTTTTAGTTTTATATTTGTTATTTAGAACCATGAGTAGCTAAATCCCCCACTAAGGGGTTGATGTGATTAGTTGATGGATATTGGGTTTTTGTAATTAAACTCTATTATTTTATATTCAGTCTATCTCTATGTTCTATTTTATTACTTTAATTGCTTTCCAATATTGATTTGCTTAGATACACCCTCTTAGCATGTTTATTTGGATTACTTGAGTAGCCAACTAAATGTACACCATATTTCGTTGTCTATTGCTCTTTTGAATGGAAGGGATTTTCGTAATCCCGGCTCCGCAACCGCGCTCTTTATCTAACCTCGAACGGGTGTCTGTCGCTATACACCCTAGGACGACTCTTGTGAGGGGATTAGAAGCCTTCTCTATACACCCTAGGTTGGCTAAATTAGTAAAGGTTGAGCCCTAGATAGATATATGTGCATTCATTGTTAGGGTCCTAATCGAGTAACTAACACTATACATCCTAGGTTGGTTGCTTGAGAGGGATCAATCACTAGTAGGAGGCCTTCTCTATACACCCTAGTTGGCCCTTTGCTAGGGATAGATAGCCAACTTTATACACTCTAGGTTGGCTACATTCGTTACAATACGCGTATTTTCAAGTTTATTGCATTGCCCAGTGTTCGCTTACGAGTCCATCAGCACCTTAGTCATATCACTCCATTCGCATCCATTTTTAGTCATTGCATTTACTAGTTTTTGACGACACGTCGTTGCGATGTCGGTCAAAAGATGAACATTTAAGTTCGACCTCGCTAGTGCGCGAGTCACAAGGACTAGCATAGCAGCAAGTGAGGGTATCATTCCGTAGGGAGGTGGGATCCGCCGACCGTTACTGGTTCTAGCTATTATTACAACACTCCGAGAGAACTCATGTGTTGCGGGTGTGGAAAAGTAAGTAATAATATAAATAAATAAACTAACTACCATAATATATACATGGATAGGGTGGAATAGAGAGATGGCATGCAATGGTGGTTACACTAGGGAAACGATTCAATCGTAACAATCCACATAATTAAGCTCTAAACTCACTTAGTCCCTCAATGTGCTAGTATATCATAGGCTTGTGTCCCCTTAACTGATCTCTAATCTCTCTCAAGTCTTAGAAATCACATCCACACATACAAAGTACACATGAATTCATTAAGTGCCATGGCACACACACAAGAGCCCTATATGCCAGCCTAGTGTATCTCTCACTGTCTGGTTATATATAGTGGTTATTTCGTTGGGCATGTAATGCACAACCGTGTGGGCCATACTACAACCAATAATTCATTCACAATGGCTAACCAAATATGGGATGGCAACCAAGTGAAAGCATTAAGAATACGAGATACCCATACAACACGTATGTTATATGCTCATGTTGTTAGGATTATGCTCAATAGCAAGAGTGTAATATTGTAATTAACAATCTTTTTCATATTAATAAAGTGATTTCTGATTTAACAAATCGTATAGCATTTATAGTTTAATATTATAATTGTCAAAGTAAATAATCATAAGGTCTAAAGACTATGAGAAAAGAAGAATTGTTCGTACATCTGGATATGTATGTGGTAGACACAATTCTTTAGTTAGTCTTGAATAATGTTCACAACTTAAGTTAAAGGTTGGGCACCTTTATCTTGTTAAAGTTGTAGAATTCTTTTACTAGCATTTGAGTGGGATCAAATGAGATATGATGAGTCTAAAATCATCGGAGTGTCTTCGAGTAAAAGAATCTAGTGCACTAGGTGCATTGAACTGGATCACAATGAAAAGCTTTATCTATAACCGTCAATAGATAATAGTCTTTTTCATTATCAGGACAATCGGAGAGTCTATCTTAATCCTGAGATAAATGATGGACTTATGGTTGCAAGTGATATCATTTGAGTTATCAATGAGTACGATTATATCGCATAGTCTATCCTCGATAGTTTGGTGATATTCATTTGTTAATCGATAGAGGACTTCATTTATAGATATGGACATCGTGGCTCCATTTATTAAATGAGAGTATAATATCATCATATGGATGTTTTGAGGTAATTGGATATTAAATCTCAACGTTGAGTTTTCGATAGTGTCTATTGAAAACATGGCTTCTGGACAAGTCAAAATATCCAAGTTCAAAACGTGGTCATATGAGTAAATATGGTAACTTGGAGAGTTATAGGCAGTCTATGAACTCTTGGCGATTACTGATATTAATCACGAGGATACACTATCTCCAATATGATTGTCTAGGGTATGAATGAGGAGCATCTTCCTTTTCTATCTTTATTTAAGAGTTCAGTTTTAACTCTTTAGTGGAATGAGTTAAAATTAATGGATCGGACCTAAGTGAATCATTTGTTGATTGTGATTAGGTTATGTCTATTGAAGCTTAAATTTAGATGGCCCGCCAAGATCCCCAATCCACACGGACTTGCATTGATCACTTGATATATTCTACCGGACCAATTTAAGGGTCCATCTAGAATTGCATTTAATATATTAAGAATATAATTTGCACATTATTTATGTAATGGGCTGCTCAATTATATTAATATATTAATGAATGACATGTGGGCTTGTTTCTTTTAGTAAGAATGGGTCTGGTCCACATGTGGGCTTTTTATTTAAAGTCCAATGGATTAAATGAAATAAGAAAATAATATATAGCCCATTTGTTTAAGTGGGGCGGCAAGAAGGTTTTTAACTTAATATTATTTTGTTTCATTGTTTTAATTAAATAAGAATTTATTAATTAATTGTTTAATTAAGAAACAAATCTTTTCTGAATAGGAAATATATTTCCTAGAGTAATACTATTGGTAGTAGTTTACTAAAAGTAAAAGACTTGTTTGAAAAGAAAATAAATAATTAATTTTATTTATTTAATCAAATAAGAAGTCTTTTTTATTTAGTCAAATAAAAGGAATAAAAGATTTATGAATTAAATTAGGGTTTGAAGTCTTAAACTAAATAGGATTTAGGGTGCAATACAAACTCCTTTTTGCTTGAGTATTGCGGCAACCCTAGTCCCTTTTAGGTTAGGATTTTCGGCCACCCTAAAGAAAAGAAGAGAAGAAAATTTGGCAACCTATATATTCACTCTTATAGATTTCGGCCAACCTAATGCTTGTGTGCTTGATTCTATTTTCTTCTTCTTCTCAATTCATAGAGAGATTATATTATTCTACTAAAACATAAAAGAGTGTTAGATTATTCTTTGATGGTATACTATTTGCTTATTCATCAATAAGCTTGTGTGTACAACATCGATCTAGGTTCACGCGAGTTTCGATCATTAGATTGAGAACTCAAAAGTGACCGGAATAATCTTAGTATTCTTTTGATTGTTTTTGTGACTAACAAAGAAAAGAAAAGTTTGTTTGTCCATTCACAGGTTTGCAATTCAAAGAAAAGGGAGACCACGCTCCTAGGTGATCCACATTCGTGTTAGGATTGAAGATCTTGCGGATTACCATCGACGTAAGTCAATCGGATCACGCGACAAAAGGTATTATTCTTTTGTTAGATAATATATATATTTAATTGATTAAAGGGTTTAAGGTTCATAAAAGGGAAAATTTTTTAAAAGTCACTAAATCTATTTTTAGTCTCGCTTCCACTGCGTGTACTGCGATTTTTCCCTACAATTGGTATCAGAGCCTAGGTTGAACCCTTTTAATTAATTAACGTATATATACATGGATCTATTTCTTTTTATTGTGATTATGCATGTTTATAAAGAGATGGCACTCTAGGTATTCGCATATATAATTACATGTGATGTATGGATTTATATATGTTTTATGTGGATTGTTTTTGCTCGATTTTGGTCCTAGATTTTCAATATATTTTTGTTATGGAATTGTAACAAGAAGGGTGGTCTATCATCGCCATAATTCCTTCTTGGTAGTTGCTAGGTTTTATTATTTTTTTTATATAGGTGCAGTATTTTTTTAATACTACTGCAGTTTTTTTTTTTTATTTTTAGTGTGCAGTTTTTATTTTGTAAATTTACTGCAGTTAATAAAAAAAAAAAAAAAAAAATTAATACTACAGTATTTATTATTTTATACTGCCGTAATATATTTAGGTGTTGAAGATTCGAAGACACGAAGAAAAACGAAGCAACCGGAACCGAGAACGAGCACCGTGCGCACCCTAGGAGTGGATTGGGCTGCGCATGGCAAGCCCAAACTTGGTGGGCTGCGCACGGCAGCCCTGGGAGTCTTCATGGGCTGCGCACAGCAGCCTCTTTGTGGGGTTGTGGGTTGTGCACGCCCATGGGGTTGGGCCGAAGGATGAGCGTATGGTTGATGGGCCACTTGAAGATCTTGTATTCCTAAACAATTGTAATTTACTTGTTTTTCTAGGATGGGCCAAAATTGTTGCTATTTAATTTATGCTTAAATATTACAATATTTGTTATTGTATGATAACATGACATATAGAATAGGAGTGCCACTCATATATCTCTTTTGGTATGAACATGCATTGAATGATTTAGGTATCTAAATTGGCATCTAGATAACTTGGTAAATCATTCTATGGGATTTAATCACACGCCTTAAATAACTGAGTGGGAGAAGGTGTTTTTGTAACACCTATGGCCTCCAAGGTTAGTTGAGCTTAATTATTTATTGGTAATTCCCCCAAGGGGCGTCCATGAATGGAATTTAGCAACATACTTCCTTACAAGGATAGACTAGACAATGGACTCAACGAGATCTACTCCCCAATGAGGGATTTTCGTGAGAGAAAATTGAGAGTCGATATCTTGGTAACACACTCAATGTAATTTTATTGATATCCTCCCAAGAGTTCTTGTCAGTAAAATTGCAAGGCTAAAATTGAAAACACTGGTTGTTATGTTAACAATTAGGTGGGACCTAGTCTAACTAGTAAATGGTGCGAACTCCCAAAGGAGGCGTAACATTTATGGGTGTTGGATCACCGTTGAATTTTATGATTGAGTTATTTATTTAATTCAAGATAAATATTTAAAAGTGCTTTATCATGATTATTTACTTATATATGTTTTGTTTTATTCAGAAATCATGACCCATCACTTATGAACATCCTGAAAGATAACACTTTAACTGGAGATAATTATGTCACATGGAAAAGGAAAATTGGGTTGTTGCTGCAAGCTGAAAAACATAAGTTTATTCTGTCTGCTCCTAAACCACCTGCTCCTACTTAAGAATCTCAGATTCATATGGTTGGTAAAGTTGCTACTGTTAAGACCCGTCAAAAGGTTAAGGAACAACAGAAGAAAAAGCAACTTGGGCCTACCAAGATGGAGACCAAGAAAGTAACCAAGATCAAAGGGAAATGCTTCCTTTGTGGTGAAAAGGGACATTGGAAAAGAAATTGCCCAAAGTCCCAGAACAAGAAGGAACAAGGTAATATTAATTATCTTGAAACATGTTTTCTGGCAGATTCTACAGATTCTTGGATCATAGACTCTGGAGCCACAAATCATGTTTGCTATTCCTTACAGGGGTTCCAAGAAAGGAGAAAGTTGAATAAGAATGAAATCAACTTGCGTTTGGGCAACGGAACGTTAGTGTCTGCAAGTGCAGTGGGAGATATTAGAGTTAATCTAGATTCTTTTAGGCATTTAGATTTGATAGACGTTTATTATGTACCTCAATTCAAGAGAAATTTAATTTCAGTTTCTTGTTTGAATAAATTTGGATATTCGGTTACTTTTAATAAAGATTTTATTATTAGTAAGAATGACAAAATTATTTGCCAAGGTACATTGGAAAACGGTCTATACTTTTTGCATAGAAATATCTCTCACTCGTTAGACATAGAATTAACGGAACCTAATCATAAAAGAGTAAAATTATCAATAGATGAAACCTACCTTTGGCATTTACGCCTAGGTCATATTAACCTTAATAGGATTAAAAGATTGGTATGTGACGGACCTTTAAGTGACTTAAAAGGTTGATGATCTACCAACTTGTGAATCTTGTTTGGAAGGTAAAATGACCAAAAAGACGTTCTCTGCCAAAGGTGTAAGAGCCACTGAATGTTTAGGATTGATACACACTGATGTATGTGGACCTATGAGCATTCAAGCTAGAGGTGGATATGAGTACTTCATCACTTTCACAGATGATTACTCGAGATTTGGTTATGTGTATCTCATGCGACATAAGTCAGATGCTTTTGACATGTTCAAAGCATTCAAAGCTGAAGTGGAAAATCAGCTTGAGAAACACATAAAAATCTTGAGATCTGATCGTGGTGGAGAATATCTATCTGGTGAGTTTCAGCAATATCTTATTGATAATGGGATAGTTTCTCAGTTTTCTGCACCAGGTACACCTCAACAGAATGGGGTAGCAGAAAGGAGAAATAGAACTCTTTTGGATATGGTTAGGTCTATGTTGAGTTATTCAACGCTTCCTATTTCTTTTTGGGGATATGCTTTACAAACTGCTATATACATTCTAAACGATGTACCATCTAAGTCTGTTCCTAAAACACCGCATGAGTTGTGGACTGGGCGCAAGCCTAGTTTACAACACTTAAGGATATTTGGTTGTCCTATGCATGTGTTAAAAGGAAAGACAGAAAAGATGGAGTCCCGTTCAGAAACATGTATATTTGTAGGGTATCCAAAAGAAACTAAAGGATATTATTTCTATAGTCCTTCAGATCTTAAAGTATTTGTTTCGACAAATGCTAAATTTCTGGAAAATGACTATATGAATGATTTTGTGCCTAGAAGTAGAATTGTCCTGAATGAGATGTCAGGAGATACAATTCCACGAGTGGTTACACAACCTAACCCAATTGTAAGTTCCGATCCAACACAAGATCAACAGCCTACCATTCCTCGTCGTAGTGGGAGGGTTAGAACACAACCCGAAAGATACATCGGTCTGGGAGAATCAGTGGAGAATCTCCCAGACGACGATGATCCCTATACGTACAAGGAAGCTATGGAGGATGTTGATAGTCGCCATTGGCAAAAGGCAATGCAATCCGAGATTGAATCTATGTTCGATAACAAAGTCTGGTCCCTTGTAGACTTGCCTAAAGGGATAAAACCCATTCGGTGCAAGTGGGTATACAAGAGGAAAAGAGGTATGGATGGAAAGGTGGAAACCTTTAAAGCTAGATTGGTAGCTAAAAGGGTATACACAGAAAGAAGGTATCGATTACGAGGAAACCTTCTCTCCTGTGGCCATGCTTAAATCCATTAGGATACTCTTATCCATTGCGGCATCTTTAGATCTAGAGATTTGGCAAATGGACGTCAAGACAGCTTTCCTTAATGGAAGTCTTGACGAAAGCATCTACATGATGCAACCAGAGGGATTCATTGAAAAGGGCCAAATGGATAAGGTATGCAAGTTGCAGAAATCCATATATGGATTAAAGCAAGCATCCAGATCCTGGAACATAAGGTTTGATCAAGCTGTCAAAGGTTTTGGATTTATTTAGAATCCTGACGAACCTTGTGTATACAAAAGGATTAAAGGCGACAAGTTGGTTTTCTTGATTCTTTATGTTGATGATATACTACTCATTGGAAATGATGTAGGTGTATTGACATCAGTAAAAGAATGGTTAGCAAAACAATTTGATATGAAGGACTTAGGAGAAGCAAGTTTTATTCTAGGTATCCAAGTAATAAGGGATAGAAAGAATAGAACGATTGCATTATCCCAAGCTTCATACATAGACAAGATCTTGTCTAGGTTTTCCATGCAGGATTCCAAGAAAGGTATGTTACCTTTCAGACATGGAATCAAGCTTTCTAAGGAACAAGTTCCTAAGAATGAGCATGAAGAGCAATTCATGAGTAGAGTTCCATATGCCTCGGCAGTTGGAAGTCTCATGTATGCAATGCTCTGTACTAGACCAGATATTTGTTTTGCTGTTGGCATAGTTAGCAGGTTTCAATTGAAACCTGGTCCTGATCACTGGATGGCAGTCAAGCATATTTTCAAGTATCTTAAGAGAACGAGAGATAATATGCTTGTATACTCTGGAGGGGATTTGGTTCCCGTTGGGTATACAGATTCTGATTTCCAATCAGATTCTGACTCCAGAAAATCCACATCAGGGGCTGTGTTTACTATTGGAGGAGGAGCAGTTATATGGAGGAGTATCAAGTAATCTTGTATTGCTGATTCCACCATGGAAGCTGAGTATGTTGCTGCATGCGAGGCTGCCAAAGAGGCTGTTTGGCTCCGCCAATTCTTGATTGACTTGGAAGTGGTTCCTAGTGCGAATAAGCAGATCACTATCTACTGTGACAACAGTGGAGCAGTGGCTAATTCGGAAGAACCAAGAAGTCACAAGAGAGGTAAACACATTGAAAGAAAGTATCATCTTTTAAGGGAGATTGTTCAAAGAGGTGACGTGACGATTACCAAAATCGCGTCAGCAGAAAATCTAGCGGATCCCTTCACAAAGGCTCTACCTCAGAAGAGTTTCGATGGGCATCTAGAGAACATGGGCATGAGAGATATGACACATTTGCTATAGCGCAAGTGGGAGATTGTTAGGATTATGCTCAATAGCAAGAGTGTAATATTGTAATTAACAATCTTTTTCATATTAATAAAGTGATTTCTGATTTAACAAATCGTATAGCATTTATAGTTTAATATTATAATTGTCAAAGTAAATAATCATAAGGTCTAAAGACTATGAGAAAAGAAGAATTGTTCGTACATCTGGATATGTATGTGGTAGACACAATTCTTTAGTTAGTCTTGAATAATGTTCACAACTTAAGTTAAAGGTTGGGCACATTTATCTTGTTAAAGTTGTAGAATTCTTTTACTAGCATTTGAGTGGGATCAAATGAGATATGATGAGTCTAAAATCATCGGAGTGTCTTCGAGTAAAAGAATCCAGTGCACTGGGTGTATTGAACTGGATCACAATGAAAAGCTTTATCTATAACCGTCAATAGATAATAGTCTTTTCATTATCAGGACAATCGGAGAGTCTATCTTAATCCTGAGATAAATGATGGACTTATGGTTGCAAGTGATATCATTTGAGTTATCAATGAGTACGATTATATCGCATAGTCTATCCTCGATAGTTTGGTGATATTCATTTGTTAATCGATAGAGGACTTCATTTATAGATATGGACATCGTGGCTCCATTTATTAAATGAGAGTATAATATCATCATATGGATGTTTTGAGGTAATTGGATATTAAATCTCAACGTTGAGTTTTCGATAGTGTCTATTGAAAACATGGCTTCTGGACAAGTCAAAATATCCAAGTTCAAAACGTGGTCATATGAGTAAATATGGTAACTTGGAGAGTTATAGGCGGTCTATGAACTCTTGGCGATTACTGATATTAATCACGAGGATACACTATCTCCAATATGATTGTCTAGGGTATGAATGAGGAGCATCTTCCTTTTCTATTTTTATTTAAGAGTTCAGTTTTAACTCTTTAGTGGAATGAGTTAAAATTAATGGATCGGACCTAAGTGAATCATTTGTTGATTGTGATTAGGTTATATCTATTGAAACTTAAATTTAGATGGCCCGCCAAGATCCCCAATCGACACGGACTTGCATGGATCACTTGATATATTCTACCGGACCAATTAAGGGTCCATCTAGAATTGCATTTAATATATTAAGAATATAATTTGCACATTATTTATGTAATGGGCTGCTCAATTATATTAATATATTAATGAATGACATGTGGGCTTGTTTCTTTTAGTAAGAATGGGTCTGGTTCACATGTTGGCTTTTTATTTAAAGTCCAATGGATTAAATGAAATAAGAAAATAATATATAGCCCATTTGTTTAAGTGGGGCGGCAAGAAGGTTTTTAACTTAATATATTATTTTGTTTCATTGTTTTAATTAAATAAGAATTTATTAATTAATTGTTTAATTAAGAAACAAATCTTTTCTGAATAGGAAATATATTTCCTAGAGTAATACTATTGGTAGTAGTTTACTAAAAGTAAAAGACTTGTTTGAAAAGAAAATAAATAATTAATTTTATTTATTTAATCAAATAAGAAGTCTTTTTTATTTAGTCAAATAAAAGGAATAAAAGATTTATGAATTAAATTAGGGTTTGAAGTCTTAAACTCAATAGGATTTAGGGTGTAATACAAACTCCTTTTTGCTTGAGTATTGCGGCAACCCTAGTCCCTTTTAGGTTAGGATTTTCGGCCACCCTAAAGAAAAGAAGAGAAGAAAATTTGGCAACCTATATATTCACTCTTATAGATTTCGGCCAACCTAATGCTTGTGTGCTTGATTCTATTTTCTTCTTCTTCTCAATTCATAGAGAGATTATATTATTCTACTAAAACATAAAAGAGTGTTGGATTATTCTTTGATGGTATACTATTTGCTTATTCATCAATAAGCTTGTGTGTACAACATCGATCTAGGTTCACGCGAGTTTCGATCATTAGATTGAGAACTCAAAAGTGACCGGAATAATCTTAGTATTCTTTTGATTGTTTTTGTGACTAACAAAGAAAAGAAAAGTTTGTTTGTCCATTCACAGGTTTGCAATTCAAAGAAAAGGGAGACCACGCTCCTAGGTGATCCACGTTCGTGCTAGGATTGAAGATCTTGCGGATTACCATCGACGTAAGTCAATCGGATCACGCGACAAAAGGTATTATTCTTTTGTTAGATAATATATATGTTTAATTGATTAAAGGGTTTAAGGTTCATAAAAGGGAAAAATTTTTAAAAGTCACTAAATCTATTTTTAGTCTCGCTTCCGCTACGTGTACTGCGATTTTTCCCTACACGTGTCCCCTTAATTAATCTCTAATCTCTCTCGATTTCTTAGAGATTACATCCATCTATAAATGCTTGGATTCATTAAGGACCGTGGGACACACACACGAGCTTTACATGCCAGCCTAGCGATCTCTCAACTTACTGGTCAAATGTAAAGGATATCACGCTAAGCATGTTAATGTGAACCACGCGATATATAACACACAACCTAAATTTCATCCACAAGGTGGCCAACCGAGTGAAAGCATTAATTAATGAAATACCCATATAACTACACGAGCACAAGAGGAATTCAGTTTATCTTTACTTTAGATACGGATTCGGTTTTATCAATCTCCCTAGGATGGCTAGATATGGGAAACAAGTTTATCAAACAACAATGTGCAAATAAGTTGGTTGTTATACATTAAGAACATTCAATCTAGGTTAAAGGTGTTCGGATTATGCTCAATAGCAAGAGTGTAATATTGTAATTAACAATCTTTTTCATATTAATAAAGTGATTTCTGGTTTAATAAATCGTATAGCATTTATAGTTTAATATTATAATTGTCAAAGTAAATAATCATAAGGTCTAAAGACTATGAGAAAAGAAGAATTGTTCGTACATCTGGATATGTATGTGGTAGACACAATTCTTTAGTTAGTCTTGAATAATGGTCACAACTTAAGTTAAAGGTTGGGCAACTTAAGTTAAAGGTTGGGCACCTTTATCTTGTTAAAGTTGTAGAATTCTTTTACTAGCATTTGAGTGGGATCAAATGAGATATGATGAGTCTAAAATCATCGGAGTGTCTTCGAGTAAAAGAATCCAGTGCACTGGGTGCATTGAACTGGATCACAATGAAAAGCTTTATCTATAACCGCCAATAGATAATAGTCTTTTCATTATCAGGATAATCGGAGAGTCTATCTTAATCCTGAGATAAATGATGGACTTATGGTTGCAAGTGATATCATTTGAGTTATCAATGAGTACGATTATATCGCATAGTCTATCCTCGATAGTTTGGTGATATTCATTTGTTAATCGATAGAGGACTTCATTTATAGATATGGACATCGTGGCTCCATTTATTAAATGAGAGTATAATATCATCATATGGATGTTTTGAGGTAATTGGATATTAAATCTCAACGTTGAGTTTTCGATAGTGTCTATTGAAAACATGGCTTCTGGACAAGTCAAAATATCCAAGTTCAAAACGTGGTCATATGAGTAAATATGGTAACTTGGAGAGTTATAGGCGGTCTATGAACTCTTGACGATTACTGATATTAATCACGAGGATACACTATCTCCAATATGATTGTCTAGGGTATGAATGAGGAACATCTTCCTTTTCTGTCTTTATTTAAGAGTTCAATTTTAGCTCTTTAGTGGAATGAGTTAAAATTAATGGATCGGACCTAAGTGAATCATTTGTTGATTGTGATTAGGTTATGTCTATTGAAGCTTAAATTTAGATAGCCCGCCAAGATCCCCAATCCACACGGACTTGCATGGATCACTTGATATATTCTACCGGACCAATTTATGGGTCCATTTAGAATTGCATTTAATATATTAAGAATATAATTTGCACATTATTTATTTAATGGGCTGCTCAATTATATTAATATATTAATGAAAGACATGTGGGCTTGTTTCTTTTAGTAAGAATGGGTCTGGTCCACATGTGGGCTTTTTATTTAAAGTCCAATGGATTAAATGAAATAAGAAAATAATATATGGCCCATTTATTTTAAGTGGGGCGGCAAGGGTTAATTTATTAACCTATATATTATTTTGTTTCATTGTTTAATTAAATAAGAATTAATTAATTGTTTAATTAATTGTTTAATTAAGAAACAAATCTTTTCTGATTAGGAAATATGATTCCTAGAGTTATACTATTGGTAGTAGTATACTAAAATTAAAAGACTTGTTTGATAAGAAAATAAATAATTAATTTTATTTATTTAATCAAATAAGAAGTCTTTTTATTTAGTCAAATAAAAGAATAAAATATCTATGAGTTGGATTAGGGTTTGAAGTCTTAAACTAGATGGAAATTAGGGTGCAACACAAACTCTTTTTGGCTTGTGTATTGCGGCAACCCTAGTCCCTTTTAGTGTAGAATTCGGCCACCCTAATAGAAAGAAGGAAAGAAAATTTGGCCACCTATATAAGTGGACTTACAGAATTCGGCCACTCTAATGCTTGGTGCTTGAGAGACAATTTTCTTCTTCTTCTTAATTCATAGAGAGCATTAATTTTATTCTACTAAAACATAAAAGAGTGATAGATTATTCTTTGATGGTACACTATTCGCTTGTTCATCAATAAGCTTGTGTGTACAACATCGATTTAGGTTCACGCGAGTTTCGATCATTAGATTGAGAACTCAAAAGTGACCGGAATAATCTTAGTCTTCTTTTGATTGTTTTTGTGACTAACAAAGAAAAGAAAAGTTTGTTTGTCCATTCACAGGTTTGCAATTCAAAGAAAAGGGAGATCACGCTCCTAGGTGATCCACATTCGTGCTAGGATTGAAGATCTTGCGGATTACCATCGACGTAAGTCAATCGGATCACGCGACAAAAGGTATTCTTCTTTTGTTAGATAATATATATGTTTAATTGATTAAAGGGTTTAAGGTTCATAAAAAGGAAAAATTTTAAAAGTTACTAAATCTATTTTTTAGTCTCGCTTCCGTTGCGTGTACTACGGTATTTTTCCTTACAAAAGGTTCATCCTCTTGATTTGAGAATTATCCCTAAATCAATTTATCACTCAATCCGGTCAAGGATGAGCAATTGTGTCTTAAAAAAACCCATTAAGCACAAGGATTTGAACCAAGGCCAATTTAGCAACTAAATGCGTGAATTGAAACCTTTCCCACTTTTTGGAGCTAAATCTCTAACACTTCAATTACTCTAAACATGGCATTCTGGTCATCCATCAATCAATCAACAATCATGGGATGCTAAATTACACTAATCCTACATTAAATTACTCTACTCCTAATCCCAATCATGGACACATCAATTTTGGACCTCTACACACATGGATATTGCAATTAGAGCTTAAAACATGTAATTAGCAAAGAGTAAAACAAAACCCACATGAATTTAAGAACAAACAACATATATAACACAAGTGTAGGGTTTACAATATTCCCTAAATCGGGGTTACACATTAAAGAAATAGAAAATACGAAGAACTGAGCAAATAAGAGCAAACCCTTGAAGACAAGTCCTCCAAAGATGCTCCAAACCTTCCTAGCTCAGATTTGGTCTGAAAACCACTCCTATTTCCTTGCAAACTGCTCTAAAATGGATGGATGAGGTGTGAAAATGGTGGTGGAGGTGTATGGTGAGCTCCCATGGAGGAAAAACCTCCATGGGAGCTTGGATCCTCTCCTTATTTGGTGAAGAAGGTGAAGGAGATGAAGAAAATGGAAGAGAGAGAGAGAGTGAGTTGGGCGGAAGAGAGAGAGAGGGATTGAAGGGATTCTATGAAAAACTAAAGAAAAGGGGATATTTATAGTGGGAGGAGGCTTATGGCAGAAATTGGGGTGAAAGGATGAGAATGCCCTTCATAAGTGGCTGATTTTGGGGGCTTCGCGGGTGAGTTTCTAGCAGCGCGCACCGTTACAAAAATAGGCATAACTTTCTCCACAAACATTGGAATCGTGTTCTTGAAGAACCGTTGGAAAGAAGACTTTTGGGGCTTTCCAACCTTATGTAGCACAAAATCTAGTTCGATCGGATGAGGGAGATATGGCCCCTGCAAATTGAGCATTCTATAGGAAGCTTTCGTCAAAATTCTGCTCTAAATTCGACGCCCTGTTATGTGCCCTATTCTGCGCCCTAAGGCGCAAAACTGCAAAAAGATGGTCTTCTGGTCCCTTTTATGCGGCCCCTAACCGCAGAATAGGGGCGCCGAATCCAAGTTTCAAAAATTGCACTTTTGCCCTAATATTTCTCCATTTTTGCACTTTAGCCACTGTGATGAAAAATAACCTGAAACACTTGTTTAAAATGTTAAATACCCGGTTTTACCCGGGAAACAAGCATAAAAGATGAAAGTAAGGGGCTACACAACGTGTAGAAATAAGAGTTATCACACCCCCAAACCTATCTTTTGCTCGTCCCCGAGCAAAACAAAACAAAACAAAAAAATTGAAAATAAAACAAAACAAGCAAAACAAACTAAAACAAATAAAAGTAAAAACTAGGTTAGTCCACTTCCGTAGGAAACACGATGGCACTTAGCATGTGCCACAAGCCTTTAAACCACTAGGCGATCCCTAGAGGAGGAGTTATAATCTTCTGAGGGTTTACAGTTACAACACCCACAAACGTATACTCTGCAAGAAAAGTTGAGATGCAATCCAATCATACCAAGCAAAGACTACATGCATGCTAGTATCTCAAATATACCAATTAATAACAATGCATCACACAATGCAAGTATGCCAATACTTAGGATGTTTTTGGTTTACAAAACAACTACGCTCGAATTGCCTAAGATGAAATTCGCCTTGACTCTAATCCTCCCTGGATTTTAGTCTGATTTTTCCACTCAGATCCTAAGCGATCACTCTCTATCAAACATATACGAATGAGTTTATGTACGGGAATCTAATATATTGCATATGACTATTTAAAATGAAGCACAATTTATGGAAATAGATCTCATGGGAGGAATTGAAATGCTATGAACGTGGAAAGACATGCATTGACTCGCATTCCCAATATAGACTTTCTAAGAGATCAAATGAGCTTTCCCTCACTTGTACTTGGGGCCAAGGTGATGTGTAGTGGTGTATGGGATGGAAGATATGGTAGGAGTGGATATGATAAAGTTACTAACCATATCAAGGTGTGTATACACATTACAATTTACACAAAATTAGCTCTATTACATATTACATTACAAGCGTCTAGGCTATAAACCTTAAAATCGCACATTTGTGCTACATTTGTACTCATATTTAAGAGTAACTTTACAATTGAAGAACTTGAAGGCTTAAGTGTTTATAATTCACACTTATTCTCTTCTTTTTTTCCTTTTTTTTTTAATTTTTTTTTCTTTTTTTTTTTTTTTTCCTTTTTTCCTTTCTTTCTTTTTCTTTTTGTAAGCCTTTGCCTAGCACAATTACATACATTGCCTACGTACACGCTTTTACAAAAATCAGAGCTTTACAATACATAACTTCTATTAAGCTATACACCTCAACATGATTATAACTAGGGAATGGTTGGGGGTGTAGTGTTTGGCCTCAATTTGCAATGAATATAGGGGTGTAGGAGTGTTTAGGCTATTTTAGTAGTTTCGCACACACTCAAGCCCAAAATCATTTCTAAAAGTCCATCTAACAAGGGAGTACAAATCTCAACAAGCAGTCCACATTATTTTAGTTCTATGGCAATCAATGCAAAATATATGTACAATGAGATCACAATTAAGAACAAAATCGAAGAGTGTTTAAAGAGTAGAAACAAAATATACCCTTTAAATTTGGCGCTAATAGGCTCGAAAACCTCACTAGGGTAGTCTCCACTATTTTCCTAGGCTAAACAAACAAAAAAGTCTCATCCACCTCAACATCAAAAGATTGGCACTGTACAAGCAAATTTAAGTGATGCACGGAGCTAAAAGCATAAAATGCATGTCTCTTCCGGCACACAAAGTAAAGCAACTCAACAAAAATGGACTATAATTCCAAGGTTTTTCAACATTGATTGATTTTGTGCAGAGATTTGAAAATTTTCTAAAACAACACCCTAAAAATCCTAAGATCTAAGCACAACACATATCCACTCTTAGATCTAAACAAAAATATAAAAATCACAAAAAATAAGCAAAACATTTTACCCTTGAAGCGCAAGCCCTCACAAGTGGTTATTTGAACCAACCAAGCCTCCGCGAAGATCTCTTGAGTTGTGTGGTCCATCCGACTTGAAATTTTCTTTCCATGCACAAAACAACTCAAAGAAAATCAAATGCATATGCTTTAAACAAAAATAAGAAAAATAACATGACTTACACCTCCAAACCTAGCCTAAACATTGTCGATCACACAATGAAAAACATGAGCAAAAGAGGTGTTTGTTTTAAACATAACAAACTACTTCGCAAAGCAATAAAAAGCAATAAATCTAAGATATTTACATAACCAAAGCTAAAACTAGTAACTATCAACAAATAAGCCACCTCCCCGGCAGCGGCGCCACTTTGACGACACGTCGTTGCGATGTCGATCAAAAGATGAACATTTAAGTTCGACCTCGCTAGTGCGCGAGTCACAGGGACTAGCATAGCGGCAAGTGAGGGTATCATTCCGTAGAGAGGTGGGATCCGCCGACCGTCACCGGTTCTAGCTATTATTACAACACTCCGAGAGAACTCGTGTGTTGCGGGTGCGGAAAAGTAAGTAATAATATAAATAAATAAACTAACTACCATAATATATACATGGATAGGGTGGAATGGAGAGATGACATGCAATGGTGGTTACACTAGGGAAACAATTCAACCGTAACAATCCACATAATTAAGCTCTAAACTCACTTAGTCCCTCAATGTGCTAGTATATCATAGGCTCGTGTCCCCTTAATTGATCTCTAATCTCTCTCGAG
Source organism: Acer saccharum (assembly GCA_030490815.1). Classification (NCBI taxonomy): domain Eukaryota; kingdom Viridiplantae; phylum Streptophyta; class Magnoliopsida; order Sapindales; family Sapindaceae; genus Acer; species Acer saccharum. The sequence continues at coordinate 20,396,863 of CM059876.1, read as the reverse complement.
TCTTAGAAATCACATCCACACATACAAAGTACACATGAATTCATTAAGTGCCATGGCGCACACGCAAGAGCCCTGTATGCCAGCCTAGTGTATCTCTCACTGTCTGGTCATATACAGTGGTTATTTCGTTGGGCATGTAATGCGCAACCGCGTGGGCCATACTACAACCAATAATTCATTCACAATGGCTAACCAAATATGGGATGGCAACCAAGTGAAAGCATTAAGAATACGAGATACCCATACAACATGTATGTTATATGCTCGTGTCCCCTTAATTAATCTCTAATCTCTCTCGATTTCTTAGAGATTACATCCATGCATAAATGCTTGGATTCATTAAGGACCGTGGGACACACACACGAGCTCTACATGCCAGCCTAGTGATCTCTCAACTTACTGGTCAAATGTAGAGGATATCACGCTAAGCATGTTAATGTGAACCACGCGATATATAACACACAACCTAAATTTCATCCACAAAGTGGCCAACCGAGTGAAAGCATTAAGCAATGAAATACCCCTATAACTACACGAGCACAAGAGGAATTTAGTTTATCTTTACTCTAGATACGGATTCGGTTTTATCAATCTCCCTAGGATGGCTAGATATGTGAAACAAGTTTACCAAACAACAATGTGCAAATAAGTTGGTTGTTATACATTAAGAACATTCAATCTAGGTTAAAGAGATGAAAAAAATGGAAGAGAGAGAGAGTTGGGCGGAAGAGAGAGAGAGGGATTGAAGGGTGTTGTATGTATAATTCTACCAAGCAGACACGTCATTAAAGGAGTCAATAAATGCTGAAGAAAAGGTTGCACGTCACTCGTTGACCAGGTCAAAGGAAAACAACGTGGACCAGTCAGTATGTCAGTCTTAAATCAACAAGTCAAGGGTGTAGTCGCCAGAGCCAAGATATGTACTTGCCAAAGTCAGAAACGTGGTCACCGAAGGGCAATACCCAGAAACGGGGGTGTTCGCTGAATCAGCGTACTGGGCACGAACCGACTCGGTGAAAATACAGGAAATCCTAACCCGAAGCAACGTGGGATTCCCAATACAAGTCCAAGAGGGAATCCTACTACCGAAAGGGTGAAGACCAAAAGGAAAACCCTAATTATTATGTATAAATAGAACCACCTATCCCACGAGGAAGGGGTTCGAAAACGGATAGAAGAGAGCAATTGTATGAGAGATCTAAGTGTGTAAACAAAGCAATAAGCCTAGTATTATCTTTCTGCCCTCTGGGGCGCCGTGGTTTTTTCCCATTCAAGGGTTTTCTACGTAAAATCTGTCTCTTGCATGCATTGTTTATTTTCTCGTTTTACGTTGAATTGATATAATTGTTGAGTGTGTGGCAATCCAAATTTCATTGTCAACAATTGGCGCTAGAAGGAGGGGAAGTCTTTGAACAAAAACTTCGAGGAACCCTTGTGAATTGAAAAATATGAACAACGACAGTGACAAAGATGGTAACTCCAGCGGAGATCTAATTGTTGTACCAACCGCACCGACAGGAGATAAGGCGGTGACGATCGGGGAACAATCGGCAGCAATGCCAGGAATTAGGGCAGCCGACCCCGGGGTTCTGCAGCACTTTCAAACTGCACTGGTAAACTTAATCAGCGAGGCTAGCAAAATAGGGCTTTCGCTTCCTATAGGATTGGGAGTTTCTTCTCCCTATGAGTTAACCACTCCTGGAATCCAGCCGCCCGTAAGACTACGGTCGGAAGTTCACATTGCAACCCCTGATGCTCAAGTAAGACAATCCACTGAAGAGACTCCCTAGGACCACCCTGAGGATTTCGAAGGGAGAAAACAAAGGAAGGGAAAAGGTGTGATGAATGAAGAATCTAGGGAGGAGCGAGACCAGATACGAACACATGGGGTCAATTCCAGTGACACATACCAAAGGAACCGGCGGAGACACTGTTAGGTTGATAATTAGTGTTGGCATTAATTCCATATCAAAACGTGTTTTACTTGTAATGTTTAGTGGTTAGTAATTGAAGGATTTCGAAGACGAAGGACGTCTCAACCATTATTCGTTCAAGTTGCCGGCTTTTAAGAGTTTCGGACATTATCGGTCTACAAAGGTATTCAAAGACCTCTTATCTCTTACAAGGCTAGGCACACACTCACACATATCATTCTTGTGTGTCCCTTCATGATTTTATTTCATTTACATTTCACTTTCACACACTTGGCAAAATATGCTCATGCATTCACATTTAGTTAATAAACTTTGTGTTTTGCATTTTCTAGGACTATGTCCGGAAACTAGCATATGTGTGTGTATTTGTGTTTGTATGTTTCTGTATTTTGTGTTTAGGACTTGAACATGTTCTTATTCAATGCCTTATTGAGTTCCGGTCGTTTCGGTTACTCATTCATAAGGTTTCAAGTCCAAACGTGTTGACTATGCCACTTTACGTTCTCTTACGTTGTGTTGACTTCATCGATGATTTCCGAGATGATTTCTCAACCGTTTTTCAAAGTTGTATAGTCGTCGTCGTGCGTGAGAGAGTCACGGTTTGTAATCCGAAAATGGATTCGAATTCAGAGTTTGGATGCCCGAGATACGGGCCGACGAACTGAGGGAGCGCGCGAGAGGACAGCCCAGGCCGTGGGCCACAAGGGCTGGCCGTGGTTGAGGCCGTGGGCCCCACGGCCTGGAGCAGCCTCTGCTCCCGTGTGGGCCAAGCGCCCCCCACGGACAGGGGGTGACGTGGCACCACGTGGTTGGCCGGTTTCCTCCTTCTCTCTCCTCCTATTTCTTCCCTCTCTCTCTCCATTTTGAAAATTCAAGAAGAACATTTCAGTTTTCCCGTCTAGAATTCTCTCCAATTTTTCCAAACTTCAAAACATCATATCTTCCTCATCCGGAGTCGGATTTGAGTGATTCAAGTTGGAGAGTGTTCGTATTTGAGTCCTCTAACATCTCCAAGTGGTTTGGTGGCTGTTTGATCGTGATTTCAAGTGGTTGGACACTGATTTCCGAACCAGCTGCAGAATCCGAGGTATGAGTCTCATCTTTGGGATTTCTTGTTATTTGACCTTCCATTTGCTTGGGGTTTCTTCTTCTATATCTATGTTATTGTTTTGTAAAAGCTATTTGAAAAGGTAGCTTGATTATCATTCTAATTGAAACTCAATTTGTGGACTTATGTTGACTAGATTTTATGATTCTAGGTTTTACATTTGTTTGTGAGTTGTATTGTGATTAGAATGGCATCTTAGGTTGTTTGATACTTAATTGAATTAATTTTGTATTAAAATGACTTTGAGATTTGATTTGGTCCTTTGATTATTGAAATCTAGGATTTGTGTATTTTTATGTGATTTAGAGAATATAGGTTTTGATTGATGTAAATCTCAAAACCTTGCTCTATATTTTTGTCTAGTATATTGATTGATTTTAATCTCATATATCTAGCTTTTAATTGTATATTGATAGCATCTTGAATTTGTACTTAATGAACATTTTGTGATTCAAGTGTTATGTGTGTGAATGAGACTTTGAGTATATGTGTTAGGTGTTTCACATGCTTAGGTTTCTATTCATGTATTTTTGCATCTAGACTTGATTAATTGTGATATCACATGTTTAGGTCTATTTGTGCCATAGAATGTATTGATCACATGTTCTATGTTGTATTGAATGTTTGCATCATTTGCATTCACATGATCACACTAGGAAGTCCTTGTAAAAGGCATGAAGTCTTGGTTAGAGTCGGGATGACTCGGATAGCCAAGCAAGAAGTCTTGCCTAGAGTCGGGATGACTCGGATAGGTAAGCAAGGAGTCATGGCTAGAGTCGGGAGGACTCGGATAGTCATGCATGGGAGGCTCCCTAGAGGCAATAGTGCCTTGGATAGGGAGTTGGCTATTGTATTGGTAGGCCTAGGCGTATGGTTAGACATAGAGTCTGATAGAGCGGGGTACACGGGAGGTGTATGCACTCTTGAGGAATTTCTAATCTACCATCGATGTTGGTTGAGTGTGTTGTCCAATATATGGTGGTTCCGCATCATTGAGGGATTTCATACTTTCCAATAGGGTTGGGTAGGCTTAGACTTCACTAGGTTGGGTGAGCTAAAGATTGGTCACTTTGTGAATGTTCTATGTTTACTTTCCAATAATATAGTACCCAATGGTTGTAGTTCAACCCGTGGATGTTTCCTCCTTAGAGGTTTTACCACGTTAAAAATCTCTTGTGTTAATTCTTTCTATCTCTTTCTCTTATATTTTAATTGTATATTTTATTGTCTTGATTCATAATATCCACATGTGATATATTGTGAAGCAAGTCTTTGTATAGTGTAATTAGTATATTCATTCTATAGATCAATTTGTATCTTTGATTCTTTTATATATTGTAATTTTTGTATAGTGACATTTTGATCACTCTTGTAACACATTGAACATCTTATGAAATACAAGCTTATTTTGTTGTTATGTTTATTTGCTATTTTACCTCACATGACTTGTTGATATACTTAGACATTTCTCTTATGATTGTAACATCGTATTGTCTATGTATGTCTTCCTTGGCTTATTGTGTTGTGTGTAAGGCTACCTTGAGGGACAAACGAATGTTTGTTCAAGGGTTTGAAAAAAGGTGTAAAAACCTATTCACCCCCCCTCTAGGTATGCTTTAAGCAATTTAACTTCGTTTGTGTACATTTAGACACCATTCTATCTCGTCTGAAGATAAGAGTCCTCGTCCACGAAGGGAATTACAATCCAAAAAAGCACGGCGGAGAAGATCCGAGAGCACAGAAGATCGAAGGAGCCCGGATGATAGAGGCAATTATGGGAGAATGATAATCAAGAGCAGACTCGATCCAGTAGGAGAGCCAACTGGTTAGCGAGATGTCACCCTACAAGAGCTATCAAGAAAGGTTTCAGCGATGGCACGAAGGTATGGTCGCAACGTATCTTCGGATGATGAGTCAGATAGCCCATTCGTTGAAAATATTGCTCGCACCCAATTTCCAGACAGATTCAGAATGCCAAGCATTGAGCAGTATAAGGAGAACAGGGATCCGAAGGAGCATGTTCGCCAATTCCGCAATATTATGGCTCAGTATTCAACCAATGACGGGCTGTTGTGCCTCACCTTCCCGCAAACATTCGGTGACCTCGCCTCTAGGTGGTTTGGAAGACTTCCACCCGGAAGTATAAGCAGTTTCTCAAACCTCAGCAAAGCATTCATAAGGCAATTCATGGGGAGTGTGCAGAGAAGAAAGTCACTCGCTCATCTATCAAACTTGAAGCAGGAGCACAATGAGTCAATCAAGAAGTATCTAGCAAGATTCGGGAAGGAGGTTGCTCAAATTGAGGCTGCCAGTGATGTAGCTGTTATCGCCGCTTTCACCAATGGGTTACAAAGTGGGCGATTATCCTTTGACCTGCGAAGAGATAGACCGAAAACTTATGAGGAGATTATGGAAATAGCTGGCAACTATGCACTGGCAGAAGAAGAAGAAGTAGTGCAAGGGGGTAGCTACGTACATGGACACAAGCCTGACTCAAAATCAGAACATAAATATGACAAAAAGACGCAATCACATGACCGCCAGAGAGACGAGAAGGGCCAAAAGGGACATCCAAGGAAAAGCAGGGGAAACGCTCGAGCCAATAGGTTTCGAGGAAGGTACAACCATTACACCCCTTTAACTGGCGATCAGTAGGAAATACTTTCTACGGTAGAAGACAAAGGACTCGCCAAATACCCTCGGCAGCAATCAGCAAATGCCAGGAGAGATACAACTAAATACTGCCGATTTCACAAAGATCATGGACATGAAACTTCAAAATGTTTCTAGCTGCGTGATCATATTGAGAGCTTGATCAAAGATGGGCACCTGAAGGATTTTGCTTTGAAAGGGGATAAGCACGGTGGTCGCCAGGATAGCCGTTAAGGAAACGGGCAGGAAAGGAAGAGTCTAAAGAGAAACAGCCCTAACGCCACTATAAACACCATTTTTGGCGGGCCCCATACTGGGAGAAGCAATCAAGAAAGGATGTCAGAAGTCCGAGAAGTAATGTATGAAAGCAGAAGCATGGAGATTAATTCTGTTGCAAAGAAACCCCAAGAAAGGAAGAGAAGGACATGACCCCATAACGTTTACAGCAGAAGACTCAGACGAAATTGATGCAAAGCCTAATGATGCAATCGTAGTGGGGGTTCGAATAGCACACAGGGATGTCCTTCGGGTAATGATTGACAACGGGAGTTCAGCTGATATTTTAAGTGCTAGGGTATACGATGAGTTGCGGCTGGATAGAAAAGATCTAGAACCCTTCCATGTGCCGTTGAAAGGTTTCGGGGGCACAAAAGTGAGATCATTGGGAACTGTGAAGCTGCCGGTGAGGTTTGGTACGGCATCATGTCGACGAACAATCCTGCTGGACTTTGTTGTAGTCGACATCCGTAATTGGTCGTACAATGCTTTGCTTGGCCGACCGTTTCTTAACAAAGCTCGAGCCGTCACTTCAACCCACGCGTTGAAAATAAAGTTCCCTACAGAATTTGGAGTTGGAGAATTGAAAGGGTCTCAGGAGATGGCTCGCCGCGCCAACCTATCAATCTTCAAAGATAAGGCAGGGATGGAGACTTTAAGCATATTCGAGGTAAACAAGGAAGTGCAGGAAGATAATCCGGAAACCTTTGAATTGGACCCAAGGGACAAAACAAGCAGAGCAAACTGAGTCGATTGTTTTAAACGAAGCAGAACCGGACAAAACAGTCAAGATCGGAGCAAGGCTGACTGAACGAGTTAAGAGAGATGTGACAAACTTGTTGAAAGAGTACAAGGAGATTTTCGCTTGGAGCCATGAAGACATGCCGGGGATTGAAAGAAGCGTAATTTCACACAATCTGGCTGTAAACGAAAAATGCAAACCAGTAGTGTAAAAAATGAGAAGCTTTAACCCAGAGAGAAGTGCGGTAATAAAAGAGAAGGTGTCCAAGTTGCTCGCCGCAGGATCAATCAGAGAGGTTAAGTACCCGGAATGGGTGGCGAATGTAGTTCTAGTGAAAAAGAAGAACAGCCAATGGAGGATGTGCATCGACTTCACCGATCTGAATAAGGCCTACCCCAAGGATAGCTTCCCGCTACCAAGAATTGACCAGTTGGTCGATGCAACAGCCGGACATGAAACGTTGAGCTTCATGGATGCATACTCAGGATATAACCAGATAAAAATGCACAAGCCAGATGAGGAGAAGACAGCGTTCACCACAGCTCAAGGGTTATACTGTTACACAGTCATGCCATTCGGCCTGAAAAACGCTGGAGCAAATTACCAGCGCTTAGTCAACAAAATGTTCGCCAGACAAATAGGAAGAAATATGGAGGTTTACGTTGACAATATGCTGACAAAAAGTATCACATCAGATAAGCATATAGATGACTTGAAGGAGACATTCGATGTGTTGGTTAGGTATGGAATGAAGTTGAATCCAGCAAAATGCGTGTTCGGTGTACCATCTGGAAGGTTTCTCGAATATCAAGTGCATCAAAGAGGAATAGAGGTGAACCCTGAAAAAATCCAAGCACTGGCAAAAATGGTTTCGCTAAGAACTTTGAAAGACGTCCAAAGACTCACGGGGTGCCTGGCATCGCTGAGCAGGTTCATAGCTAAATCAACAGATCGATGCCTACCATTTTTCAAAGCCCTAAAGAAGGGAAAGGGAATCGAGTGGAACGAGGATTGTGAAAGGGCTTTCCAGGCCTTGAAGGATTACCTTGGGCAAGCACCGCTGCTATCAAAACCAGAAACGGGAGAAACACTGTATATATACTTGTCCGTCTCTGAAGCAGCCACAAGTTCCGTGCTAGTAAGATAAGAGGAGGGGATCCAGAAACCAATATACTACACCAGCAAAGCACTGTTGCCGGCTGAAACCAGATACTCACCGGTCGAAAAAATGGCACTCGCTCTAATAACAGCAGCAAGGAAGTTAAAGCCATATTTCCAGGCTCATAAAATCGGAGTATACACCAACTGCTCACTAAAATTAATTCTGTAAAAACCAGAAGTATCCGGTCGATTAACGAAGTGGGCGATCTAGTTAAGTGAATTCGATATAGAGTATCTTCCAAGGATAGCAATTAAAGCCCAAGCGGTGGCAGACTTTGTAGCAGAGTTCACCGAGCCAAGCATAGAGATGGCGAGAATGATGGTGGAGCAAAATAAGAAAATATTCAAATGGCAACTCCGCGTTGACGAGTCGTCAAACACGCACGGCAGCTGGGCAGGGGTAGTGGTGTCAACCCCGGAAGGAGATTCAGTCGAATGTGCCTTGCGTTTTGCCTTCAAAGCTACTAACAATCAAGCTGAATACGAGGCACTCATAGCAGGATTAAAAGTTTGCACAGTCCTATGAGCAGATGAGGTGGAAATATTCAGCGACTCTCAAGTTGTTGTCAATCAGGTGCTAGATGAATACCAAACGAGAGATGAAAGCATGATCGCCTACTTGGAATTAGCAAAGGAGCTATTGGAAAGATTCAAAGAATATAGAATTGTTCAGGTCCCTGGAGAAGAAAACGAGCAGGTTGACTCCTTGGCCAAGTTGGCATCCGCCACAATCAACATCTGGCCCAGAACTATTTCTATGATCCGCCTGCTGCAGCCGAGTATAGTCACATTGAAGGAAGTTGGGGCAGTCTTTGGCGAGAGAGACAGCTGGATTACACCAATCAAAGAAAACCTCATCAATGATGTACTCCCAAGTGATCTATTAGAAGCAAAACGATTGAAGTACAGATCTACGAGATATTCAGTACTCAATGGAGAACTGTACAAAAGGGGGTACTCAAGAGCACTGCAGAGATGTGTCGGGCCTGAAGAAGCAGAAGGTATCCTGAGAAGCATACATAGTGGAAACTGTGGGAATCACGCTGGGGGTGTCAGCCTAGCCCACAAAACATTAAGACAGGGTTTTTACTGGCCAACACTATTCGCCGATGCTAAAAGGGTGGCAGCAAGATATGAGGCGTGTCAAAAAATTGCCAATAACATCCGCCAACCACCTGAACTCTTGTAGAGTATTACCTCGCCTTGGCCATTCGCTATGTGGGGAATTGACTTGATCGGCCCAATGCCAACAGCAGCTGGAGGGGCGAAGCACGCTATAGTAGCCGTGGATTATTTCACGAAGTGGGTAGAAGCCGAACCATTGGTACATATAACAGAAGCAAACACTATAAGCTTTGTGAAGAAAAATATCCTATACAGATTCGGGATACCAAACACCATCATCACGGACAATGGGACCCAATTCAATGGCAAGAAATTCAGGGAGCTGTGTGACAAGTATGGCATCAACAACTACTATGCCTCTCCAGCACATCCGCAGACGAATGGCCAAACTGAAGCAGTGAACAAGATCATAAAACACAACCTGAAAGCCAAATTGGTGACGAAAAAGGGTAGCTGGGCAGATAAATTACCACAAGTACTCTGGGCATATCGAACCACAGAAAGGGGTTCAACAGGTGAGACCCCATATTCCATGGCTTACAGAGCTGAAACTGTCATTCCCGTAGAAACATCTTTCTCTTCACCAAGGGTACAACTCTTTCAACCGGAACTTAACATTGATATGTTAAAATGCGGTCTGGATGAATTAGAAGAAAGAAAAGAGCGCTCACAAATAAGAAACACTGCGTACCAACAGAGGGTAGCCAAATATTACAACTCACATGTGCGTGAAAGGAGGTTCGTGCTTGGCGACTTGGTGTTGAAAAAGGTGAACCCAGGAACAAGAGACAAAGCTGTAAGATCACTCGCAGACAAATGGGAAGGGCCTTATCAAATTACAGGCATAGCTGGTCACGGGGCATATCACATTACTCGAGAGGGTTTAGGCGAACTACCTCGGCCATGCAATGCACAGTACTTGAAGATATATTACCCTTGACCTTTTTCATTGCTTTAAGGATTTATTTCAACCTTTTTATTCTTAGGCAGTTTTCGTTTTAGCATTTTTTCTCTGTGACTATATTAACAAAAGTTGCAGGAAGTATTCAATAAAGAGTAATTTATTACTGAGAATTCGTGATTTGACTCGCCAATTACAAAGGGCATTCACCGTCGTACGCTAATACCATCGCGTAAAAACGAGTTTCATACTCGCAGCAATGAGAACTAGCGAGAAGAATAAAATCCCAAGTTATAAAAATCAGAGATCACCACTACGGGAAAAATAAAATCCCTAGAGAGGCGAGAAACACCCAATCAAAAACATACATGAATCTCAAACGAAGGGAGTCGAGAAAGCCAGCTGAAAACAAAAAAGACAAGCAAAGAGCAAAAGAGGGAGACGTCCCAATAATATGCTGAAACTCAGCAATGGCAGCTGAATAAATAAATAACATGTTAAAAACTTGGTGTATGGTCGAATACGTCCTGACAAACACTGAGTACGCCAAAACTCAGCAATGGCAGCTGAATAAAGCTATAAAATATGTTAAAAACTTGGTGTATGGTTGGATACGTCCTGACAAACGTTGAGTACGCCAAAACTCAACAATGGCAGCTGAATAAAGCTATAAAATATGTTAAAAACTTGGTGAAACACTGAGTAAGCAGAAAACTCAGCAAAGGCAGCTGAACAAAAATAAAGCTAAAAGAGTTACTAACTTATAAAATAAAAGTCATTTACAATTAAAGGTGTAAAAAGATATAGATATTTACAATCAAAGACCTAATCTCAACTAGCTGCAGGAGGACTCTCGCTATCTTCTTCATCTTCGATCTCCTCTTCCGAAGGCTAGGTAATTTCTTCGTCCCCATCCGGCATGAAAGGCCCATAATCCCTACCGGCAACAGGACCCAAATCGGGTTCAGCACCAGAACCAGAAAAGTTACCCTTCTAACCGGAATAGTAAGTGTTAAAGACACGCTTACTGGGAATTTCTAAATGCATGGGATGAGGCTTAGTCCTGTTATAACGGCAGTGGGCTTTCCATCGTTTTATCTGTTCTTTAATCGAACCCACTCCGTTGGCCATATGCTGTTGAAGAGACCTGTCGAAACACCTTAAAGCCTTTTCATTTGAATGGTCCTTTATGGCGAAGAACTTCTTTGACTGCCTCATGCCTCGTTCAAACTCGCGCAGCAAAAGCGATTCGTAGGCAGGGGATCTCTTGAAACGATCAACAGCTTCAGCCTCCAGTATAGCCTTTAAATTGTCAAAGATGAGTTCGCGCGAAGACAACTGATTGCGTAAATCCAGCGCCTCACGTTCAGCTTTTTCCCTAGCCTCCTCAGCTAGCCGCTCAGCTTCCAAACGCGCTGCAAGGGATTCTTGGCTAGCAGACAACTGCTCCTTCAGCGAGCGAACCTCATCCTCAGCAGCAAACAGTTTATCTTCGGCAGCTATTTGAGCGGACAGATGACCATCTGCAGACTCTCTTAGATGAGCGAGATGTTGAGCATAAGATTCTTCAGCAGAGAGCTTCTCGGCAGCCAAAACAGAAGCCTGCTCTTGCAAACGTTTGACCTCCCTGGAAACTTTGTTCCCATATTTATAGTTCTCAACCAACTCAGACATCATCTGAAAAGAGAAACATCCGAGTTAGAAAGTAAATATAAAATACAGATATAACAGGATTGCGGCGAGAAGCTTACCAGAGAGTGGCAGTTAAAGAAAAACTTCATCTTCCTGTTGCAGGGTTTGCCTTTAACATGCTCCCAACCCTCGCCAATGTACACGTCATTGTTGATCAAATGCGAGCAAATCTCGGTAGCCAAAAAATCAGAAAGAGACACGGTTCCTTTATCGGCTTCATTTGATCCCACGGGAGGGGCTTCATGAGCAACACCTGAGCCAGAGGCAGAACCCTCAGGTTACTTCAATGGTCCTGGTCGATCAGCCGACTCTGACTGACCAGACGGTTGAGGATGACCTGAAGAAACATTTGGCTCGCCCATGGCCACCGGAGAAGAGGCCACTCGGGACGGAGAGGCTGTTTGGGGCGGAGTAGAAGCAGGGACATGTAATTCATTAACTTCCTCAGAGGAAGGCACCGCTGCATTTGCCCCTTCAGCAGGACCTTCGTGGGTATCCGTTTGAGCAGAGGGAGTTTCGGCGAGTACCGGTTCATCAGCACCCTCCTCATCCGAAGAGACAACATACTGCACAACCCTTGACGTCTGTTTTGGGAGTCGAGCAATATGGTTAGGAGTACCCTCAGCTGGGCGTTTACCTCTACTGGCTCTGGGGGCCAGGTCACTCGCAGGATTAAGAGGAGTCTCATGGACATCCGCGTCAAAAATAGGGATGTCGTTGACCCCCCCCCCCCCCCACCCCCCCGAAACACCAACTTTCTCTTTACCTTTACAGCTAGGGGTAGTCGCAGCAGGAGTATTCGCAGCAGCCTCTGTATGCACAGGGGGCTGCCCCCGATTCGACCCCTCCCTCAGTAATATCACCAGCCTCCTCGCCATCTGAGGGATCGCCACCATCCGGGCTAGCAATTCCTTCCTTGGATAAACCAGCAGCGTGTCTTTTACTGGCAGCCTCAGAATTCTTCACTGCCCGGGCTTGCATGTCACAGACAGTATCGAAGTCACACACTGCAAGAAAAATCACCAAGTATTAGAAATGGAAAAAGCGAAACTATAAAACTAAAAGAAAGCAGGTAAAACTTACAGTGAGGAAGTCTGGCGGGTAAGCGCGAAAAAAGCCATTGAGCGATCATTTTATACTCATTCAAAAGAAATGGACGGCCCCTTTCATCTAGAGGGAGGATAGCCGCAGTAGCGAGATGAGATATCTCTTTGTCTAACAAAACGGGCACGGCCTTCGACCAGGCGTCGGGAGAGGTGAAGTGCCTAGGAACTTTCTACGCCGTGAGATTTAGGCGACCACAGGCGGACACGTCTCTACCCCACTCGCCGCCAACGAAGAACCAGCTGTTCTTCCATCTCTTATTCAAGGTAGGAAAATCCCAAATAAATCCTTTCTTCTTCTCATCACCAGAAATCTCTACTTGTCCAGGGTTCGCCACACCCTCTGGGATCCAGTTCTCCACGGGCGAAGAAAGAAAAAAGTAAGTTCCATTGTTGCCCGCCTGCCTTAAGGTGTAGAAATGGTGAATCTCTCGAGGCGTAGGGGGTTCATAACCTTTCAACTTCCACATTAAACCCAAACACATAAGAATCCTATAGCTATTTGGGGTAGGTTGAGCTGGTGCAATTCGAGCCTCCGCAAGAAACCTGGCGATGAAAGGCTGAAGAGGAAGGGTTACCCCATAGCTGAGCATGGCACCATAAATGGCGACCGTATTTTCGGGAGGATTCCATGCTGCTCGATTACCAGGTAGCATCAAAGTCACTGAGTCTGGAATTTCAAAGCGACTCCTATACTTGCGGAGCTCATCCTCACCAACCACATTAACTTTGGTGTCAAAGGAACACGGACGATCTAACGAGAAATGCAGCCTATCCCGTTGATGGTCTTCAACGTCAGAGTCAACAGTTGTCTGCGCATCCAGTAGGGACCCACGAGGAACCCTAGAGGCGCGTCGTCTGTTGCCACCTGGTTTAGAAGATCTCGGCATCACTAGAGAAAGATGAAGGAGGAGAAATGTCAGGAATAAAATCATCTTTAAAAGATGGAACGTAAACAGAAATTGGGATCGGAGAATCCGGGTGAAAATTACGAATCAAAGATTCAATTTTGTCCGCAGTACATTTGTCACCAAGCTCTGTAGCTTACATCATTTGATTAAAAAGAGAAGAACGTAAGGAGGGATCCATGAAAACTCACCAGAAAAACCCTAGGTTCGGAGAATGAACAGGAGATTTAAGGATGCTAAGAAATAAGCACGATCGAGTTCAAGGTGAGCCGTCCGACAATGAAATAAAATAGAAGAAATTTGTGGCAGAAATTTCTAAGGGAGAAGAATGAAAGACAATGAAGGAACTCTGTTTTGAGAGAAAGAAGAGATTAATGGAGATGTGAGAGGATAAAGGAGAAGGAGAAACGTTTGAGCATTAAAAATGGGGAGTTTTCAAAAATTAAAAAGTCAGAATAAGATGTTGTTAAGGTGAACGACGGTCACGGTGAACAACCGCAATGACACCCATCAAACGACGGACATGTGGCACCTCGGGGATAACCAAGCAGTCAAAACATATCTTCACCTTTCAAGTAAGTGGAAGCGCCAGAGTTTGTGTGGCCAAGAATAAAAGCTTGCACCGGAAGGATCAACTAATAAATTCCACACGTGGTGAAAATGAAAAGAGGGGGAATTATTTACAAAGCGCGCCGAAATCTTAAAAGCATGTATATAAATACTGCTCGCGGAAGCAAACGAATTGGAAGGCCAAGTCATTCGCTCGGCTCGAAGTATTTATGGGGGTATTGTTGTATGTAAAATTCCGCCAAGCAGACACGTCATTAAAGGAGTCAATAAATGCTGGAGAAAAGGTTGCCACGTCACTCGTTGACCAGGTCAAAGGAAAAAAAACGTGGACCAGTCAGTATGTCAGTCTTAAATCAACAAGTCAAAGGTGTAGTCGCCAAAGTCAGAAACGTGGTCACTGAAGGGCAATACCCAGAAACGGGGGTGTTCGCTGAATCAGCGTACTGGGCACAAACCGACTCGGTGAAAATACAGGAAATCCTAACCCGAAGCAACGTGGGATTCCCAATACAAGTCCAAGAGGGAATCCTACTATCGAAAGGGTGAAGACCAAAGGGAAAACCCTAATTATTATGTATAAATAGAACCACCTATCCCACGAGGAAGGGGTTTGAAAACGGAGAGAAGAGAGCAATTGTATGAGATATCTAAGTGTGTAAACAAAGCAATAAGCCTAGTATTATCTTTCTGCCCTCTGGGGTGCCATGGTTTTTTCCCATTCAAGGGTTTTCCACGTAAAATCTGTCTCTTGCATGCATTGTTTATTTTCTCGTTTTACGTTGAATTGATATAATTGTTGAGTGTGTGGCAATCCAAATTTCACCGTCAACAAAGGGATTCTGTGAAAAACTGAAGAAAAGTGGATATTTATAGTGGAAGGAGGCTTAGGGCAGAAATTGGGGTGAAAGGACGAGAATGCCCTTCATAAGTGGCTGATTTTGGGGGCTTCACGGGTGAGTTTCCAACAACGCACACCGTTACAAAAACAGGCATAACTTTCTCCACAAACATCAGAATTGCATTCTTTAAGAACCGTTGGAAAGATGACTTCTGGGGCTTTCCAAAAATATATAGCACAAAATCTAGTTCAATCGAAGGAGGGAGATATGGCCCCTGCAAGTAGAGCATTCTGTAGGAAGCTTTCGTCAAAATTCTGCTCTGAATTCGGCGCCCTGTTATGCACCCTATTCTGTGCCCTAGGGTGAAAAACTATAAAAAGATGGTCTTTTGGTCCCTTTTATTCTGCCCCTAACTGCAGAATAGGGGCGCCGAATCCAAGTTTCAAAAATTACACTTTTGCCCCAATATTTCTCCATTTTTGCACTTTAGCCCCTGTGATGAAAAATAACTTGAAACACTTATTTAAAATGTTAAATACCCGGTTTTACCCAGGAAACTGGCATAAAAGATGAAAGTAAGGTGCTACACAACGTGTAGAAATAAAAGTTATCAGTTTTCTTTAGTTAATTTACACTTCACAACACCTACCATATACTTTACTTTTATGCACGCTAGTTATATTAATTAGAATCTAGTCACCACTACCCCGATCCTTGAGGACGACACCCGTGCTTACAACTTTACTCATTTTTATACTTGCGAGCGCATTGCATAGGTTTTATAAATTGTTTTGACGTACAATCTTTTTAAACAGCAAAAATCATTTCGTTAAATGGCGCCGTTGTCGGGGATCGGTTTGTGTAGTAGTGGTTTACAAGAAAAATAAGCTTTTATCACACAATTTTATCACGGTTTTTATTAGCCGTGATCAAATTATAATAGTCTTTTTAATCCATCGTATGTTAATGACGTACTTTAAAACCGACATAAAAGTATCACGGTTTTTTAAATATATCATAATTGGATCATAATTTTTATTAACCATGATCAAGTTATCACATATTTTCATAACCGTGATCAACTTATCACATTTTTTTATGCGTAATAATCACATTATTTTTTTTATTGTTATAAAGAAAGATGTTTTTTAATTTGTAGAATTATACTAAACAATATTTTTAAATTCTTAATCTCTCAAATTTGTATCGCGTAATACTTTACTATATAAAATAAAATTAACAAAGTACAAGCAGCCATACAATCTCTTTTTTGTAGTGAAATATTAATAACTTAGATTGAAATATTACAACTTAATAAATTAAAAAAAGATGAAAAAAATATTAAAAAAATTTCTGTCAATTTTTTTTTAAGACCATCAATATGTCATTTTTTTTTTAAATTACTTTATTTGGTATAACTTTTTATATGTGTCATTGAAATAAGTGGACACAAGTTAATATCATAGGTTTGTCCATATCATATCTTTAGGTTAATATCATACATATTTTTTTAAAGATATATATGTCCCCACTTTCTCACAATAGCTGTCACTTTCTCCCTCCTCCCACTTTTTTTTTTTCTCTCATCTCTCATCTCTCATCTCTCATTCGCATTCTTCTTTTTTTACACAAAAAGAAAATAAAAAATAAGAACTCTTGCCATGGTGAGTGCTTAATTTTTTTTTAATGTATTTATTTATTTTTATTGGTTATTTTCTTATGTATCGGTTGTGAATTTGTTATAGTCTTTGATAGCGAATAATGAATTTCTTCAACACACTTTTTTTGTTATGAACTTGAATGTTTAATGTTTATGAAAAACAAAAGATCGTGTTCTCTATTTTCAACGAGAAAGTTGATAACAACATGAATAAGAGGTTCGCTAATTTTCCGTTTCGGTCTCCTTTTATTTTCTCATTCTTTTATTGTTAAAAATAAGTTTAAATTGTGATTTGATGTTATAATATAGTTTGAGTTTTTTTTTTTTGTCAATAAATCGTTATTCAAATCTTACTCATGTTGTTTCTCATACTATGCAGCTGTATACTCAAAAGGAAGCCTTGAGGAAGATGAACAAAGACAATTTATACATACTTTTAAATAGTTTTTGAGTAGAGTAGTTTGTATTTTAGGGTTAATTTTTGTGATAGAGTTTTGTATATTTTGATTATGATGTTTGTAGTTTTTTTTTTATTTACTGTACAAATGCCAAGTAATAAAAGATTATCAATTTTATTTTATTGATATTGCAATTGAAAATTTATATAAAATATGAAGATATAGAAAAAAAATATATTGATGTGATTCTAATGATAGGAAAGTAATAAATTACACAAAATCAATACAATCAAATAATTAAGGAACTAAGCATTGATTGTGGGTCAAAAAGCAAGAGAATTAATTTGATTCCTATAATCACCTTCTTTCCTAATAAATGAGATCTTTACTATTATAAATTTACCAAAAATAAAGCTGGATCTCCTCGTAATAAATAAATAAATATATAAATATATAATCTCTTCTTAGTAGGTATTTGGAAGTCAATTGTCAATGTTGGTTTTACGCCATTATAAAATAATAACGTTTGTAAATCGTGAAGAATAAATCATGGACAAAAACTATTATTGATTTATGACGGTTTTTAAAAACCGTCATAAACTAAAAAATCGTGATAAACTTTTTATTACACTGCCTTTAACAACACATACAAAACCGTCATTAAAAGCCTTTCATAACGGTTTTTAACTATCATGAAAAGCAATTATTCTTGTAGTGGTTAGATTAATTTTAATATTATTAGTTTCTTAGTTGTTTTTAGTCTTTTTAGTTTCTTTTTATTTCGTTGGTAGTTTTTGTTCTTTTGTGTTTCAAGACTCTATGGATTTCTTCATACAAAATTTGAGGCCAAGCTACTCGCTAACATGCATGGCAAATGATGAGAAAATAAAGCTTATACAAGAAATTGTTGGAATCCTCAAATAGCTTAAAAGAAGACATGGATAAACTCTGGATAGAGTTTGAAGTAAAGCGAAGCAAGAAAATGGATGAGACGGAAAGTTGGATCAACATGAACAAGGAGCTTATGAGTATGAGTAAAAAGCTAGTATTGGCGAGGGATGTGTTGAAGGAAGAGAATGAAGCACTTCAAGTGAGAGTAGAAGAAGCCTCCCAAGAGAAAGAACAAATGAGGGGAGACTAGGAAAAGAATATACAACTCTTGAAGAAGAAACTAGAAGGCAAGGAAGCCTTGGAAAGAGTGACAGTGGATGAGCTTGAACAAGGAAATAAGAAGCTGACACTTGATATTAAATTGCTCAAGGCGGAGAATGATACACTCTAAAGAAAATAGGGGAAATTTCTGAAAAGAACATGGAGTTAGGCGAACACGTGAAGAGCCTTGTAGTCCAAAAGTGTATACCCTTAAAGGATTTTGACGAGATTAAGGAGGACTTCGCCAAGAGGATGCGGCTAATGCAAGCCGAAATTGAAACAAGAGACAAGGCTTTGGAGATAACGAAGAAGACGAAACTTGACCACCTTGCGGAACTTGCAAGGGCTAAGCAAGAGATTAAAGCAATGATGATGGAAGCGATCCAACTTCCAAAAGAAGAGAAGATTGCCATGGGTCAAGAAAATCCAAGTGCTGACATTAAGAAACCTAGTCCTAGCAAAGCAAGGAGGAAGAGAGCTAAAAAGAAGAGTAAGCAACATCGACCTCCACCTCCACCTCCAACAAAGACTTACCAACAAGGTATCATCCCTGACCCTATCACCGTGTGCCACCATTACTATAATATAGGTCACATTAGACCATTAGGCCAAGAATATGAAAGACATGGCTCACGGGAGAATTTTAAACATAGAGAGAATTATAGGCATGTTAGAAAGGTATGGGTTGAGAAATCTAGGAATAGGAGAAGTCCACCTAGAATTAGGAAAATTTAGGTGCGGAAAGACCTAGTGAACCAAATGAGAAACAAGGGCAAGGAAACGATGGGGAAGTCATCTACATTTGTTTGGGTTGTACAGAATAGTGAATTCCCCAACTTGGTTAAACCATCCTTAGTAAATACTAGCCCCACCCTAAATGCACAATGTTGAAAATCTTCGTGCATGTTATGTTTATGCTTTATTTTGTTTAAAAATTGCACAATCTATTTTCCTTCTTTAATCTAGTATTTCTCTTTATGCGTGGAATTGTACATGGTAATAGAGAAGAGAGAAAACATTAGGTTTGGGGGTAAAATCTATTGTGGGATTTGTTTAGTTTGTTTATTTTGAATAAATGGTGTTCCAAGTTCTTGTTGGCAATTGCATGTATTGAGTAAATTTTAATTGCCGGAACTTTCTAATGTACTTAGTGTTTGTGAAGATTTTATATTGCTTCTTGAGGAAGCATGTTGTGTTGCTTGTGCGTTGAAGCAAGGTTTCTTTATCTCTTAGGATGAAACAAAGACAACTTGTGAGTCTTGGAGGGACGAGCAAGCCAAGAGTGCTCATAAAAAGGGCGAGAGCCTTATTATAAGGAAAGCAATATTTTAGAGTTCAAAGTGCGGGAGCACCATGCCACATCTTGCCTAGACGTTAAATCGTGCGCTTGGTGAGAGGCAACCCATCTAGGTACATTTCTTTCCTAATTTAAATTTTGTTTTTAATTAGTTGTTTCATTTTTTAATTCTTTTTCTTTATTTTATTTTTGCTTAGAATAAGGGTGTGAGATGTTTGTGATAGTGGATTTAGGCCTTGAATGATCACATATTTTGTCCACTTGGATTGTGATGATAACTCTTGATGAACTTACATTGCTATATCTCATGAGTTGATGATGAATTTATAGGATGTTATTGAACCACTTGATTCCAATCTTTGGGATAAATTTTAAATGGACATTAAATGTGTTTTTAAAACTCTTTGATTGTGGATGTGTGTTGCGCCGCGTTTATCGGTTTTTATTTGCCCCAAAGACATTGTGGATAATGTCTAATTTAGGTTTAGGGGTGTGTGCGCAACACCATCTCTTATTTGCAAATTGTGTGCAAATATTTTGAGCCTAATTTTTCTAAAATTTTCGAAAATCTTGTATTAATGACATGCTTGAGCATATTTTGCTTACAGAGATTGTGCCATTGTGTGTGCGAGTAAGGAATTGTGCATCTTTGCCTTGCTTAGTTTAGATTAACTTCATGCCATTTAGGGTTGCCTTGCGCAAAGCGCGCTAGTTCTTTTCTCTTGATGTGAGAGTGAATATTCAATTGTGCTTGAAGGTTAGGAATTAATAGTGAAGACTTCCTGTGAGGTTCACAAACATGACCTTAAAAAAACGTATTTTGAGGGAAAGTTTTCACTCTTTAAACACTCATTCAAACACACATGTTATGCATATTTAAAATGCCTGATTCGCACTTAAATGTTATTTGCCATAGAATATATGGACTGCTTGTGGATGCCTTAATTGACTTTGTGGACAAACCTTTAGAGATGATTTTAGGCAATGCATGTGAAACCCACTAAATTGGCCTAATTAATATTTCCAATCCGTCTATTGTGTGTGCTCCATAGCCCATTTGAAGCCAAACACAATGAAGCTTTTCATTCATGAACCACATCAACATAAACCATATAACCTATACACTAGACTTGTACTAAATGGTTTGCTAAGGCTTAGGGGTTGAATGTAAGCTTTGAGTTGTAGAAAATGTAAGGCGTGTACCTAGACAAATATGTATGTGCAAACTCATTAAAAAGATGAAATGCAATGCTTAAAAAGAAAAGAAAAGCAAGAAAAGAAAAGAAAAGAAAAAAGAAAAAAGAAAAAAAAAAAAAAGCAAAGCAAAATAAAGAAAAGAAAAAAAAAAATGAATGAGGCACTAAGTGCCTAGATGAATTATGTGAATTAAATGAGCTACTCAATGAAAATTAAGAGTAGAAAATGCACAAAGTGAATTGTAAGCCTGGACGCCAAAGTGTGGATTCTGAAAGTTGTAATGAGCAAAGTGTGCTTAACTTAGAATGTATGTCTTAGTGTGACCATTGGGTGTTTGCTATCAATTTTTCCCATTTATTGACTCACCTTAGGCCCCATTACAACTAAATGGAAGACCTATTTGATCTTTAGGGGTGTCCACTTTGAAAATTTTGGTTGATACATGTTCTTTTCAGTTCATGGCTTTCAATTCCATTCGTGAGACAAATTTTCAGAAATTGTGTTTTTAAAATGAACATGTGCAATTATATTTGATATCTTGAACATAAACTCATATTCCATATGGATTGTAAGTGAAGCCTAGGATCTGTGCGAAAATGAGAGAATCCGGTGAGGATTAGATGTTGAGATGAATTACATTCCCTACTGAATGACACTCTAGTTTTTAAAGCTTTAACATCTTGAATGTAGGATCGCGTTGCGTGCAATGTTTACTTAGAGTGGCATGATTTTAATCTTCATTTAGCATCTCTTACATTCACGTTTTCTAATAAGCATAACGTTGGCTAAATCTTTTCACTTATGGTTTTGCAAGTCGAATATTGACTTTTGAGTCTTTTACAAAGAGTCGGTGCTTTAATTTTGATCATTTGGTATTTAGACATATGTCTATGGTGCTTATTATTTGTTTTGCTCGAGGACAAGCAAAATATAGGTTTGGGGGTATTTGATCGAACCAAAATTGGTGCGATTTTTGCCCTCGTTTCCTTCTCTTCTTGCTTGATTCTCGGGCAAGATCCCGTGATTTAATTGTGTGAATTAAGTGTTTTCAAGTAATTATGGAGTTTAGGGGCATTGGAGTAATATTGGTCAATTAAGGGCAAAACAAGCTAAAAAGCAAGAAAAGAAGCTTCAGTTCGTGGGTATTGTGCTGGTCAACATACCCGCGCACTTCCAGCCTACTTCCAGTGTAGGAATTCCCGTGTTGGAGTGCAAGTGAGTGCGGGTCCTTGAACCGCACTCCACCTACACTTTACGGGAAACCCGGGAGCTGAAAATGTGAAGAATTGATAAAGTGCGGGTCCCAACCGCACTCTACACTTTCCAACGTGGGAATTCCCGTGTTGGAGTGCGGGTCCCTGAACCGCACTCCACCAGCACTACGTGCGTGTCAAACTCAGTTTTCAAGCTTAAGTGACCTATTTTTGCATCCCCTATAAATAGAACCTTATATGTTTCAACCAAAACAATCCCTACACCTCCCACACTTAGATAATTTCTTTCTTTACTTGTTTTCTAGCCTAGGAATATTTTCCCTCTCATCCATACCTATCTCTACTCATCCAAAGGCAACTAAGGAGATTTGGATTCAAGCTTCAAGGAATGAGAGCTTTTCAAGGGTTTCCTCTCAATCTTTTCTCTTAGTTTTGTATTTGTTATTTAGAACCATGAGTAGCTAAATCCCCCACTAAGGGGTTGATGTGATTAGTTGATGGATACTGAGTTTTTGTAATTAAACTCTATTATTTTATATTCAATCTATCTCTATGTTCTATTTTATTGCTTTAATTGCTTTCCATTATTGATTTGCTTGGATACACCCTCTTAGCATGTTTATTTGGATTACTTGAGTAGGCAACTAGGTGTACACCCTATTTCATTGTCTGTTACTCTTTTGAATGGAAGGGATTTCTGAAATCCCGGCTCCGCAACCACACTCTTCATCTAACCTCGAATGGGTGTCCGTCGCTATACACCCTAGGACGGCTCTTGTGAGGGGATTAGAAGCCTTCTCTATACACCCTAGGTTGGCTAAATTAGTAAAGGTTGAGCCCTAGATAGATATACGTGCATTCATTGTTAGGGTCCTAATTTAGCAACTAACACTATACATCCTAGGTTGGTTGCTTGAGAGGGATCAATCACTAGTAGGAGGCCTTCTCTATACACCCTAGGTTGGCCCCTTGCTAGGGATAGATAGCTAACTCTATACACCCTAGGTTGGCTACATTCGTTACAATACGCGTATTTTCAAGTTTATTGCATTGCCCAGTGTTCGCTTACGAGTCCATCAACACCTTAGTCATATCACTCCATTCGCATCCATTTTTAGTCATTGCATTTATTAGTTTTCTTTAGTTTATTTACACTTCACAACACCTACCATATACTTTACTTTTATGCACGCTAGTTCTATTAATTCGAATCTAGTCACCGCTACCCCGATCCTTGTGGACGACACCCGTGCTTACCGCTTTACTCGTTTTTATACTTGTGAGCGCATTGCATAGGTTTTATAAATTGTTTTGACGTATGTTCTTTTTAAACGGCAAAAATCATTTTGTCAATTCCCCCTCTTAGATTTTGTTAAGGAGAGAGAGAAGTTATTAATTTACCGGAGGTGGCCGGGAAAGGATTGTAAAACAAACAACTTACAATGCAAAATGCAATATGCTATTCTAATTAGGCTTTATGGAAGGAAAAAAAAAAAAAAAACTTGCGAAGATAAAAAGGAATATGATGAGTCTCAATATGATGAGTCAGGTTTGGAGGCAATGACCCTTTTTTGTTTTTGGAAATTAATTAACTAGCATAATAATAATAGAGTTGAAAATTGGAGTGATATATGAATCTCTGTATCGTATCATATTAGAAATTCAGAGTTAAACGTATTTGATTGAGAGTTCTCTTTGATGAAAAAAAAAATTAAGAATATAAAATACTCGGTGACTTCAATTCAATTTAACCATATCTACTTGAGTATATAAGATCATTATCAGGGCCATGGACTGTTATGCAGAAGAAGAAAAAAAGGACATGTTGCAGTCGTGCTTTGCACCTCTTATTCATTTCTTTAAAAGTAATCTTAAAAATCTAGTCAAGTACAATAAGATAGTAGCCAGCTAGCTAGCTCTAGCCAACTTTTATTGATCGATCTATAGAACTTGCCAACCATTATTAATAATGCTACCTCTATCTTGCTACTTCAATGTAAAGTTAGGCCGGGCTTGTAAACACCAACGAAATCCGTAAACATTGATCCTACGTAAAGAGCTCCACCGAACTCTTGAACTTCACTGATGAATTTAGTGTTGTATTGAGCTCTAAGAGATTTTTTTTCCATGATCCTGGCATTTGCATTCAGTCTAATAGCCGTAGGCACTGTAAATAATTCTGGTATTAGAAAACCTTTTTCTATGTTGATTGACACCAAAAATTCTCCTTTTGCAACCCTCTTGACCTTGTTTGGTCTCCCATTCAAATGGATAATAACTTCTGATGTGTCGGCTTTCGGACCTTTTAGCCAATACTTTATGATTCTCTTGGCAGTAAACTCGGTGATAAGAACAAATGAACCGTCCGCACTGATCGCTGTCCCGGTGGCCCCTAAGAGATCTGTTAGTAAGACAGTAACCTTATTGGTTTTGGGGTCATACTTCAACAACCTTCCTGTTGAATCATTAAAAGCAACCGCCCACGGAAAGTCACTGTAAAAATATATAAGTAATGTTATTGATCAGCTTAAAAGTTCAAATATTTCACTTTTCTTCGTTAAGTTTGAAAGATGAAGGAAGTTAGGACATACTTGATTTTGTAGACAGAAGTAACATCTGTGAAGTAAACGTGTCCGGTTTGTTGATCAACGTCCAAGCCACTAAGGAAGCCGAAGGGAACCCCGTCTGCACTTGTGGCAAGTTGTGTTGAAAGGCCCCCATTTCGTCCAACAACCAAAAGCCCTTGGTAAGCATCAGCGATGTAGAGATCACCTGTTGATTTGTTGAAACCTAAACCTAATGGCCTTCCACATTGATTTCCTAGTTTAGTTGAATTATTGTTTGTGCCATCACACACTACCCTGGACCTGAAAATTATTTAAGCTTTAAAATAAATACTTGAAAAAATATTTGAAAATTATCACATAACAAAAATTCAAACCTAGCTAGCTAGTTGTTAAAATGGTGATCAATAATAAGAATATCTTGATAGATCATTCTACATTTTAATGGTTTTAAAGAGTCGGGATAATCAGTCTTGACAATTTCACAGACTTTCAAAATCATCATAGTATTGATCAAAACATTCACGGTGATTCTAGGTCAAGATTTTTTGTTAAATCAAAACAAGAAAATGTTCTTGTACAAAGGGCCAAATATAATACATGTACTATAAGACTATCTACCCCATTTGAGGAATTACCTGTTTGGTGAAGTGACAGCAAAATCAGCAAAACCGCCACTGGCTTCATAGTATTTGAGAATTCTACCATCAGCTATGCCCGTATAGGGTCCTTTACCCAAAGAATCAAAGGCAAAGGAATCAGCACCCATTGTTGGTGATGGTAATTGGAGCTTCTTGAAGGATTGTGTGGAGAGAACTATGGAAGGAAAAGATAAGAAAATGATGAGAATGGAGAGCATTTCTAGTCAAATGTTCTCTGTCAAAGAATGAAGAGAAATGGCAACGCGTTTTCTCATTTATACACATGTGGGGTTTGTTACACTAGACTCTTGTGGGAACAATCCAATTTTAAAATTAAATTTAAAAAAATAATTCTAAATACACTTTATAATTGTTCCAAAATTATTTTCTTTATATTTTAACATTTCTATTATGAAAACACTCAGTTTAAAAAAAAATTAACTTAAACTCTTAATTAATTAAGATACTTCATTTTATTTTAATATTATCAATTATCAATTTTAACAAATTTCTCAAACAATAACACTATATAGTAAGTACTCAAATTTGAATTCGATTCCAATTCTCCAAGTTGTTGGTTTGGAACTTGTAGGAAGTTTCTTCGCCTACTAAAAAAAACCTCAAATTTACGTAATACTTCCAAAAAAATAAAATAAAAATAAATAACTTGATAGAAAGTATTTTATTTGAAGAATCGAACAAAATAAAGACTCAAATATTCGGTAACTCATTAACAGGATTTTCCTTAAACAAAATCCATTTTTTCTCATTATTCACTTCACATTCACAAGTTGGTCGATCGTGAGGACTTTAATTTTTGTAAGTCATTAAAAACTTGCTTCTTAATTAATTATTGTTTGTTTCTTGTTGTAAATCATTCTTCATCACTTCAGAATTTACTTATGATTGCATATCGTTTGTAAGATCTAGTCCCAGAAAATATAATTCATTCCGGAATCTAAATCCGAACACATAACCCAAAACCCAATTTGATAAGCCTAAACCCAAGTTAGAATGTCACTTTGCTATCTTTTTTTTTTTTTTTTTTAAACAACCACACTTTATTAATCAAGCCAAAAAGGCCTCAAACGAGGAGCAAAGAATAGAGAAAAAAAAAACCACACAAAATAGGCCAACAGACCAAAGCACAACAAGCAAACGAGCACCTCAGACAAGGACAACAAAATAGACTAAGAATAGAACAACACAAAACTGAAAATAGAGCAAAAGGAAGAGCACAATCAAAGACTACAACACGGCTGAACAAACAAATCAAAGACTCAATTGAATGAGGTCCCCTCTCGAGCCAGAACCCATTTTGGCAAGCTTGTCAGCAAAAGAATTAGAAGACCTTGAATTGAAAGAAACCAAGATACCACCATGATTCCTAATAAGATCCCTACAATTGTAGACCAAATTGACATGCTTGAGACTACCTATGCCATCATCTTTGATCCAAGACACAGCCACTTTAGAGTCACTCACGATCTCAATAACACTGTCAACTAAGGCAGGATTCAAGGCACATAAGCTATAAACTTTTTCAATAGCCATGAGTTCCATAAGGTTAGAATCAAAAATGCCCAAGTAAACCGAAAATAAGCAAATAACTTTGCCTCTAGAATCACGAAGCACTCCACCAATACCAACAGGCCCAAGACTACCTCTAGTCAAGCCGTCAACGTTGAACTTGAAACCCTCACTAACATGAGGTAACCAATCATCCATCTTCGACTTTCTAACCCTCTTAGAATCTTTACACAACTCTGAAATGTTAAGAGGGACAGAAGTGATGGTCTCATTAGACCCTCTATCATGAAATTTAAACCAACAAGCAAGATGAAATTTGATTGTATCCACCGCAGAGGAAATCGGCTTCTTTCTCTTTAAACACCTTCAGATTCCTGAATTCCCATCTCGTCCACACCACTATGAAGAACACTGTGTTCCATGCTCTATCATAACTAGGCGAGGGACTTAAAGCTGGCCAACCCATCGCCCAGTCCAGAATCAAATTTGAAACACAACCATGAACCCTCCACCAGCCCATGCAGGTCATCCATAACCTCCACGCCCACCTGCAGTTGAAGAACAGATGACTTAGAGATTCCTCTTCGATATTACATAAGGGACAATCCACATTGGTAACTTGCGATCTCACAAACTTTTGAATGACCTGCCTCACTATTACTCTCTCTTTCAACAGTTGCCAAACAAAAACCTCCACCTTCGGGGGACAAATACCTTGCCAGATAAACTTATCCAAACCTTTAACATAAGAGCTCTGCTCATCCATTACTCTACAGAAATAATTAACAAATAACAACCATTTCAGATCGAAATTCCACACCAACACATCAGCTATCCCTTTACGAATACAAATATAGTTCAGAACCGAGATGAAGCTCTCCCATTGACTTTTTTCCCAACCGAACACCCTTCTTCTTAAAGGAATCCTCCACACCCACGATGAACCACCCAGTGACCAAAATCGGTGATGGAATCATCCTTTTTAGAGGCCAGAGCCAGAGCAAAAATTCTATGGTAGGAGTCTTTCAATGTAGAAGATTCGACACAAATATCCTTCCAGAATTTTTCTTTCGTCCCTTCACGAATAATCACTCTCATTCCTTCACTAAGCACTTTAGCAGTACTGCTATTTTCTTTGAAAAGGCTGGCTATAGCTTTTGTGAAGAAAGAAAGATGAGACAAACCAATCCAATTCCAATACAGACAGCTACTATCCAACCCATATCTAGCAACAATCACCCTTTTCTATAGAGAATTGTTTTCCTGGCTGAAATTCCATACCCACTTCGCAAGCATACCTCTGTTTTTAACAACCACTTTG
Organism: Acer saccharum; assembly: GCA_030490815.1. NCBI lineage: Eukaryota > Viridiplantae > Streptophyta > Magnoliopsida > Sapindales > Sapindaceae > Acer > Acer saccharum. The sequence goes on along the minus strand of CM059876.1, from coordinate 20,368,878 downwards.
CCATTTCGTTGCCCTCCATTGGCTTTACTTCTGTAGACTGATTCTCAACTAATGGCATGAAGTTTCTTCTTAATTAAACCATCGCCCCACAGGAAATTCCATTAAAGTTTTTCAATTTTTTGAGCAATCCACATAGGCATTTTGAACACGGACATAAAGTAGATGAGGATGCTGGTTATAACAGACTTTATAAGCACCCGTTTTCTGCTTTTGGATAGGAACCTTCTTTTCCAGGGATCCAGCCTCGCCTCAATCTTTTTCACCACTGGAGTCCAAAAATCTTTCGAGCACGATCTCAAACCCAAAAGGAAACCCAAGTAGGAAAATGGCAGCGACACTAGATAGGTTTAAAGAATAAAAAAAAAAAAAAAAAAAAGAAGTTAAAGCGGTGCCACTTGATATGAAAAGAAGGCATTTGGCGTACTTGGTGAAGTGTGGCATTATAAGGTGGCAATTTGGAAGTATTCCTCCGAATCTTTGTATTTATGACTAGATTTGTCAACCGTTGAATTGTTGGTGATTGCCTTGCCTACTATAAGACCGAGTTTCGTGGAAGATATATTGAAATCATGTTTTGTTAATGATGCTTTATATTTGATAAGTGGGTTGCGAGTTTGAGTCAATTCGCTTGCTTGGGGGTTCTCCGACGAGTAGGTTCCTTTAGTGGGCGATTCGCTCTTCGCTCTTCAACTCGCTGTTGCTATGCGTGGCTCGTCGAGTTGACGTGGCCTAATGTCGTGGAGATTTGGTTCCCTGAATTCTAGGTTCTATGCTGACGTGTCGAACTGAATAAAATTACCCCAAACAATACCCCTAAATCCACGAGGTGGGTTGTTGGTGAGATACTTCTTTCAGCGAGTTGGTAGCTCTCTGAAGTGGATTTATTAAAATCTTTGCATTCAATGCTGCATTAATAGGCCGTCTTGTGACCTAAATAACTGCGCTTCATTGCTGCCCTTTCAAACATTCAAAGTGCAGAACTGACACCGTTTCATTTGATGTGACGCCTCCCTATCAACACTGGATGCGTCATTATGCTTCATGATTTGATAAATTCTTGGTTCCTCTGCATTTCAAAGAACGAAGCGCACCGTTTCAAAAACTACTACGTACCTTGTCGTTTTGGTCTCTATCTTGGAGTTTATAAGTCGGGATGCCTCTTGTTTCTTCAGTTCATCTCTTTTCGTGTCTATTTGTATTCTTGGATGCTCGTTTCTCTCATCAATAGCATTATTAAACTTTCACTTACTAGCTACATTTTCTATTCTCATATTTTCTTGCATTTCAGCATGACTAGATTTGAAAAATCATCAAAACTAAATGACTAGGGAACTTTCACTTATAATTTTTGTTTTGTATTTTTATTATTATTATACTCTTAGAGCAAACTTCATTTTAGATCCTAACAAATTTGGAAACATCCATTTTTACTTATCTTTACATTTGTTGTCAAATGAGTCCTTAAATATAGAAAAATATCTCATTTAAGTCCATTTAACCAAATTTTTGACGGTCAATGGTCACATAATTCACTAAAAGTCAATTTTTCCCTTCAAATTTAATTGATTGAAAAAAGAAATCATCATTTAACGAATTAAAAAAAAATAAGAAAAGGTTAAAAATAAGAAAAATACTATTAAAAATAAGCAACAAAAAAAATATATTCAAAAATCAAATTGCAAAGTAATAGAATTTTTTTAAAATCTTTTTGAAAAAAATGGATCTCCATCGTCCACCTCAAAGATGGACAGTGGAAATAAAAAAAGAATTAAAAATAAATAAATAAAACTTTAAGAAATATGAATAATAAACAAAGAAATATATTTTAAAGTAAATTACAGCCAACCTCTATGAGGCTTGCTTTTGACAACCGGAAACAACTTTATCATTAATATGCAATGACCTTTCTCGTAGTTAGTCAAAGTTGGTCAAAATCGAATTTTACTTTTAAAAAGACCAAAATACCCTAAAATTCTGAATTATAATAAATTAAACAAATTCTAAACTCCAACTTTTAAAAAGAATTGGATCTCCATTATTCATCAAATGAATTGGATCTCTATGTGTTTTAGTGGATCCTTACTATCCATCTTTGAGATGAATGGTTGAGGCTGGAGCCTCCCCCGCCACAAATGTTGGAGAAAATTCAGAATTTTTGTACTTTATATCTAGAGTTGTTGAATTGAACCCAATACTGCTTTGAACTATAACTTGCATCGAAATGAATATTGTTGCAAAAAAAGAGAAATTGTATGCTTCAAGGCATGTCATTAATGACACTGTCCTTAAGATACTATTTACCCCCACCAATCGGGTATTGCACCTGGTTATGCAAATATGCCTTAAAGATACAATGAAGAATCGGTGTCTAAGGTCGATGTGTACTAACAATATTAGACCATGAACATCTTTGACGTTTGTAGGTGTAGAGAAAACTATATGTGAAGATCTCCTCCTCTCTTGGTATGTTGATGTGCTTGGCTTGCTTCCTCTCTCTTAGTCCCCTTCTATGCTCCAAGGTTGGGTTTTGATGGTGGGAAATGGTGTGAAAGTTGGATATTTGATGTTTGGTGAAGTGGATTTGAAGTTTGGATGATGGATTGAAGGTTGGATGTGGTGATTTGGTGGATCTAGAGAGTAAAAATGTGTTAGTTGAAGTGTTTTGGAGTGGAAGGGTTGTGCAAGAGGTGTTAGGAAAAGAGAGGAAGTGAGATATTTATAATGTGTGGAAATTAGGGCATAAAAACCAAGAAAAAACCGAGCTGGAGCATTGTTGTGTGGGTGGGGCGCTGGTGGTCATGCGCAGGTGTGGGGCGCATGACCAGCGGCGAGTTTCTGCCTCTCCGGCACTGGTCTGGAGCTGGTCCGGCGCTGTTCGTCCAGTGCAATGCACTTCTTCGTCAGTTTTTAGCTTTTCAGCATCGCGCACCATTACAAAAATGGCCATAACTTTCTCTAGAAACATCGGAATCATGATCCGTAAAAACCGTTGGAAAGTAGACAGCTGAGGCTTTCCGAAAATAGGTAGCACGAAATCTAGTTCAATCTGAGGTGGGAGATATGGCCCCCGAAATGTAGGTATACTGCACAAGTCTTTCCTATTTCAGCCCTTTTAACTTCCAAAACTCATCAATTAAGCTAAAATGCCTTATTTATGGAAAATAACCTACAAAATGCTCACCAAACACATTAAATATACAAATATGCTCAAAAACGAGTACAATTGATAAGAAATGGGGGCTATACCGAGTGTACAAATGGGCACTATCATAGGCTTGTTAAGATACAAAATTATATCATTGCACAAATTGATAGAATATCGGTAACTTAATGCAAGAAAACAGTGTGACAACATGAGTTCTTAAGATATGAGAAAATGGAAAGGAGAAATCACTAGCCAAACTCTCCAAGTTAGCCAAATTTTGGTCTAATTCAAATGGTGTTGGAATGAGCATTTTAAAGAGTGGTTTGCACTCATTCATGAAACAAAGCAACCTTTGTTGCGTTGCACCCATTCATGAAATGATGCAACCTTTAAGCATAAAGTTGTGTCTTTTCACTCAATAATACACATATACACCATTTAGAAAAGTTGTGACTTTTTGTCAGCAACCTCTGGAAAGTTGTGCACCCTTCGCATTTTAATTCAATTTATTTGAAATGCTCCAACAATAAACGAGGAAGGCGAGACCTCTCCATCGCCGCTCCCCTGTTCATGGTGGGGCTCATGGAAATCTGTGGAGATCTCGGTGGAAATCCAATCTTTAGATTGGATGTCAACTTCTTTTTTTTTTCCTTGAAATTTAATTTTGATTTTTTTTTATTTGACTCAATCGCCATTGTCCATCTCTATGATGGACGATTGGAGATTCATTTAGCTATTTATTTTTAAAAAATTACGTTTTAATTTTCTAATTTTCTTTTATATTTTAGTGGTGAGTCTCCACTGTTTGAGATTAAAGATTAGTTTTTATTTTTTTATTTTTTTATTTTTTTATTTTTTTATTTTTTATTTTTATTTTTAATTCGATCTACTTATTATTTATTTATTTTATCAATTATGGACATGTGATTAGACCAAAATATCCCTAGAATTGTTAAGTTTGACTAACGATTGACAAACAAAGGGACCTCCATAAGTCATTTTACAAAATTTAAGGACTCAATTGACGAAAAATGTAAAGACAAGTAAAACACTGAGGTTTCCAAAATTATTAGGGACTAAATTAATGTTTGCCCACTGTTATAATGGATATATAAATAGATGAAAATCTAAACCTTTTTTTTTTTTGTTGAGCAAATTGCAACCAAACTCCTTGAGCTTTGTTCTTAGACAACCAGAAACAACTTTTATATTTATTGACAATCACCAACCCTCCAGTTAGTCAACATCCGTTAACTCCAAGTATTGACCGTTAGTTTAAGGGCATTTTGGTACTTTTAGAAATAAGTATGATTAGTGGACTGTATACATCACATCAATAGTGTACATTTAATGCATGGCATAATTACATATAATAAAATAATAATTTTTGAAAAAAAAAAGTATTTATTGGCCATTGATCTAGGAAATGCATTTTAGGCAAATGGTCAATTGGAATTTTTAATTAATTTTCTTTATTTGGAATTTATCAAAACTTGAAGGATATTTTTATCCATAAAATAAAATAATAATAATAATAATAATAATAATAATTCATTCAATCATCCACATGCAAGAGAAAATCTTGCATGGTTAGTCACCAATTTCACACTTCATTTTGTTTTCGTTTCCACTTTTCTCCCATTCTTGACATTTAGTTTCTCCTTAATTTCCTGTCTAAAATTCTTCTATTCTCAAGTTTTGTTTTATTTATTTTTTTCCCTTTTTTTGTCTGATTCTCCCAAGTCTGCATATAATCATATATATATATATATATATATATAAACTTCATCTAAACTTAGAGAAAGAAAGTTTTATTTATTCAAAATAAAGTATTAAATGAGTTTGAGTTGGTTGATAATGGGTTGGGAGGGGATGATTTGTGTTGTAAATTGCAGATTTGATGTTTGGTGGTCTTTGTGAACAAATTTAGTTACTTTCTGACGTATAATGAAAAAAAAAAATCAAAATTTACTCTTAAAATCTTTTAAATCTTAAAAGAATGAAAAGGAAGAGATGTATGAAATGAAAATTGGTAAGGAAGAAGAACACACATATCCATGTTTGGAAAGAAAGAGAAAATTAAAAAGATCCATTGGAAGATTTTCGCAAGAAAGAGATTCATAAAATAAAAATCTAGTAAAGAAGAGGACCAGAGTCCAGACAAAGAAAGAAATCAAAAAAATAAAGAAGAAAAAAATAGGTAAAAAGTAGCAGCTCACAACTGACTTAGGGGTAATTGAGTCATTTTACAAATTTGACATGGTCAATGTTTAGAGTTAATTGATGTTGACTAACTGGAGGGGAGGCGATTGTCAATAAATGGAAAAGTTGTTTCTAGTTGTCTAAGAGCACACCTCGGGGAGGTTGGTTGCAATTTGTTCTTTTTTTTTTCATAATGATTGATACTAAAATGTCTAAACCTTGGTGGATTAGTACCAACTTACTAATTTGAGTTTTAATAGCACCAAAACCGTGTTTCTGACAAAAATACCTTTCAGACAAAAACACAAACTAGGTGTCATACTTATTCTTGGAGCGTTTAGTCAAGATTTATTTCTACTTTGATCGAGATTTAAAGCTGTTTGATTTTTCCACTTAACACTTAATGGCACTTAAAGTGTTCTATTAAGTTGTTTTGTTTGATTTTTTAAGTAATAAAATCACTTAAATATCTCTTAAAATCACTTTTAAATAAAAGTGAAAAATTTCCACTTTTCACTTAACTAAACAACTTAAATTTATAGCAATTTTATATTGTTAAAACTATCCTCACAAACAAAATATATTTCCAGTTTTTCATTCTCTCATGACCCTAACCATATTAATATATATATATATATATATATATATATATATATTGATGAAATTGGACTGACCTAAGGGGGAAAAACATCACAAAGAGATCATATGCTGAAAAACCCTTAGGTAGTATCCATAAATATATAAATAAAGGAAAAAAGAAACAAAGGAATCCAAAAAAACACAGCAAAACAGAGGACATAGCCCTAAAAAAACCCAAAGGCACGCAGGCCAAACAAAAACAAACAAAACTAGGAAAACCTGAAAGATTCTCTACCCATACAATCATTACCAACTAACCGAGAACAAAACGAAGGAGTGGAGGACCACCACAAATCAGAAGGAACACCCAAATCGTGCTTAGAGAGAGCATCTACCACCTGGCTACCTTCCCTGAAGATGTGAGAAACCTGAAACTCCATATGCGAGATCTGATAAATACAACGCTGCCAAGCTTGACGAACACACTAGGTAACCTTATCGGACCTATTATAAAGAAGTTGAACCACATAAGAAGAGTCACTTTCGAGCCAGATCCTATGCCAACCCAACTTCCATATAATTGATGGCTAAAGAAGCAGTACGGAGCTCAGCCTCAAAAGTAAAAACTTGACCAAGGGGGACCGCAAAACAAGCTTTAACGAAAGATCTGCAAGTCTAAAAAACACCCCCACAAGCCCCCACACCTGGAGAACCTAAAGCAGCCATATCCGTGTTAACCTTAATCCTGAGCTAGAGGCAACCAGACAACACTCCTGATAACCGGAGTCTTACTAGGACAACCACTGAGGCCAAACCGATGGAGAATCAACAAATCATCAACACAGTTACGCATACAGCCGATCTCCAAATGGTTCGTATCATAGACCGAACACCAAACAAGAGAAAGACCAGCCTTGAAATCAACAAACTTCCCATCAAAAATCCACTGATTACGGGAATACCACACACTCCAAACCGTGGTGTGAATGGTAGCTTTCCACAAAATCCTAATCTGATCACAGAAAGAAAAATATATTTTTTTCTTCTCACCTTTAAAAAAAAATTTAGAAACCATAAAACCTAGTTGCTTCAGGACTCAAACAACCCCATTGAAATCTAGATTTCCAACTTTATTATGTTAAGGACTTTTTTTTTTTTCATGATTCGATTAGTTTTATAAATTTTATTTTAGAGTTTGACATTTCTTTTACTTGTACAATTAATTTGGGATGAGACTAGGGATGGCAAAAATCCCCAACCCGTCACAAACCAACGAGGCCCCGGTCCATTTGGGGTGGGTTTGGGGTAGTAAAAACGGGTAACGGGGTGGGTTTGGGACAAAGTTTTTGACCCACTCGGGTTACCAGATCGGGTATGGGGTGGTCCATTTTGCCCTGACCCGCCCCGTTTGACCCATAATATATATATATATATATATATATATATTTTTTTTTTTAAATATTTAGAATATAAAAGTTAAAATAATATATATATATATTTAAAATATTTTAAAATATATATATTTTTTAAATATAAAAGGTAAAATAATATATATATAATATTTTAAAAATATATTTTTTAAATATAAAAGGTAAAATTATATATATATATATATATATATATTTGAAACGGGTCAAACGGGGTGGGTTTGGGGCACCCCTACCCCAAATGGGTCGGGTTTGGGGCGGAAATTGAAAACCCGTTTGGGTCACGGGTTAGATTTGGGGCAACCTTTAAAAATAGGGTTTCGGGTTTGGGGCGAACCGATCCAACCCCTGTTGACGGTGAATTTTGGATTAACATGTACTCAACAATAATATCAAATTAAATAAGAAATAAGAAAATAATCAATGAATGCGAGAGACAGGTTTTACGTGAAAAACCCTTGAATGGGAAAAAACCACGGTGCCCTAGAGGGCAGAGAAATAATACTATGATTACTTGTAATGTTGCACACTCAGATCTCTCACACAATTGCTCTTCTCTCTCTCTAAGTTTCGAATCCCTTTTTGTAGAACAGGGGGATCTATTTATATCATGCTAGCTAGGGCTTCTCCTAACTCATGCCGTGTTGGTGGAGGGATTTCTTCTTTGATTCACGTTAGGAATCTAATGTTGTAGATGTATTAGGATTTATTTTCTTTTTGGACTTCCTCTAGGTCGAGACCAGCTTACTCTTTTCCTTAAGGCGTAATATCTCTTTAACCCTCCCCATGGTGACTCCTTGTTGCAAGAGGTCTTACTGGAGTGAGGATACTGTTCCTGTGTTTTCGTCGAGTAGGTTTATGCTAAGTGAGTTTAAGTGGCGACACCCTCATTCCTGGAGATTGATTTCTCTTGGCGAATATGTCTTTGACTTTTACTAATCTGAGCGACGTGGCTTGCTAGTATGTGGATTGGTCCACGTTTTCTTCGTTGACTTGGTCAAAAGGTGACGTGGCCATATCCTACTTTCTTTTCATCATCTATTTTACTGACGTTTCTTCCAGCCGATTATTTATATACAACAACCCCGACCCGCCCCATTGCCTTCCCTAGATGAGATCCATCATTAAAATTATCAAAGTTCCTGCTCATTTCCTATCTTTAGGAAGTCAATTGGGTACTTGCTTTTTGCGGAAGTCGGAATAGCCAAACTGAAATGAGGGCCTCAAAGTCAAAATATAAATGCTATAAATATATATATTTTTAAATACCTTGTTTTTTTTAACTATTTAAATTACTTATTATATATTGTCTTTTAATATATTAAAATCTAAATATATAACAAAAAATAGTTTAAATTACTTGCTATAGTTGTCTTTTAATATATTAAAATGTAAATATGTAACAAATAACATTTGAAAGGGTATAGATGTAAAAGTATTTATTTTAAGATATTTATAACTTTAAAAAAAAATTATCACTTATATTCGGTTTTCAGTAGAAAAATAAATAAATAAATAAAAAACAAACAAACAAACAAACACGTTTTTTAGTTTTCAGTCTTCAGTACAATTTAGCATTGTTCAATCTTCAGACAAAAAATCAAGTCAAGACTTATTAATTAAGTCTGAACCTTTTTATAAGTCTTTTGATGAGTTAAGGGCATTTGTCGTCTCAATTTCACTACTTTGGTGTTATTAAAACTCAAGTTATTTAGTGTTAATCCCATAAAATTAGCATAAAAAAGTGTTATTTTGGCCTATTAAATCTTCTCTTGTTATATGTAGATGTCACTAGCCAGTAGAAGCTCCCAGAGTCCCTGTGAATCTGTGATACAATGAGTACTTGTTGAGAATATATATAATATCTCCCCACACATGTGCAAGTCCAAAAAACTACTCCTAAAAATACAATAAGGGTGTGTTTGGTATATCGGATTAGGGGAGGATTGAATTATTTTTAGAGTGGTGCTATTGGCACACCCCCTACTGATCTCTTTATGCCCCTTTTTTTAATTATTTAGTTTTTTTATTTTTCCTTTATCAAAATTACTAAAACAGACATACAATTTAAGAAAAATATATTTCATAAAGTAAATCTAATAAAACCCCACATTCTTTTTCCAAAAAAAAAAAAAAAAAACCAACGTTCTTTTGATAATAATTTAATTTATCACCGACCGGATAATTACTCGGTTATTATCATTTAAATCATATAATTTAAGCGATAAATACTCGCTCTAGTCTGTAGAGACAATAGTTTCATGCCTCTATATATTCCCAGGCGAAGAATCTTGACAAAAATATATGATGATATACATAAGTACATTTTAAACTGCAATAGACGCACGATCCAAATACACAAATTTATAAAGACAATTATGAAAGAAAAACAAAACCACCTCACCTCGATACCCCACTTCAGCATAAATGTATAAAGAGGAACTCTGAAACCCCACTTCACCAACATTGCTTGATAAGTGGCATAAGCATTTCCAAAACCAATCCAAGCAGGCGGGAATGTCCCATCAAGATTCGTAGCCTTGCTGCAGTGAATAAGAGTCATCAAAGTATTTCTCCGAGGATCGATCATATTTTGATTTCGGTTTGTGATTACGAAAATGAAGAAACTAAGTTTGAAAAAGAGGTTTGAGAAAGAGATAATTGGTGGTTATTAAGTTTGAAAAATAAGTAAAAAGGGTAGTTTTGGAAATAAATAAAATAAGTTAATAAAACCATTTAACTTTATTTAATTAAATCAAAATTTTAAAAAAGGGGTATAAATAGATCAGTAAGGGGTGTGCCAATAGCACCACTCTTATTTTTAATCCTCCTTACCCTTGTTTGGTGTTTGGATCAAGTCCAACTAGATTGGAGAGTCCAATCCAGTTGGACCCACCACAATCCCACTCAAGTGAGATTATATAAACCCATCAAAAAACATTTTGGTGGGTTTATATAATCTCACTTGGCGGGACTAAATTTTTATTTAATAAAACTATGAAATTATAATTTTATTTAAAAATAATTTTGGATATTTTTAATTTCATAATATATAAATTAAATAATTGTTTTATTCAATAAATTAATGCAATAGTTTTTTAATTTAATTTTCACCGGATTACAATGAATTGAGATTATTTAAATCATAATCCTTCTAAACGAGATTAGAGAATCTAAACTCGTTGGACCTACCATAATCTCACCTATGTTTTTATTAAATAAATAAATTATAAAATTGGAATTTATTTAAAAATAATATAAAAATATAATTTTAATTTTTTTTGGATATTTTTAATTTATTAAAGAGCAAATTGCATCAAACCTCCCTGAGGTTTGCCCTCTTATACCCAGAAATAACTTTATCAAAAATTGACACTCAACCCCCTATCATTAGTCAACTTAATTGTTGACCAAGTTTGACTGTCAAAAACTAAACATATTTTTTAACTTTCAAACATTTCTAAAAAAGTATCTTTTTACATGTAAAAAAGTATTAAAAATTAAATAAAAATACAAATTAATTGAAAAAAAAAAATAGATCGGTCTCCACCATCCATCTTTGAGATGGATGGAGGAGATCAAATAGATTTTTTTTTTTAAAGGAAAAAAAAAAAAAAATTAGAAGAGAGATGTGGAGGTCCATGGAGATCAATTGAGATATCACCATAAATGACTCTTCCATTTCTACAACTTGTAACTCCTCCACATCTCGCAAACCATAGAACATATCACACATTCACACACAACACAACAAGCGTAAACTCAGTTACTCAAACTTATATTTCCAGCTCATTCTCTCAACTACCCCACCACTCCTCTCCTCTATCATCTCCGGATTTCAAGCTGAAAACTTTACTTAGAAGAAACGAAACCCAGTTGGCAATTCGATAACTTTGATTCATTTCTTGATATGTTTTATTTATTTATTTATTTTTATTTTTAATATTAAAGTTGATAAAGATTCGAACTTCTTGTTGTTGTTGGGATAAAGTTTGCTGTTGTGATTTTTAATGGCGGAGAAAGTGAAGCAACTCTTGGCGAAGCCGATTCAGTTGGCCTATCAGGTGGTGAAAGCGGTGGAGGATGGAGAGAGATCTCCATCCATGGATCCCTTTGGAGATCCAATCTCCAAATTAGATCTCCACCTCTCTCCCTCTCTCTTGTTTTTTCTTTTTTTACTTTCAAAAAAATCTATTTAATCTCCATCATCCCTCTCAAATTTTTCAATATTTCATTTTTGAATTTCTAATTTTTTTAAATTTTAAATTTTTTTTTAAATTCAATTCTTTAAAATTTTATTTGATCTCCACCGTCTATCTTTGAGATGGATGGTGGAGATCCATTTAAAAAAATGATTTTCGTTTTAATTTTTTATTTATTTAATTTAGGGATTAAAGATAGTTTAGAATTTTGACAATCAACTTGGTCAACAGTTAAGTTTGACCAAGTTTGACTAACGGTAGGGGGGTTGAATATCAATTTTTGAGAAAGTTGTTTCTTGGTGTAAGAGGGTAAACCTCAAGAAGGTTTAGTGCGATTTGCTTTTTATTAAAATATAAATTAAAAGAAATATTTTCTTAAACCATATTTTTTTTTTATGATTTCTTCGTGGAAAAGAAAAGGAAAAATAAACAACTCTCCCTCCATTTATTATAAGATTATTTCTCATTCTCAAATGAAGATATTGAGCAACAAAATTATATATATAGTGTGCATGTGTTTTAGACAAGTAAACAGAATTTGTGTGTGCAATACAGAGAAACCCAAAAAACAAAGCAAGAAAAAGAAGTAGCGATCAAAGAAGAGAATTATGTGAAACAGTAAAAAGAATTTTTTGTTGAATAATAATGAAATCGGAAAAAATTTAATATATATTAAATTTCAACCATACAACTTCAAACTTACCGTAATATTTTCAGACTCCTTTATAATATTTTGTATATATAAAAAAAATAAAAATATTTTAGTGTTTAAAAGTTAAGAGATTTTTTATTTATTTATTTATTTTTATCAAGTAAACAAATTATAAGTGACTCTGGGGTTTTATTAGACTTTATTTGTAGAAGAATTTTTTTATAAAAAAAAATATGAAAAAATTATATATCTCTTTAAGTAATTTTGGCAAATGGCAATTAAATAATTTTAAATGTTGAACATTATTAATAAAGGGTACTAATTATTTCAAAAAAAAATTTAAAAAAATACAGGGGTGCCAAAAGCACCACTCATATCTTTAGAGCATCTCCAATACAAGCGTGGCTCGTGAAAAAAAGAGACGTTATGTTAAGAATAACATTATTTTTTTATTTTTTTTATTTTTTATATTTATACAAAATCCGGCCGTCCGGCCACCGACGCCGACCCCCGCCTATGATAATAATGACAATTGTCATTAGTGGGAGTTGAACTTAAGACCTCAAATTCAAAGGTTGTAAGTCTTTACCACTTGACTACAACATTTGATGTGTTAACAATTGAACAATATTTATATATAAACTATATGAGTTGTTAGAAATTAAAAAAAAAAAAACCTTGTTAGATAAATTTAAATTTATTCAACTAATCAAAATTCTAATTTCTACGACAGACATATATTTAAAAATATTTATTAAAAATTTTAATAAAATTATATATTTTAAAGCATATATAGTCGAGTTATTGGTTAATACTCTATGGTCTCGTTTGGTTACATGGTGGAATGATAATCGGAATGGTAATGGAAATGAGAATGAGAATACAAAGGAAAGGAAATGAAAACTAAGTTTTTTGTTTAGTTGGAACTTTAGAATTAATTTCTGAATCAGCATTATTTTGTTTGGTTAACAACGGAATGGAATGAAGTTAACTGTATTTTGACCAAAATACCCTTAATTATGAATGTATAATAACATGATATATTATGGATAATAATAATAAAATATAAAAGTATATTATATATATAATTATATATCATTTAATATAATATAATATATTATATAATACATATATATTATATATAATATGTATAATAATATATATATATATATATGTATATATTATATAATATAAATGTAGGGTAAATTGCAATAACATACCCTCACGTTTGCCTTTACTACTGGTAGATTGAACTTCTATCTTAAATTACAGAATAATACCCTTGCCTGGTTTGACTACAGTTAACATTAACAGTAGGGTTAACTTTGAGATTGAAATGTCTAAATTGTCCTTCCTTGAATATCTTGTCAATTATAATAATAAATGAAAGAAAAATAAAAATAAATCACAATAATATAAAATAAAATAAAAAATCAATCCAATTTTTTTGAAACACGAAAAAATTGAATTCATTTGAAGAAGAGATCTTCAAACGAATCAAACCTGTTCTAGATTATCACTCATCACAAACCAGATCATTAAACCTGGATCCTTACCCATCACAAACCCAGATCATCAAACAACAAACTTATACCACCCACTCCAATAGCTACAATATGTCTTCAAACACAACAAATTCTCAACTTCACAAGCCCAAATCTCTTTCACTCCCAAAACACAAACCAGCAACATAAATAATTCCAAAAATAGAATAAACTAATTCAAAAAAAAAAAAAAAAAAAAGAGTATGGAACGGATCTGTGTTCCATCTGATGGAGAACCCAAATACCCTTCTTTTGTTTACATATTCTCTTCCCATCTCTCCCTAGCAAACACATCAAAGAAAATCAACGATCCATCACTAACCACAGCCGCCACACCACAGTCGTCGCGCCCTCCCACTGCCGCCACACACAGTCCACCAAAGCTTCATCGCCGCCGCAACATCCCCTCCACGTCCGAAGAACACACCAGATCGAGGTTTTGCACCAACAGTCGCGATGAGTCTACTGCTGTTGGTGGTTCAGATGTGAAGAAAGTTGTGGTGGGTTGCGATTGTGTTGTAATAGAAGGATTGGTTGTGGTTGTGGTTGTGGTGGATATGGAAGAAGGTTGGGCCAGCAGTGGAGGTGTGTGAAGGGATGGGTCGGTGGTGGTAAGGAGTTTGGTGGGTGGAGATCTCCAATAATGGAGATTTGAGCTTTTTTGTTTGTTTGGTGAGTGGATATCTTCAATGGAGATTTTGAGTTTAATTTTTAGAATGAAGATTTCTCATTGATGATGATGATTAAGAATTTTTTTTTTTTTTTTTTTTTTTTTTTTTTTGATGATGTTTGAAAAAAAATAATGGGAGATCTGGGTTCTTCAAACAAAATATGATGGTCTGGGTTGTTCCTAGATCTCCCAATTTTTTAGAGAAGATATAATAAGGTTTCGAATCTCTTTGAGTACCGGTATTCTTGAATTGAAAGAGGAAGTGGCCAAGAGGCTAAAGCTGGAGGTGGGTACTTTCGAAATTAAGTATCTGGATGATGATCAAGAGTGGGTTCTGATCGCATGTGTGCCGACCTACAAGAGTGTCTGGATATTTCAAGATCATCATCAGCGAGAAACATAATCAGATTGTCGATTCACAAAGTAACAGCCAATCTCGGGAGCTCATGTGAGAGCACTGCGGAGTTATAATTAGATTGTAAATATATGTTAAGCTTAGAACATCATTCTGATAGTCTGGGTTGTTCCCAGATCTCCCAATTTTTTTTTCTTTAAACAAAAAAAATTCTTTGATTTTTTTCTTTATTTGACCATGATGATGACTGAGATGGCTTCCCAAATATAGTAATGATGTAGATTGTAGAATGGAGATGGATTCACTAATCTCCCAAACAAAAATTTCTTTATTTTTTCCTTTGATTTTTTGACCTTGATGATAATGAAGCAAGATCTGGGCTCACAAATCTCAAAAAAAAAAAAAATCATTGTTCTATCGATTATTAAATTTTTATAGGTTTTCTTTAGTTTAAATAATTATTATTAAATTTTTATGGGTTTCCTTTGACTTTTTCTTTTGTTTTTGTTTTAAATAATTATTTTATTTTTGGATGCTTGAGATTTTTTGATGGATTCTTGAGGTTGTTGTTTTTTTTGAGGGATTTCTTAATGTTTTTATCATATTAATTTGTAAAGAAGATTAATTATTTATTTGATTCATAGCCTTTTTTCTTTTCTTTTTTAAACGGTTTTAAATTGGGTAGTCGGGTGTGGATTATTTTTTTTCTTCTGATTTTTATAAATATTTTTTATTTTATTAATATAATTGACAAGATATTCAAGGAAGGACAATTTAGAGATTTCAACCTTAAAGTTAACCCTACTGTTAACGTTAACTGTAGTCAAACCAGTCAAGGGTATTATTCTGTAATTTAAGGTAAAAGTTCGATCTAGCAGTAGTATAGGCAAACGTGAGGGTATGTTATTGCAATTTACCTTATAATGTATAATATAATGTATAATATAATATATATATATATATATATATATAATATTATTTAATATATTAATATATAATAATATAATATAATATATAATACATACATATATATATATATTATATAATGCATATAATACATATAATAATATATATATATATATAATATTATATAATATAATAATAATATATTTATATATTATATTATATAATATATATAATAATATATTTATATAATATAAATATATAATAATATAATATATAATATATTTTTATATATATTATAATAATATAATATATAAATGTATTATATTATATATGTTTATATATCGTTATATATATTTTAATAATATAATATATATAATAATAATAATATATTATTTTTGGAAAGGAGCTAAGGGTATTTTTGTAATTGAGTTGGGGCATATGAGGGTATTTATGGAATATAAATTTTAGTTTGGAATGGAATGACTTTCCATTGGTTTTGGATGGAATGCCCATTCCACCAAAATGGTGGAATCCCCATTCCAATGGAATCACCATTTCATTGCATTTTAACAAACCAAACAAATGGAATGGCTTTCTTTCCATTCCATCCAATCAAACATAGCATATAGGAGACTCGTGACATCAGTTGTAATAAGCATGATTTGGAATACAACTCTCACTACATGGGAGATATTTCTGAATATGCATCTTGTAATTTAGTGAACAAATATAAGACTCAGATTACAAATTTATATGGGTAATTGGATTATCAATGTGTCTCTTAGTATGAAACAAGAGGGTGCAAAATAAATAAACATTTTTAAAAAAATTATTTTTTTGAATTTTTTAAAAGTAAATTATTTAAAAGTAAATTTATTAAATTTAAAATTTTACTTATCCAATATCGGTTTGCCCAAAAACCAATATCTTATTGTAAAATAAATCAATATCGAGATTTTCTTTAGTGTTGAAAATAGGAAGTAAAAGTTTAAAAAAATTATTAAAGATAAATAAAAAAGTATATATTATGAATGTTTTATAATATAATATATATTTATAATATTTATATAATATATATATATATATATATATATATATTATATTTATTAAAAAATATATGTTATATGTTTATATTATATAAATCTATTATTATATATATTGTTTAACAACGGAATGGAATTGAGTTAACTGTATTTTTACCAAAATACCCCTAATTATAAAACATTCATAATATATAATATAAAATACATATATATTATATATAATACATATAATAATATATATATATAATATAATATATATATATATATATTATACAATACATATAATAATATATTTATATAATATATATTATTTAATATAATAATATATAATATATAAATATATATTATTATATATAATATATATAATATATGTAATAATATATAAAATATATAATAATATAATATATATAATAGTATAATATATATAATATATATAACATATATTATATATAATAAATAATAATATAATATATAAAAATTGTCTTCCTTGATAGTTTTGGAAAGGAGGGTATTTTTGGAATGGAGTTGGGGCATATGAGGGTATTTATAGAATATAAATTTTAGTTTGGAATGGAATAGGCATTCCATTGGTTTTTGGATGGAATGGCGGGGGGTGGCCGGATGTCGGCGGTGGCAGTGGGTGGCCAGCGGCGGTAGCGGGTAGTGGTCCGGCGGTGAGGGAGGTGGTTATTATAAATATAAAAAATGTTATTTAATTAAATATTAAATAATGAAAAAAAAATAATTATAAACATTTCTTGACAGTTTTTAATTGTCAAGAAAAAAAAAAAAACTTATAATTTATGACAGTTTTTTAAAACTGTCATCTATGAAGGTTTTTCTAATAGTGAATATTTGTGTCTCTAATACAGCTGTGCATATTTAATCTCAAGCTGACGTGACAAAAAAAAAAAAAAAAAAAAAATTAGACATTGTCAATATAACCGTCCACTTTCAAACGATCTATTGCACAGCTATATTTTAGGTTGACTCAACAAACATTTAAAATTGACATTAATTTTTCATATATTTTGGTAAAGAAATAAAAAAATAAAAAAAAATAGATATGTCATTAAAAACAATTGTGTTTTAGACGGAAGTATTGGAGACCAAATTTGAAGTTGATTGTCTATCAAGTCTATTTTTATGCCACATATGAAGCAAGTCTCTTGACATTGTTGTCATGTCAATAATTATTGGTATGCAAGCCACTTTTGCATTGAACATGTTCTTACTGTACTTTTCTATCTTAATTAATACTACAATAAAAGTTGCTAAATTGGGTCCTAAAAGGGTCATTATTGGACCGCTCTCAATAAATTTGGTCCCTAATTGTTTTAGCATTAGTTGTCTTTGTTAGATTTGATAAAATGCATTAATTAATCTTTCTTTCATGAGGATGAACCAATGAAGATCATTTGCTCATGAGTAGTGCTAGGTATTCCAAATTTTTTTTTTCCCAAATAACGTGGCACGTGAGGTGTCAACGTCTTGTAAATTATGAAATGATGTTGACATCTCACGTGCCACATTATTTGGGAAAGAATTTGGAAAAAAAAATTGGACCGCGTAGCATTACTCTTGACTCCTTGCCTAACACGATCTATCTATCTTGGTAACATTATTGCCGCAGTTTTTATTCGGAGACCATAACAATAGATTGGAATAATTAAGGGGTTCAAAATAAAATTGAAAAAGCTAATGATTTTATGAACAAATATACAGTATATCTTATACTTTTGGTTCTTATACTTTTGGTTGAGTGGTGTATATTAGTATATATCTCTTTTTCAAAGTTTGTAGTTGGGATTCAAGTTCCTCCAATACTGATATACCAACATGTGTGGGGAGATATCTCATTTAGGTCTGATGTGTTGGATTGGATTGAACAATTTTATGGTATTGAATATGATTGAGGTGGGACTAGACTAAATTAATACTATATGTATTTGAAGAAACATAAGACTAGACTGAATTAATACTATATTTTGTTTGGTGAAACACGGGACTTGACTAATTTTTTAAGAAAATAATTATTATATTTTTGGCTAATTGGCATTGATGCCCCTTAAACTCTTCCAAAATATGCACTATGCCCCCTTTAATTTTTCTTTTTTTTTTTGGCCACTAAACCTCATGAATTCTCATAAATTGGCAAAAGCCGACTGTAAATGCCCCCTCACAGAGGGTAATAAATCCAAGTGTTTGCCAAAAAAAACGAGAGTTCAGGGGGTTTAATGGTGAAAACAAATATAGGGGCATAGTATATATTTTGGAAGAATTTAGGGGGCATTAGTGCCAATTATCCTATATTTTAATAAAGAGTAAATTGCACTAACCTCCCTGAGGTTTGCCCTCTTACACCAGAAACAACTTTATCAAAAATTGACACTCAATCCCCTTACCATTATGAGAAAAAGATTAACACGCTTTGTGCAATGCAATCCTTAATGGCATGACATTAATCTAAACCAAACAATCGCAAAGATGCACAATTCCGCACTCGCTCATGCAAGAGCATAATCTCAACAAGCAAAATATGCTCAAGCATGGCATTATTGCAAGATTTTCGAAATTTTTTGAAAATTTTGGCTTAAATTGGCTTAAAACTTGATACAAGAGACGGTGTTGCGCACAAGTACCCCTAAACCTAAATTTGACATTGTCCTCAATGTTTTGGGGCATAAAAACCGGTTAGGCGGCGCAACACATCAAACACAATGCAAAGAGTTATTAATGTCCTATATCAACAAACAATTTCCCAAGAATATAGGATCAAGAGGTACATTCATTCAATTATGCACATAATCATCAAAAGAGATATGACATTGAAAGTTCAATCATAACTCTCATCTCTAATCCAAGGATATAAAATGATATGTCATCAAAGTCTTGTATCCACTATCACAATCATTTCTCACCCTTATTTTAAGCAAAAAAAACAAAAAGGCAAAATAAAACAAATTAAAATTAGTAAAGAAATAAATTGTACCTAGGTGGGGTGCCTCCCACCAAGCGCTTGATTTTACGTCTCGGCTCGACGAATGCACAGGCAACTCAACCGAATTCCAATGCTTCGAATATACACCAATGCGAGATTAGGTCTTAGAAAAATTTGGTGCACATCGGCGTGTTCCTAATCACAATAAGCAAAGGCAAGTAAATGTTCACTTGAAAAAGTGGTTTAGTAGGTTTAGAAAACAACCTATACCAATTACTTTTGTGTAGGCGGCATGGACGAGCAATGAGAGGGACATAAGGCAAGGACTACTTGTATAGGAGCGGTGCCTCAAAAGAGACATCTTCCGTTTCCTTCGTTTGTTCTTCCGTCTCTTCCTTCACTATTTCCTCTCTTGCAACACTAGGCAAATAATCGGAAAATTCATGTCTAACTTCAGTATTGACATTGTCACCATTCAAAGAGATGGTAGTGGCATCTTCCTGCTCCAGCTTTCTCAAGGACTCTCCATGCACTTGATTTTGCATAGATTTGGCGATAATATCAAGATGCCCTTCAATTCTTCTAATTGAGGCTTCCATCCGCTGATCTTGTTGTTGCCACACTTGATCTTGTTGTTGAAATTCTTGCTCATTAGCTTGTATGTTGGCTTGAGGTCTTTGTTGGAAGGCTTGAGCACTTTGAATAAAAATTTCCAAAGTCTCTTCACTTGATGGCATATAGGCATTAGCTTGATTTTCGCTTCTTTGTGAGAAGTCTTGATGGGTCTACCAATCCGGCTTGTATGAATCAGCATATTGATCATAGCTCAGTCCCGGATTGTAAAAATCTTCACATGGTCCATGCATAGGCCACAGATTGTAGGAATTTAATGCTTGTGCTTGTCCTCCATCATATTCAGAAAAATTTCCTCTTGAATAGTAGCCCAATGTCTCGTGCCCATACATTCCACAAAATGTGCAAGCTATAGCCTCTGCTTGTCCTATTCCCGAAGTCCTTGAAGCGAATATTTCCATTTGTCGATTAAAATCGGCCAATTGCATAGCAAGAGGATCCATTGCTCCTGAAAAGAGAACAAAAAAGAAAAACAACACAAGAACACAAAAGAGAACAAAACTAGAAAAACTAAAAATCACAAAAATGACACAACCTAGAAAATCTAACTATCAAACTAAAAACTAGCAAAAGATAATAATTAAATGAAAACAAATGTTAGTTGGCTAACTAAATAAGAATATAAACTACAAAGAAAAGTTAATTAATTCAACAATCGCTACCAATTCCCCAGCAGAGGCGCCAATTTTGAAGAGACCGTTTGTGCACAGCAAAATACTATTTATATGTTCACTACTTTGAAAACCAATTTTCACCACTTGAAAATTCACTTAGGATGTAAAGATTAGTAAAACGGTAAGCAAGAGATTCGTTCCACAGGGAATTAGAATAATTAGTTGGATTAATTAACTAGTCTAAAATGCAATAAAGTAAAACATAGTAGTTTGGATAGTGTACATTTTAAGAAACCTTCAAACATGACATGTAAATTAAATATAACAAAAATGATAGGAAAAATAGAATGCTCAACAACCTAGATAATATAATGGAGTTTAATCAATTAATGAGGAACTAAGGAATTGATGGATTTGCAAATGGATGTTGGGCAATGCTTATCAAGCTACCTTAATGAACCAATCTTACTAATATGAACCGTTTGTAGTCTTGAGTGTGAAATGGTCATCTAAAAAAACCAAGACACTTCCCACCAATATGCCTATCCGATTAAGGATAGGGTGTAAAGGTGGGATCGGTTAAGGACAAACCAAGGCTTAGATAATTGCAGTTGATATACCCTCCAATTATCTATCCTATTCACCTATCTGCTCTAACTAATCAAGTGTGTCTATCCAAGATCAAATGTATCACAAATTATCCTAAACAAGATTATAATCAACTAGTGGCATACAATGTCTATCATACAATGAATAGGAGATAATTACCAAGTGAACATAAAAGTAGATTCAAATATAATATAGCTTAAACAAATACCCACATCCAAATGTTCCTCACATCAATCCCTTAGATTGGGTTTTAGTTACACATAGTTACAATCTAAGACAATAGAAGTGAAAGAGTAGGAAATCACTCTTAGGCCACCTTCTTTAGTGCTTGATCCTTCCATGCCTAGTTTCTCCTTGTGCAAAGAATGGTAGATGAGGATGTGTCTAGATGATGGATGTCTAATGGGTAGTGACAAAGGTAGGGAATGTAGAGAATGAGAAGAGATGAATGGTTGGGTGAAGGGAATCTAGATTTGGTGTTGAGTTTGGGATGGAAAAGATGAGTTCAAGTGTATAAATGGATAAAGGTGAGTTAGGGTAAAATGGAGGAAAGGAATGCTTTCTAAATCTCTAATTTCCGTGCTAAAGAAGAAGCTTTTAAATTGAAGAAGAAGATCCTTTATAGTGGCTCTCGGATCTATACTGTAATTGCTAGAAATACTGATATAGCATGTGTCGCGATTGCGTTTTCACGGTTTTGGAGACAGTGACGCTACCGTGGCAGATGATTATACGATCTTCGATCTGGTTGTCACAGTTGGTTTTTGTCTTTTTCACGGTCATGAAGACAGCGACACCTAAAGAGCGACACTTGGATCTGAGATCTCAAAAGTTGTCGTTGCTTGTTCACACAGCGACACTAGCAGCGACGCAAGACCTGATTGAATTCTTGGCTTTCTTCTCCTTTGTCTCGGTTGTGGCTTCATAGCAACATCTCACTGCGACAACACACCTGATTGTTTATTAGGATTTATATCTCTTGGTCACAGTTTTGCTTCACAGTGACACTCCGCCGCGACACCACACCTTATTGATTTATTAGGATTTATATATCTCTGTCGCGGTGTCCTTCACATCAACATTTGAACAGTGACAATTCATTGGTCTTGATCTTCATTGCTTCAAGCTCTCTATCACGGTGTGCATATGGCCACACTAAAATAGAGACAGTACTGTGTTTTCACCTTTTTGCACTTTTTGAATCAAATTCCTCTCCATCTTCACAAATGCCCTTGTGGAAATAATAATCTTGACACACTTGATTAACATAGTTAAAACACGATAAAATGCCCGAGAATCAAGCAAAAAGAGAAAGAAATGGGGGCTAAAATCATATCTATTTTGGCTCGACCATGGGGTAGTAGAGAGAATGAGTAGTGTGGCATCAATTCCTTCTTCGGCCAACGTCTCTCTTTCCCATCTCTCTTTCTTTTTTCAGTGTAAGTTACGTTTTTAAAAATTCTGTTTGGTTTCTCATTAAAATCGAAGTTTATGAAGTTTTGTGCTCGCATTTGGATTATTTGTTATTTTTATTGATATGGGTCTGTCTCAAACTAGAGTAATTAGTTGTTCTTCATTTGGTATCAAAATAAATTTGTTATTTTTCATGATATTTTAGTTCTTTGTTTGTTTTAATGTAATGGGGCGTGATTAGAGCCAAAAAAAAAAAAAAAAAAAAAAAAAAAAAAAAAACAAAGAAACAACGTTATAGTTCAAGTAAAAGAAAACTTGTAAACTTATTTTAATGTAATGGGGTCATATTGAAATGTGTGTTGCATAATTTAGATTTCTTTCTGGATAAAAGAAAACTTTAAATGACTTTTAAAAGGAGAGCAAATAACTTTATAATCCAACTAAAACATAACCAAATAGGATATGATGACTAACTAGTAAATGAGTTCACTATTTCTAACTTTAATCATCATCAAAGTAATGCAATGTCTCATAGATTAGACAAATTGAAGGGAAAAAAAATGACAAACTGTCAATCTTCATATCCTATTGTTTCTTGAGCCAAGCCAATTTACAAGCTAGTAATAAATGAGACAATACAACAATACTTTGAACTTTCTAAAACCATTCGATACTACTAGACTAGAAAGCAAAAATGCTTTAGCTTTTAATTCATCAATTTTCATTCTACTTTTTGTACAATGGTCTTAAACAAGAGGATATACATCTTCCAAAAAATAGAGAAATAAAGAAACCCACCAACTAAATGTGTGACAAAAAAGCCAAAACTTGTCCCACCAACAATGCTTTTTCTTCAGGTTTGTAACTTGCTTTGTATTGGCATATAACTTCACTATCATATAACTTTCTTTTTACTGGCATGTAACTTTGACAGTAATGCGATTTTTTTTTAATGTTATTTGTAGATCGACAATATAAATTATGAGGATTTCCTAATAAAACCGAGAAATGATTGGATCAAAAAAGCCACCACTAATGTGTATTGTAATTTGAATGGCCTCTCGAATATTGAAAAGGTTCTTCGAAAAGTTAGAGAATTAGATGAATTTCGGAAGATATGTTTCCGGCACATACTTTCTATTCATAGAGATTTGACTTTTTCTACCGGCTTAATTCATAACTTGTTGTTAAGGGAAATACATGTAGCAGGTGTGACTAGAGACAACGAATTTCACTTCTTAGTTGACGATAAACGGGTGAAATTCACATAGAGGGAGTTTTGTTTGGTAACGGGGCTGCAGTTCGAACTGTTTGATGCATACAAGTTGTTTTTAGGGATGGAGAACCAAAAATGTCCCATTGTTTAAGGAGCATATGGCACTATAAATTTTTTCTAATAGTGTACCATCAAATTGATAAATGTCTATGTAGTACTTGTTTATGAAGCTTATGAAGTTTATGATGTTTATGAATTTGTCTTTTAATGTTATTTACTTGAATTGTATTTTTGGAAATATAGCCTTATGAACTAGCAAGTAACTTTGAATTGAACTGACATGTAACTTAATAATCAATTGGCATGTAACTTTGGAATTGTAGATATGGCATGCAACTTTACTGGAATTGTGATTTTCAAAAGATAGTCTTTAAACTTAGAATAACATTATGAACACACATGTAACTTTGCAATAAACTGGCATGTATCTTAATATTCAATTGGTATGTAACTTTGGAATTGTAGATATGGCATGTAACTTTACTGGAATTGTAATTTTCGAAAGATAGTCTTTAAACTTAGATTAACATTATGAACTGACATGTAACTAATTAATAAACCAGCATGAAACTCATGAAACTTTACTGGAATTGTATCTTCAAAATAAACTCTTTGAACTTGGAACAACAATATCAATACATTTTCTTCTTAATAAAAGAGAAGAATACCCATACATATAAGAATGAAAACATCATTGGTAAAGACAGTTCATCGAAATCATTTATTCCATGATCAACGTCGGGTATTGAGACATCATCCACGTTATCGGTTTCCGAAAATTCATTGTTCTCTTGATTATCAACGGTTTCCTCATTAATATAGTTCTCACATTAGAAGTAGATGCATATATGTAATTTGTGCTACCAATTGCAGGAGAAGGCTCTAATACACAGGTTGTAGAGTAGGTTAGTTACAATATATTCCTACCTTCTCATAAACGATAACATAAACCTCAAGTAATACCTTATTTTCCACCATCATACACGTCACGTCACTGTCATTTTCAATTCTCTGTTGAGCATCCCAACCATTCGTATTGGACAATAATGAGCATAATTCAAGGTTGTACAGCATCAACTTTGGCAACATCTTGTACCAACTTCACTCAGACATCATAAGTCAAATCTCTAGGGACTAGCACCCACTTCATCTAACCACCTCGTAACAATTACCCACTCAACTTCCACTATGACGAATGACCAATCTCATTTCAAACATCTTCATGCATGTAACATTGAAAGTAATTGGCATGTAATAGTTAAAGTCACTAGCATGCAAGATTGAAAGTGACTGGGAACCATTTCAAAAAAAAAAAAAAATGACTAGGAACTGACATATAACTTGATAACCAACCGGTATGTAACTTTCAAATGAACTGACATGTAACAAAAAACTACCAAACTGCATGTCAAATCGAAATCAAATGGCATGTAACTTCAAAAATAACTTGTGGAATGTAACTTCAAAATTAACCAAAAGACATGTAACTTAGAAATCAACTAGCATGTAACATATAACATAACTGGCATGTAACTCTAAAACGAACTAGCATGTAACGTTAAAAAAAAAAAAAAAAAAAAAAAAAAAAAACAGTGAAAGTAGCATTTCAATCCAAATCGAATCCAACCTCTCAATATTCATATCGAATCCAACCTCGCAATATTCATATCCAAACATCATGCTTCTTGTAAAAAATGAAAGGGAAAAGGGAAAAGGGAAAGGGTTACATACCGTCAAGAACGTTGTTTAGCTCTGAATCTATTTCAAGAGCGAGAGAGAGACATAATCCGTGACGCAGAACGGAAGTTCTAGGGTTTACCAGCGTAATCCCCAAAGTAACAAAACTGGAATCCACCAGCAAAGAACGAATGTATGTAACTGAAAATTGATAATATTATTGAATGAATCCTGAAACTGATAACAAAGGGCCTTAAATAGCCTCTCGAAACCCTAAAATAAGCAAAAAGACTAAAATATCCTCAAACTAAATAGAAACAACTAAAAACGGAAAAATAAGAAAAAAAACATAAAATCTTCGGTTGCCCGACAGCCTAACTTAAACTGCTCCGATGAGGACGCAAATGACGTCAATCGGGGATACCCTGGTTGCCACGCTCTAGATCTCTGAAAACCCTTTCTGAAAACATATTATAATAGGAAATCTGACAACCGAGTCAAAAGTTACGCCCGTTTCTTTGGAGCACCTCTTTTGGACAATTTCCTGTCCATCTCCTCTTCAAACTCTAAAGCCAACTGTCCTACATCAATCCGGCTGAAGAAAACGAGAGAGGAAATGTCATTGAAGAGACAAGCGAACAAACGAACAAATAAACTTTGAGTTGTTGGGTTTCGATTGAAGAGATAGAGAGAGAGAGAGAGAGAGAGAGAGAGAGACGAAGAACTGGGTTTTGTTTGAAGATAAAGAGAGACGAAGAAAGAATGAGATTTGAAATGTTGAGGAGAGAAGACGAAGAAGCCTAGTGATTTGAAATGTTGTTTGGAGAGAGAATGAGTTGTCGAGACATAAGTGACGACTATGTTGTCCGTTCAAGGTTAAATGTGATAACAATAATAAAATATTTGGAAGTGACTAAAAATAGTAAACTCATAATTTTTTTTGTTCATTTCATGTGATTTCCACCATAACTTTTTCCTTTTATAGTAATTTCCTTAAGTGTTATTAACAGTACCCATAATTATAATTATAGAATTTAGAAAATTGAGAAATAATTTAGGGTTTCTATGTGCAAAGCTCACGGTTGCCTTTTAATAATATCATGCCATGTGTAATGGGATTAAATTTGATTGGTACGTTACCCATACTACGTTGATGTAACATGAGTGGAAGTTGCATTTGTGAGTCAGAGGCAGTGAAGTTTTTTCTCTCGGCACTAACTAGCTGGAAGATTTTCTCTTTGCCTTCGCGGTTATATATATGGATTGAGGTCAGACAATAGGCATTAATCACCACAAATTAAAGGATATTTAATTTATTATTTGATTATTGTTGCTATAATTTATTATTAGTGCTTGTAAAGACCAACGAAATTGGTAAACATTGACCCTACATAACGATCTCCACCAAACTCTTGAACTTCACTGATCAACGTAATGCCGTATTGGGGTACAAGAGAAACTTTTTCCAGAACCATGCCATTTGCATCCAGTCGTAAAGCCGTCGGCGACGTAACAATTGGTAAAAGTCCATCTAAGTTGGCTGCCACCCAAAACTGTCCCAATGCAGTCCTCTTGACATTGTCTGGCCTACCATTGATGGTGGCAAAGGTTTCAACTGTGTTAGCTTTGGCACCCTTGAGCCAATATCTCTGAATTCTCTTGCCGATAAACTCAGTCACGAGAACGAACGTACCGTCGGCACTAACTGCAGTCCCAGCTGCCCCTGAAAGATTCCTCAATAACACTGTAACTTGTTTCGTCTTGGGGTCATACTTCAACAATCTTCCTGTTGAATCATTAGCAATAACTGCTAGTGGAATTTGACTGCATTATGTAAGATAAATCAAGTGATCACTGATTTTTTTCCATATTTCTTTGACAAATTACAATATAGTTTACAAATACTAGATGCACACAAATTTAAAAAATATTGTTTTTTGACTGGTTTATGACCAATAAAAACACAATCTTACTAAAATGCCCTTCATTAAAACACAATCATGCGTTTTTTTTTTTTTTTTCATCATGGAATGCACAAATGGGTCACTTAATATGGATGTGAGTCACGACGAATATGAATGTGATTCATGAATGTATATCACAGAACATGCATATAAGTTACGAATGGATCATGAAACATGCACGAGCATATCACAGAACATGCATGTGATTCATAAATGGATCAGGGAACATACATACGAGTCACAAATGAACTACGCGTTTTTTTTAGGAACATTAGAGAAATTGTGCAAGTTTAAGAGTTCAAGGGCATTTAAGACCTATTTTGGTTATATTTGATTTTTTAAAACCGGATTTTGTTATAAATGAATTTTTCATGAAAGTGACTATATGTCAAAAAGGCCCCTGGATTTTATCCATTTTCTGCAACTTCCTCAACTTACAATTATCATCAGGATATCTTTTGCAGAAATTGATATACCTTATTTGGAAAACAGCACTGGCATCTGTAAAATAAACGTGACCAGTGAGTGGATCAACATCCAAACCATCAGGGAAGCGGAAGGGCAGACCCTCTGCAGCTATGGCAAGTTGTGTTGCGAGGCCACCATTTGGTCCAACAACCAAAAGCCCTTTATAAGCATCAGCTATATATATGTCGCCTGTTGAATTGTTGATTCCCAAACCTACTGGCCTTCCACATTTTTCTCCAAATAATGCTGGGTTGTTTCTGCCATCACACTCTGCTTTGGACCTGTAAATATATAGTTAAGACAACACACACATATATATAGGAGTAGTGGTGGAGTCAGAAATACGAAAATAAAAAATAAAAAATGAACCAAAATGAAAAACTTTTAGATAATTTCATAATTTTTATAACTTTTCTAATATAAATTTTTTTAGGGAAGGGGGCAATGGCCCCTATGGGCCCCCCTCCGTCCGCTCATGTATAGGAGGAGGTTTTAGTACAGAATCTCGTAAGTTTCTTCATCAAATAAATTAGATATTGCAATACCGTTTTTGAAATTGTCTTCAAAAAATTTACCTGTTTGCTACAGTGATGGCAAAATCAGAAAAACCATGAAGGGGTCCTTGGTACTTGAGAATTCTGCCATCAGTGATGCCGGTGTAGGGTCCTCCGCCTGAAGAATCGAAGATAAGGGATTCAGGACCCAAGGTTCCTGTTGGTAATGGCAACCTGGTGAAGGATGGAGCGGAGAGAACCATGCAAGGATAAGAGAACAATAGGATGACAATAATGGACATCATTTTTAATTTACTTTAATTTCTGCTAATACCAAATCAAATGAAGAGGCACCGCAATCTATATTGGTATTTATAAGCATCATCATATATGATGGTGTACAATGAGGATGAGGGCATGCATGGATAAAACCATAAATTCTGAGTTGAATTATTCAAGATAGCAAAGACATTTTTGCTACCAAAATAATAAAGTACTCAAAAACAATATGCATGTGGGTATCGTTGGTGCAAAGTCACATTTATGTTGACATATATATATTTATTACAATTAATTCTGAGTGGGGTTTGAGGAGGAAGTGTAAGGTGCTAACCAATGAGTCAATCTCATCTTGTCAAGAAAATATATATTAAATCACACGTCTCTTACGTTTAAGGAGTAGTTAGTGTAAGGGGCTGACCAATGAGTCAATATCCTCTTTAGCCGATCAGAAATTTTTTTATTTTTTAAATTTTTTTTAGTTAAGGTAAAATTTTATTTAAATTCTACCCTAAAATTTTGGTTATTTACATTTACTTGTTGAACTTTTAACAAGGTTTCAAAATTGTACTCCAATTGTCTTTGCTTCTTGATGTGTGTGCATGAAATGCAAAATGCACAACATTATAATTAGTCCATGAGGTTGTGGATTTGAGTCCTCCCTCTTCCCGAAATAAAACCTCGAATTTTTATATAATGTTTCAAATATATATATATATATATATATATATATATATATTTTAAAAAAAATCCGAATGCATACTTAACTCTCAAAATTGACGAGCCATTACGGCATTTGTGCCTGTAAATTTATTGTTGACCCCATGCTAGAAAGAATGGACCATTTTCTTGATTTTGCATTGTGAAGACTTAATAGGGCAAAATAATTCTTTTTAAAAAAATAGAACAAAATAACACTTTTTTGTACTAATTTTATGGGACTAGCACCAACATAATAACTTGAGTTTTAATATAACTTAACATTATCAAAAGACTTGAAAAGAAATTCTACGGAAACTATTCCGTCTGATGACTCCACTAAGAAAAGTAAATAAAATACGATATGAGCAGGGACGGACCTTGGGCTACACTTGAGCCAACCCTAGCCTTTAAAAAAAAAAAAAAAATTGAAAAGTTAAAAAAATAAAATAAAAAAATTAATGATAAATATCAATGAAAACCGTATAGGACTAGGAAGTATGAATGTAGGCAACAGTTATATATATCTAGTTAAACCAGAAGACTTTTATCATATTTTAGGGGGGGTATTCAATTAGGATTTCAAAATTTTTTCAAAGACTTTTTACGTGGATGACTTTTACAAATTTTATAGACTTTACAAGATTATGAAAAACTTTCATAGACTTTTATTTAAAATACTTTCATAAACTTTCATTTCAAAAGACTTTTGTAGACTTTCATTTTAAAAGATTTTTATAAACATTTATAGACTTTCATTGACTTTTAAAGATAATGTATACTTTATTTTAGCAAAATTATATATATTTATCATGTCAATAAAAATATTTTTTCAAATGAATAAAAAAAAACATCGTTAATTAAACTTGATAAAAACATTCATGTCTATATCTGTGATTTTAAAATTTTTATTTTAATTTTAATTATATTTTGCATTATAAAGACATTATGCTCATTTTTTTTTAATAATTACTCAAAATTTTATTTGTTTTTTATAATTAGTCAAAATATTATAAATTTTCTTTTAGAATAAATGTAGCAAACCGACAATAATATTAACGTTTACATGTCTCTACGAAAGTATGACAATAAGTATAAAAAATTTACCAAAAATTCATTCAAGTTACTAAAAATAAAACATAAAAAACGCACATAGTTGTTGAATAAGACCCATGCCTAAAAGTAGGTAGTTTGATATTGATCATAATTACATGGAATCACGCTCATACGCGATTTTAATTA
The DNA here is from genome assembly GCA_030490815.1 of Acer saccharum. Classification (NCBI taxonomy): domain Eukaryota; kingdom Viridiplantae; phylum Streptophyta; class Magnoliopsida; order Sapindales; family Sapindaceae; genus Acer; species Acer saccharum. Next base: position 20,337,844 of record CM059876.1, on the reverse strand, counting down.
TAGCGTATTGGCATGGTTAAGTAGTGATTTTTGTCTTTTATTATTTTTATTTTACATAAATGAAGTTCATTTGATTTGTTTCGATGTTGTTTAGTTGTTTTGAAAATATAGGTAAAAAAAATATGAAATCTCTCATCCTTAATTGCATAGCTGATGAAGAGTTGTTTATATTATTTTTTAGTTATTTTATTTATTTATTTTTTTTTTTTTGTTATAGATCGTTAATGCTTGTATGTTTTTTTTTTTTTTTTTTTTTTTTAATAATGTTTATTCATTTTATTTTATTTATGAAATTTGTTAAGAATGAGTGTGCTTTTATTTGAAAATAGAACATATGTTTTGTGGTCGATGTTTTTCAAAGAGTTTTATGTTTTTCTTTTAAAGTGAAATTCTTTCTATTTTTTTTTTTTTTTTTTTTTTTTTAAAAAAAAAAAAAAGTCTTTCAAAGTCTTTGGTAGGAATGGAAAACAAATTATGAGATTTGTTATCACTAAAAGTCATTAAAAGTCATTGATATTTTAAAGTCATTAAAAGTCATTGAGATTTTGAATACCTACTAACTTTCATAGATTGTTAAAAAGTCTTGATTGAATACTATATGAATTTTAAAGACTTTTTAAAAGTCTATAAAAGTTTGTATTGAATATTTCATGACTTTTATAAGTCATTAAAAGTTTACATTGAATACACCCTCTTTAGTATTCACGTCTCACTAGTCACGAGGCATTAAGGCTAGCCAACAGGTAATTAATATCAACTTTTTTATTATTTTTCTTTAATAATAATTTTTTTTTTTTTTTTGAAAGAAAGATCATATATATTAAAAGAAGGGGAGAACCATACAAGAAATACTAGAATCCAGCCAAAGATACTCTTTAGAGGACGAGAAAGCTAAAGAGGCAAGGTTGCGAGCCAGAGAATTCCCTGACTTGGAATAGACTAGACATTTACAAGCCCCAACCTCACTTAATAAAGCATGGATATCACAAACAATGTAAGAAGCATCTCTTAAATACATAGAAGGGGAATTTAAAATATTGACAACATTTGGAGAATCTACTTCAGCAAACTTCACCGGAATGTTGTAGAATTTAGCCAGCTGGAGACCTTCCCTAAATGCAAGGAAATTTCCAATATCAAAATTAAAGGAACCCTTGACAGTCCTAGCTCTAGCCACAATCACTTTCCCTTTTTCATCTCTAATAGCTACTCCGAGAGCTGTCAGGTTGGAATTGCAGCGTGTTGCTACCCCTGTATTCAATTTCAGACACGCGGGAGGAGGAGGAATCCACTTACTACTGCTATTTCCAGAAACACTAGGGCTGACTGGAGATGACTAGGCTGCCAATGACCGATGGAATTCAGAAAGCAGATTTTCTGCCCAGGACTCCACTAGCTCTAGAGGTTTAACCTTGCCAGAAGTAGAGAGAGAGTTCCTTTGTTCCCAAATGGCCAAAGAAATCAAACAGAAGGAAGATAGATCTTCACGACTGAACTTTAATAATTATTATCTCTCTTATCTTTCTCTAAATTTTGGTTAAACCTCTTTATCAACATCAATAATTCATCTTCCAATTAGGTATGTTTTTATGAATATTATGAATTCAAATATTTTGTTTCGTAATAAAATTTTAGGATTAATCTAATTATTAATTATTCTAATTTTAATTTACAAAGTAACACTATTGTTTAATGAATTTCTTTTTGTTTTGGATGAAATTTAGATATATGTTTGTTATTTATTTTTATTTTTTTAATTCTTTTGTTTTTATATTTGTTAGTAAATGGTATTTTGGTTAGGCTTTTGAAAAACCTTTATTGATAAAAAATCTACTTGTTGTAGATCTATTATAGAGTTTTTGAAAGAAAAAATTATATTTGTTTGATTGGTAGACTTTTTAAAAATTATATCTATTTAGATAAGCACCTTCCAACGAACTTTTGCCTCTACACAATTTAAAATAAACAATCTCAAAAGTCCAACCAAACAACCTTAAGAATCTCAAATAGACTTTTGTAAACCTTTTGAGGTAATAAAAAACTCAATCAAACAAGCATTTAGTATTTGATTGTATTTACATTTCATGTTTATTTTATAATTTGATTTGACTTCATTTTTTTATTATTTTTTAATGTATTTATTTGGAATATACATTTATAGATTAATCCCAGCTATATCTTCTCTTCTTTTTTTTGACAATAGCTATATCTTCTTAATTAGGCATATCTTTCTTTTTTAATTAATACAATTTTCTCAAAATATTAATGATCGGAAAATATATATATATACATATATATTCTTACCCACCCTAATATTTAATCTTGGTTACATCCCTAGATATGAGAATCATAAAGACAGCTTGCTCCTTCTTGATCTAAATTTGATGGCAACAGGACTTTCAAGTTGTGGGTGAGTGGTCCTAAACCTAATACATGACACATCTCCAATCTCTGTTCCGATCTAAGAATGGTATTTCGTTTCATGTACCTTCACAGTTGAGGAAGATTTGTAGAAGGACAACTTGAATGTAAATGTCAAAGAAAAATCACAACAGAATCTCTGCGATCTGGAAGTGCCACTTCCTCTCATTTTGTCCTAAAAGCCAACCACAGATGAAAATTGTCAAATTGTGGAGACATAGCAGCACGGAGTACTAGTGTTAAACACGTAGAAATCAAATTTAAACAAAGTTTAAGCTGTTGAAAAACCAACCAATAATAGCTAAGTCAAAGACAGCTTCAAAATGTTTAAATAATAACTTCACCTCAGCTACTGCTGATGCTGCCCACACAAAGACCTCGTCAGAACCAAATTGGGGTAACTGATTCAGCCATACAGTTTTGTGGGAATTACTATTATACTACAATGATTGCTATGTGCTACTAGAACCAAGTACAGCCTCCATTACCGATTCAGCCACATTATTCCAGCCTCCATTACACTTCACGTGGTCTTTAATTCAGATAAAAATTCTTGAAGATCTTCCAAGTTTGCATTGTAGAGGCCTACAAAACAAAACTGAGCATCTCACAACACAAACATGGAATTTTAACTCCATTAAAAACATTTCAATGCTAGGGAACTGAAACAACAAAAAACTCGGCTTTCAGTTACCTTTGCCATGCTTCATTGTGCAAAAATCTCTTTCTGGATTGTTAATCCTGTCTGTTCGCATGCGTTCTATATCTTCCATCCTTCTTGCCTTCATGTTATCCACTCTCATACGCAGTGCTGTTGCAGTTTTTACCATATCTGCATGAAATTGTCATTAAGTACTATCACAATCACATTACAATATTCTACTGAAACATTTTTTCCAAACCTCAGCAAGTATCAACTTTGAGTTGAGATACCCAATTCATACAAATCACATGCGCAGACAAGAGTAGTTTTTGAAGTGTAAGGGAAGCATAATATTCACAGACCTAGACATTTGACGTGATGACACAACGATTGTGGATAGGCTGATTGGGGGTGAAGAACCCGTGATGAAACAAGAAAGGGCTTTTTTATTTTTATATCTTTCATTGTTTGTTATTTGATGATAATATGAAATCCAATGAAATCCATGGATAAATGGCAAGATTTGTGAATGGTCATTCTATTTATACTTTTCCTTTTACAATCCATCCAAATCCATCTAAATCCATCACTTAAACAAATCCATCCAAATCCATGACTTTTTGAATACACCCAAATTTGTTCGGACTTTTTAAAAGTCTGGCTGGATTTTATTGGATTTCATTGGAATCCCTCCAAATCTGGATTGAATACCCCCAGACTTGATTGGATTCTTTACAGACCCAGATTTTTAAAATCCTATAGATTCCAATCAAATATTGATTGAATACACCCCCTGATTGGATACACCCCCCTAACAAAGAAAAGGATGAAAAGTTATGGAAGCCCATATAAGTTGTCTAATGGTTCACAATTTTGTGATGTGAATCATCGATTTATAGTAGCAGCAGTTATCACTACTTATCAGCATCTCTCTGATAATCTCTCTGATAAACAGCACATTAGTATCTTGTGGAGCAGCTTACATATATGTAGGATGTTTTAAAAACAGAAAGAAATAATTAATATAACCCACCAGCAAGGTTTGCAATTAATGAATGAGACGATGAATAAAGACTCGGCAGACTTCAGTGAAATCAAATTATATCTTATCCAGCAACTCAGGCAGAGAAAAATGATGTGCAATATTCGAAAATTCTTTCTTAAAGCTAAAACATATTTGTCCGGTGGATGCAATCATTACAAGTGAATTTCATAAATCACCGGTGTTCAAAAAGTCAGCCTAGTCAGCCAACTAGGCGCTGACTAGCTGCTAGTCGGCCTCCGGCCGTGGCAAAAACATGGAAATTGGCTGTTTTAGGTGGAGGGCGACTAGTCGGGGCCAGGTAGCGGCTAGACGGTGTCAAAAACGCAGGCGGAAGTTGCCACCATGCAACTACAACCAGCAAGGGGCTGAAGACGGAGGGGTGGCGACGGCAGCTGCAGCTGGTTGGATGAATGATGGAGAGGGTTGCTTTTGTGCTTTGATTGGGGTTTGATAGAGAAAAGAAAGAAATGAGGGGCATTTTTAGGCTTCTGGCTTCTGTTCAAAAACAATCCTAATAAAAGCCCAAAACGAAAAGCCCAACTGCCCTCTTTTCTTTCATTTCATCTATAAGCCCTAATCAAAGCAAAAAGCAACCATTTGCAACCGCCACTCATCTAACCGCCTGCAGCCACCGTTGCCATCGCTGTCAACACCCCTCATCACCACCGTCGCCACCCCTTTGCCGGTCATCATCACCGCCTGCAGCTTCAACTTCTATATTGTTTTTTCTGGATTTTGATTTAGAAAATTTAAATAAAATAAAATAAATAAATAAAAAGTTAAGGCCGCTGCTCCGCCTAGTCGCCAACTAGTTGGCCTAGTCACTAGGCGCCGGGCCTCCACCCAACTAGCACCTAGCGACTACTAGAACAATGTAAATCACAGAAAAATATAATTTACCTTGGAACATGTCATGTACAGAATGTTGCTCATATAATTGCAATGCCTCACTAGCAAGTCCAGCAAAGCGATCACTCGAAAAAGACTGTTTTTCTAACGCATGAAGCTCTCGACTCAACTGACCAGACTCCTTCCCAACCTGATCAGTACATTTCCATTACAAGGAAAAAACAATTTATAGATAACACCCAATCACTAACAAATGGACATTCAGGCAATTTGCAAAATTAATTTTACCGCACTAAGCTTATCCCGCAAAGAATCCAACTGTGCATCCAGATCTGGATCATATAATGCATCTTCAGACATTGAACTTTCACCAGGTAATTCATTCTAGGAAAAAAAAAAAAATTGTTATTAGTAAAATAGACAATTTGTATTAAAAATGATCATTTTCTTAATTATAAAGTATGTTTATATGTAAATGCAACTATTGTTTCCCCTATGTCTAAACAAAAAGAAAAACAAGAGATTAACAGCATATGATAAGTCTTGCTCCATAACATGTAAAGTTAAACGCTCCGCTGTTTATTATTATACTCTGCTATTCACCTATCATTGTTCATACATACTCCTACAAAAGGATGATATCATAGTCCCTCAATCATCAACTCACTCAATTCTTAACTTATCTCTTGTCTAATTAGCAATTTGATTCTAAGCATTGCAATGCTTTGTAGTTCATCTTAAGAACTTTCATGGTCTGTCCTTCATGCCAAGTATACTTAAAACTTTCAGAACTTGCAATTTGTCATAGTATAACTGGTTCTCTATAAATACCAACCACCAGCTAGTTAGAAAACATAAATCCAACAGTCAAGCATGTTAATTCGCCCATGCCTGCTCCATAGTTGCCAAGATAGCAGAGGAACAGATTTTTATAGAGCTGAAAAAGGATTGATTAAAAAACATAAAAAATAAAAATAAAAAAAAAAAAATCTGAGCTCTTGCTGGATCACATCAAATGCTTCTCGAATGTAAAATATATAAGTAGCAGCTATGTTGCTGCCCAGTGCACACTTATGGAAGTATAGAATCTTAGCTAGCCTAATAAATATTAGCATTACACACAAAAGACTGTCAACTCAAAAGATAATGAATTTTTTAAGCTTGATACATTCTCTACATATTAAAACACGTTAACAACCATTGCCTTATTCATCAACCATTAAAGGTTTATCAGTCAGATCATTGCTTACTTAGCCCAACAATTACTTCAGAAGGATACTGACAATAAGGTTAAAGATATATTTCAAACAAAGAATAGGCTTTAGAAAATTAAACCCTCAGAATTCTCACAAAAGTGACAATATGTTTCAACTGATCAAGCAAGAAAATAAAAATTCTATATACAGATCCAACAAATAGTCATAACTACAAATATCAAAAATAAAAAAATAAAAAAAATAGTTATAACTACCGGCTCTATGCAAGTTATCAGATGTATAGAAAACAAAGAAAACCTCACCACTTGTAATCTATTAATTGAAAAAACCCTTTGAAAATAGGTTTGGGGAAAACTTGTAGAATACTTTATCATGCAATGTGCTGATGACTAATGACAAAGAACCTACACTTTGCGGTAAGGAAAAGCCCTCAGGAACAGCAAAACAGTGGTGAAGGCAATACTTCTCCCACATACCCAGCCGCTTATCCAGAACTGTTTGTATCATATTGCTAATGTAAGTAACGCCCTACACAATACCATGAAAAACACAGAAAGACCAAACTGTTAGCATACAACACAACCCTCAAAATAATTGTAGCTTTTTAAAAATCATATTCATAAGTTATATAAAAAAGCAATTGTTAAATTAACCCTTCTATCTCTTCAAATTTCATTCAGAAATCAGGTATGAATGATGCCATTTATGCTGTATAACTGATTCATTTTTTCTAATTTGCTTTTTTCTCCTTTTTCGGTTGTCGTCTTTTTTCCAAACAGAACACAAACCCTACAATACCCCAACTTAAAGCCAGAACCTATAACATGAGAGCAGTCTTACTTAGTTACTGAACCAAGCATTACTCTTCAGATAGAAACTGAATCAAAAGTACTCAACAACCCAAAAAATATAAAAGAAAATTTGAAATAAGTAAATAAACACCTTTACAACTTCCTGTTCAATTAGGATTTAACTGTCTTCTCTATATAACTTTGTGTTCCCAATGGGGTTATGCATATATGACTGAACTCACACATTCATTTTACATCAAAGGCATATATTTTGAAGAAACTCAAGTGTTCAATAAAGTGCCAAATTATATGTTTTCAAACAAACTGAGCAGCAAAACAAAAAACAAAAAACAAAAATCAGACCTTGCTTAGATCTTGCGACCTATCCGTGCCGTCGCTTTTCAAATGGCTCGATGCTTGCCTGCAAAAACCAACAGTAGAACTAGATTACAGAATTTCTATTCTTTACAAATAAAATCACTAAATTATGTGTGTGTGTGTGTGTAAATATATATATATATATATATATATATAGAGAGAGAGAGAGAGAGAGAGAGAGAGAGAGATTACTGGAGATAGAAATTGAAGGCGTCATCGACCAAATCCTGGACGGTGTTGAGGGTTTCGTTGATGAAAAGCTGTGGATTAAGAGTTAGGGAATTGAATATAGCCTCACTTTCACTGCCTTCCATTTCTCACTCTAATCAAAACCCTAACTCTTGGATTTCTAATTTCTACAGACTACACCGAAAATTGAAAACGGATCCAGTTGTGTTTGTCTGTGACTGGACTCCTGTTCTAATTCTCCGCTTCACTCCCCCCACTTCCTTTTATTCGGTGGAACTTGGAAGGAAGGAATTATTCGGTGGAAGGAAGGAAATAGCCTTTTCCTATGTTTCAAAAAAACTTAAAAGGGTCGGTGATCAAATATGCATTTTTTAGGTTTCTAAACAGTGTCACATCAGTATTTCTATTTATTATGGGCTCACTTTTGAAAAAAATTTAGAGAAATACATATTCACATCTCCAATGCAATTATCTAAAGTCAAATATGCATCAATTTTATGACTAATCATAATAAAACAATTATTACACTCTCTCTCCTCTTTTATTTTACAATTAAATGAGCTTTATTTTTATTTTTATTGGTAGAAAGAGTTAGAAATCTTAGTTAACATTTCTATGAGAGTTTCTAGAATTAGAAACCCAACTCCATATTCTCTAACTTTTTTTCGCCACATCATCTCCATATTCAATTTAGATACTAGTATTGGAGAGAGTTTTTCTAACTTTTTTAATATCTATCCTATGTGGCACTCTATTTTCTCCAAATGCATAATAGCATTGGAGATGCTCTAATGGCCATTAATTTTTTTATATGACTCAAATTAGCCCGTTTCATAGAAAGAAAATATCAATTGTTATCAATTTTCCCTTTAATTATTTTAGGTTCTTTGCTTCCGTCATAACATATTACAATAGAGGTCAAAATAGTAAAATAAGTATGTTCCTTGTTTAAATCAGATTCACAAATGAGAAAACACTTTAACAATCTGTCATTTCCATTCAAACAAACAATTTATACAAACTACCAGTCTGTTCCTTTCATTGCAATTCAAACATGTAGGTTTTGAAAACAAAATAAGCGCAGTGAAAAGGTGGGCCCCGGATTAATTTTCTATAAAAATAAAACTGTTTTACTGAATCATTGTGATCATATTTATTATAATATTTAATTTAAAGGAAATAAATAATGAAATCATTACTTTTGCTTTTAAAAGAATAGAAAGTTGAGAAAAAGATAAGATAGAAATCGAAGTAATGATTAACGTCAATAATTCATTTAAAATAAGAAATAATAAATTAATCAAATCATTATTTTATATATATAATTAAATAATCAAATAATTATATTATATTATATTATATTATATTTGTTATAGGTAAAAATTAGTCGTGAAGGACACGTCATCACCACAAAAGGCCAGGAAAGCAAGAGTCAAGATAAGTCAACTTATGAAGTAGAAATCCCCCACGACAACTTACTCGGAAAAAGAGTAGGTGGTCCGACCACAAACAAAGACAATCAGCTCGGGCAGTAAATCTTACTCGGGCACATACTCGGGCATACTCGGGCATACTCGGGAATCAATAAGACAGATAGTTACCAGCGTTCATATTCCAAACACAAGACATAATCAACGACCAGCGCATCCACGATAAGCAACGGTGTGGACCATTAAAGTTTAACAAGGAAACAAGCAGTTCTCCCGCGAATAAAGGAGAAAGAATCTCGTCCAGAATTGGACTCAGCCAAAATAGGAAACATATCACGCCTAAAGAGGAAACATAATCCAACTAGGACTAGGCAACCGCTTGAAACTTGGGCACCACAACACTAAACCCTAGCGGCCACCTTAAAACCTTAAAAACAACATGTATAAATACCCCCATTTTATATTTGAATAGGGGGTATGCGAGAAAGAGAGAGAGAGAGAGTGTGTGTTCTTGTAACGATTCTTCATAATGAATTTGGCTTCGTTGCTAAGGCAACAACCCGTGGATGTTTCTCCAATTATTAGAGTTTTACCACGTAATTGCTTGTTATTTCTTCTTGATTTTTAATCATTCTCATTCATAAACTATAGCAATTCGAAAATAAATCATTGATTCAATGACCATCAAAAATCACCATCAACAATTGGCGCTAGAAGAAGGGGAACCCGAAAATTTGTGAAAACAATGGCTGGCGAAGGAGATGGTAGCGATTCCAGGTACAGTCAAGGCATGCCAAGTAACGAGCTAGAAGATGACATCGCGCTCAATACTGTGGATGCAACCCTAACAACGGCGGACCAGTCAGCCACCCTGGCTGGTATTCAACGTTTCCCTACAACTAATGAAGAAATCACGCAACGGTTCCGTGCTTCTCTGCAACAACTTATATCAGACGCAGCAAGGCAAGGAATTGACCTTTCCACTACGGAGGGTTTGATGTCGCCTCACAATCTGTCCGCCCCAAACCAGCAGGCAGCGAGATTGCGTTCTGCAGTAGTGATACCAACGCCTGATACACCCCTAAAGGCAAGGCGAGATCCTACCGGCAGACCGGAGATGTTATCCGAAAGAGTGGCCAGGGGATGCAAGGAGCATAGAGAGGGGAATGATTCTGACAAAGGATACGATCAGGATCGGATAGCTGGGGATCGAGATCGCCCTAGGAAACGCATTCACCGGAGAGACCGGTCATCATCCTCGGAAGAAAGTGGGCAGAATCATCATCGCAAGCGCCAAAGGGGCACAGTTCGGCTGCATGGCCTAAACCGAGAACGTAGAGAGTCGAATCCGGAGGAAAGGGGCCAAAAACTGACCATAAGTCAGAATTTCAATGCGATAGAGGAGCCAGAAGGAGACAGGGACATACTCATACAGAGTCTGACCCGGGAAGTTCAGAATAATCGTCGACAAATGGATGCTTTAGTCAGGCGATATGGGCGTAACGAGCTATCAGACGATGAGTCCGGAAGCCCCTTCACCAATGGAGTTCTGAGGATGCCTTTCCCGGAGAGATTCAGGATGCCACACGTAGAGCTATTCAAAAAAGATACCGATCCGAAAGAACTCGTCCGGAGGTATAGGAGCGCTATGGCGCAATACGTCCATAATGATGCACTGCTATGTTTGAATTTTCCCCAGACTCTCTAGGATTTAGGCTCTCGGTGGTTTGGTAGACTACCAGCAGCAAGCATAAGCAACTTCGGCGAACTGAGCAAAGCCTTCTCAAGGCAATTCCTCGGGAATGTACATAGGAAAAAATCAGTGGCTCATTTATCCCAACTCAAACAGGGAAAAGACGAGTCGCTGAAGAGATATCTAGGGAGGTTCGGCCAGGAAGTATCTGAGATTGAAAGTGCAAATGACGAAGCGATAATTGCCGCGTTCATCAATAACCTTCAGAACGGCCAATTATCTTTTGACCTCAGAAGAGCCCGACTAACCAATTATGCCGATATGATGGACATGGCAGGGGGTTACACCCTGGCTGAGGAGGAAGAAATTGCCACAGGAGGCTACTTCGTGCATGGCGGTCGCCCAGAGGGATCTAGAACCAAAGACCAAACAAAGGCGCCCAAGGCAAAAGGTGACAAGCAGAAGAATAAAGCACGGGATGGTCGGGATGGACAACGAGCATATGACCCAAAAACCGATCAACCGTGGCAGAAGTTCCAGGGCAGATATACAAATTATACCCCATTGAAGAAAGATCAAGAGGAAATCCTGGCAATCCTAGAAGAGAAGAGCATGTCTAAAGAACCGCCTAAGCAGTCGACATATGCTCTGAGGGACACCACCAAGTATTGCCGGTTCCACAAGGAGAATGGGCATGAGACATCTAAGTGTTTCCAGCTAAGGGACCACATCGAAACCCTCATCAGGGAAGGGCATTTGAAAGACATTGCCTTCAAAAAGGTGGACAGGGCGGATGGACAGAAGGATAGCCGACAGGACGGATGGGCAAGAAAACTTAGCCCCAAGAAGGCCGAGGATGAAGGGGCAATTAACACCATCTTTGGAGGACCAGCGACTAGCAAGAGTAACAGAGAAAGGACCCAGGAAATCCGGGAGGCCATGGAAGCACGGAGAGACCTGGACGTTAATTCTATTGAACCCGACCCAAAGAGAATCAAGGAGGGCTGGGACCCGATCATATTCACAGAAGCTGACTCACACGGAGTAGATGTTAGGCCAAATGATGCGCTGGTGATCAGCGCACGGATCGAGCATAGAGAGGTTCACCGAATTTTGATTGACAATGGGAGTTCAGCAGATATTCTAAGTGCAGAGGTATATGACCAGCTGAGGCTAGATAGGAAAGACCTACAACCATTTCCCACGCCCCTTGGAGGATTTGGAGGAGTCGAAGTAAGGTCGCTTGGCACGGTGAAATTACCTGTGAAAATCGGGAAGGCACCTTGCCAAAAAACAGTGCTACTCGACTTTGTAGTGGTGGATATAGAAAACTAGCCATACAACGCCTTATTGGGCCGACCATTCTTGAACAAAGCCAAAGCGGTGACAGCAACCTATGCTCTCATGATGAAGTTCCCGACCGAATATGGGGTAGGAGTGGTCAAGGGATCACAAGAAATGGCCCGAAGAGCAAACTTGTCAGTGTATAAAGATAGGGAAGTACACCAAGTATACGCAGTAACAACCAAGCAAGAAGGTGGAAAACCCGAAGAGCTAGTGGAGGAGCCGAGAGAATTTGAGCTGGATCCCAGAGAAGAGCCCGAGGTTAGGAAAGACGAGCCGACCGAAGAAGTGGCACTAGATCCAGAGGATCCGAGTAGAACAGTAAAGGTAGGGGCAAGCTTGAGTGTACATGTCAAAGCCCAACTTGTTACGCTGCTGAGAGATTATAAAGATGTTTTTGCTTGGAGTCACGAAGATATGCTGGGGGTAGACCCGAGGGTGATATCACACCACCTTTCCATCAACCCAGAGTTCCGACCAGTGGCACAAAAGAGAAGATTGTTCAATCCAGAGAGAAGCATCGCAATCAAGAAAGAGGTGGAGAAGCTGCTTTCCGCAGGATCGATAAGGGAAGTCAAGTACCCGGAATGGGTAGCCAATGTAGTATTGGTCAAGAAAAAGAACAAACAATGGAGGATGTATGTGGATTTCACAGACTTGAACAAAGCTTACCCAAAAGATAGTTTCCCACTATCGAGGATGACCAGTTGGTAGATGCAACAGCGGGACATGAACTGCTTAGTTTTATGGACGCTTACTCGGGATACAATCAGATCCGGATGAACAAAGCAGACGAGGAAAAAACATCTTTTACCATAGATCAGGGTTTGTATTGCTACAAAGTGATGCCATTCGGATTAAAAAATGTCGGGGCAACGTACCAGAGGTTGGTGAACAGGATATTCGCTCGGCAGATTGGGAAAAACATGAAGGTCTATGTGGATGATATGTTGACCAAGAGCACCACGGCAGAAAAACATTCAGAAGATTTGAAGGAAACCTTTGACGTCCTAAGGAAGTATCAGATGAAGCTCAACCCGAGCAAATGTGTGTTCGGAGTACCGTCGGGAAGGTTTCTAGGTTTTCAGGTGCACCAAAGGGGAATTGAGGTAAATCCCGAGAAGATCAAAGCATTAGAAGAAATGGCTTCACCAAAAACACTAAAAGATGTGCAAAGGCTGACGGGATGTCTTGCGTCACTCAACCGGTTTATAGCCAAGTCAACAGACAAATGCGCCCTATTCTTCAAAGCAATAAAAAAGGGAAAATGGCTCGAATGGAGTAAAGAATGTGAAGAAGCCTTTCAGAAGTTGAAAGAGTATTTGGAGAGAGCACCCATCCTTTCAAAACCAGTGGTGGGAGAAATATTGTACTTATACCTCTCGGTTACAGAAGTGACGACAAGTTCGGTATTGATCCGATTGGAGGAAGGAATACAAAAGCCAGTATATTACACAAGCAATGCATTGTTACCAGTAGAAACCAGGTATTCACCGGTGGAAAAAATAGCGCTAGCTCTGATCACATCGGCCAGGAAATTGAGGCCATATTTCCAAGCACATACAATAGAGGTGTACACAAACTGCCCACTGAAACTCATTCTTCAAAAGCCGGAGGTGTCCGGAAGACTGACCAAATGGGCGGTGGAGCTCAGCGAATACGACATCAGGTACACACCAAAAGCGGCAGTCAAAGGGCAGGCGATATCTGATTTTATAGCAGAATTCACCGAGCCAGATGCCGAGGTAAGAAGGATAATGGAAGATGAACAGACTAGTGAATTCCAATGGAAGTTGCATGTAGACGGATCATCAAACACACATGGCAGCGGGGCAGGAATAGTCATTACTACCCCCGAAGGTGATGCTGTGGAGTGTGCCATGAGGTTCGATTTCAAAGCAACCAACAATCAAGCAGAGTATGAAGCCTTGTTGGCCGGCCTAAGGGTCTGTATAGCATTAGGGGCAGACAAGCTAGAAATTTACAGCGATTCTCAAGTTGTGGTTAACCAGATACTGAACGAATATCAGGCAAGGGAAGAGCACATGATAGCTTACTTGGACATTGCAAAGAAGCTACTTAGAAAGTTCATAGTGTACAGAATCTCTCAGATCCCTCGGGAAGAGAATGAAAAAGCAGATGCTTTATCCAAGTTAGCTTTAGCCACCACAAGTATCAGATCCAAAACAATACCAGTGGCGTATCTGATTAAACCAAGTACAGCAGAATCCGAGGAAATCATAATAGCAGAGATCCGACCAAGCCCAGGCGACTAGACGTACCAACTCAGAAAGTACTTGGAGGAGAACATACTACCGGAGGATGCTGTGGAAGCTAAACGCATCAAATACAGGTCAACCCGGTACACAATTCTGAGGGGAGAATTATACAGGAGAGGATTCTCAAAAGTGTTGCAAAGATGTGTTGCTGGCGAGGAAACCGGAAAGATCCTAAAGAACGTCCATAGTGGAGTATGCGGGAACCATACCGGGGGTAAAAGCCTAGTACACAAGATACTTAGGCAAGGATTCTACTGGCCGACTCTGTTCGCAGAAGTGCAGCGATTCGCAGAGAGTTGCGAAACATGCCAAAGAATAGCAAATGACATTCGGCAACCCCCTGAATTACTTAGAAGCTTAACCTCACCTTGGCCCTTTGCCATGTGGGGACTCGACCTGATAGGACCAATGCCCACAGGAACAAAGGGAGGGGCAAAGCACGCTATTGTGGCAGTAGAATATTTCACTAAATGGGTAGAAGTAGAGGCACCCGTACACATCACCGAGGCAAACACCACCAGCTTTGTCAAGAAGAACATAATATATAGGTTCGGGATCCCGAGTATCATCATAACAGACAACGGAACCCAATTCGACAATAAGAAGTTCAGAGAAATGTGTGAAGAATTCAAGAACGCAAACTACTACGCATCGCCTGCTCACCCTTAAACCAATGGCCAGACCGAGGTTGTGAATAAAGTGATCAAGCACACACTGAAAGCAAAACTAGAGGCAAAGAAAGGTGGCTGGGCGGATAAACTACCCGAGGTACTATGGGCATACCGAACAACTATAAGGTCATCTACGGGGGAGACCTATTTTGCGCTGGCATTCAGGACAGAGGCTGTTATCCCAGCAGAAACAACTTTCACATCCCCCAGGGTTCAATTATACAGCCCCGAGCACAATGTAGATATGCTGCAGCAAAACTTAGACGAGCTTGAGGAGATCAGAGATACAGCGCAAGTAAGAAATTCCGCGTACCAGCAAAGGGCCGCAAGGTACTACAATTCCCACGTTCGGGAGCGAAGATTCCAACTCGGAGATTTAGTGCTGAGAAGAGTATCCCCGAATACCAAAGATAAATCCGCGGGATCTTTCGCCGATAAATGGGAAAGGCCATACATCATCAAAGGAAATGTAGGGCACGGGGCCTACATGATAGCCCGACCAGAAGGCAGCCTGGTACGCCGACCATGCAACGCACAGTATCTAAAGATTTTCTATCCCTAAGGAATCCGACCATGGTTCTATGATTAATTTATTCTGCTTTAGCTCAGTTTCAGTTTCCGCTTTAATTATTTCAGATTTATTTATTGACTTCACAAACATGTTGATCACCTAATAAAGTTCAAGTTCAGTTGCTAGTATGGAGGTACTCGATGAAATCAAATAAATCCATAATCAAAGAACAAATACTTCAGCAGCGGTCACTCAAAAGCAGACCGAATAAAACACCAAAAAAGAGTCGGGTGCTATAAAGCCGCGAAAGAGCGGACAAGTAGTGCTCGAAGGGCGAATAAGCTGTAATAGCATGCCCGCCTAGTTAAGGCGATACAAACGTGTCTCTTAGCAAAAAGGCAAAACCGAGGCACCAGAGTAACTGGAAAACTGCTCGGAGCGCCGCTAGAAAGACTAGTGAGATGCGCAGCTGTGTTGGCCGGTACAAGTTACCCTAACGATTCGGTGAAACCTCGCACAGATAAAACCAAGAGACGTCCTAGGTGACTTGTGCAAGGACCTTAAACGTATGGTCGTGGTGAGCCTCGACGTAACGTTAAGGTGAAGCAAATTTAGAATCACAAGATAAAAGCCAATTACATAAGATACTCGGCTAAAATTAGTTACCAGTTAAATAAGATACTCGGTCTAATTGATTAAAAAGCCAGTTACATAAGATACTCGGCTAAAATTAGTTACCAGTTAAATAAGATACTCGGTCTAATTGGTTAAACTGCCAGTTGCATAAGATACTCGGCTAAAATTAGTTACCAGTTAAATAAGATACTCGGTCTAAATTGATTAAACTGCCAGCAAATAAGGTACTCGGCCAAAGAAAAGCTAGGGATTTCCAAAAACTCCGAAATTAGCAACAGAGGAACAATATAAAAATAAAATTCCATATGTATATATGGGAAAAGATGAATACAAAGAATATTACAAAAAACAGCAATTAAAAGATCAAGTAGGTGGCGTAGGGGGTTGTGAGTTGCTTCCGCCGACACTCGGATCAGGTTCCATTATGTATTCATTCAAGAGGCTGTCATCCGAGGGCCACACGATCACATCCTCCTCTTCGTCATTCACCCAGGCGCTATAGTCAGTCCCGGAGACGGGTCCCAAGTCAGGGGTTTCATTGTCAATCCCTGCTTTCTCACAAGCATAAAAAGTGGAGAAAGAATCAGCAATAGGAACCTCAAGGTGCATGGGATGTGGTGCTTTACCTTTACTTTTGCAATATGCCCGCCACTCCTTCATCTGGATCCAACGGGACTCCAGAGATGTGTCCACATGCTTTTTGATTGAGAGGCTCCAGTTGGCCCTGGCCTGATCAGTCGCCCTATTTTTCTGCTTAAAGAATTCTCCAGCCGAGACCATTCCCCGCTGGAATTCCCAAAGAAGCAAAGCATCATAGGCTGGAGATCTCTTGAAACGGTCAACGCTTTGTATCTCCAGTTCCAGCCTAGCTTCCTTCGATAGGGACCTAACTGTCAGGGCTTGACGCTCCAAGTCTTCGATTCGGCGTTCATAAGTTGACTTGGCATCTTCAGCACTCTGCTCGGCCTGAAGCAAAGCATCCTGAGTGGATGACAATTGATCCTGCAGAGTTTTGACCTCCTCAGCAGCGAGAGATGTTTTTTGCTCAGCCTCTAGTTACCGTGCCAAGCATTGATCCAGAAGCACCTGACTCGATCTAACCCCTTCTTGGCAAGCTAACTCAGCCCGAGAGCGACGGTCCTCACTCTCCTTCAGTTAGGCCTCAAGCTGCCTTATTCTTTCCGCCTGAGCTTCACCAGCCTGGCAAGCCTCGGACATCTCAGCCACCATCTGCGGCAAATTAACAGCAAACGGAAGTGAAGTAAACACGAGAGCAAAAGTAAAAGGAAAAATAATAAATTACGCACATAACTAAGGTATTACTCACATAAGAAGCGCTATTGAAAAAGTTACAAAGCCGGTCGGAAACGGTGCCAACCCTAAAGCGACTCCAACGATCCTCTCCAATGTAGGCTTGGCATGAAGCCATGGCCCGTAGCATAGTCTCGGGAGCAGGATCGCCTGTTTGATTTGAGGGGCCCGAATCACCAACGCAAGTTCCAGGGAGCTCAGCAGACGTAGTCGCCCGAGGAGAAACAGCCGAGCCACCAATGCTGCCTTTGATCTGGTCCTACAGAGGGGTCATACCCGCATTCCTCCCAACCTCTCCTTCCCCCTTATCACTTGATGAATCAACGTATGCAACGACTCGAGGGATTTTGGGGGTCGGGCGACCAGGAGAAAACGAGGCTTTTCTCTTCCCCGACTGCCTCCTGCGAGGATTCAAGTCAGTCGCTGGGTCCTCAGAATCCAGATCAGGATGCCTAATTTCAACGCCGCCCTCCCCGGGAGTAGAAATTGATTCGATGGGAGTGGGAATCTCCAGAGCTGGAATTTCCGGAGCGACAACGCCCGAATGTCCCCCAACCACTTCAGCACCCTCAGAGGTAGTAATTGGCGTGTTTGCAGCAGAATGGGGAGAATTGGACCCACTGGGACAAGTCACCTGCTCGGGCTCAGAAGGGTGCCCCGTTTTTTCTTTCCCCTTGGAAGTAGGACCCGCTTGGTTGTCCTGATCAGTAGCGGCCCTACTTGCCCCAAAGCCCTCCGGGTCGCCCACGGCCTCCGTTGAACATGCAGCCATTTCTTGACCATGGGTTTCCTCGGGCACATAATCGGGTACTCCCTCCTCATCATCTCCCTCGGGAGGATTCTCGGGAGCACTCTCATTAGATTCATCTTTGGGAGGGGCTATCCCGGCATCTCGCTGACGAAGAGCCACTTTCCGGCTCGCCTCCACAATGTCTTTCATTCAGCGTGCTTGGGCATCGCAGACCACGTCTACATCAAACACTTAAAAAAAAAAAAAAAAAAAAGGAGCCTGAGTCAGTAGACTAATTTTAAAAAAATCATAATACAAGAGCAACCAAGCAAAACAATTAACTTACGGCGTTTGCGGCATACAGAAATCTGGGGAAAAAGGCGAGCTTTAATCATTTTCCCCTCGTTGTAGAGATACGGTTTGCCCCTCTTCTCCAAAGGACGGACGGCCGGCCGCCCGAGCCAAAGTCTTTAACTCCTCGTCAGTGAAGGCGGAAGTCATATGGTTCCACTGGGGTGAGCAAAAGTACCGGGAGACCTTGTAAGTCATCCGAGTACCATCAAGATTAAAACTTATTGACTGGCCCCAGCTTTTGCCCATAAAAAACCAACTATTCTTCCAAAATTTGTTTGAAGTGGGGAAGCCCCAAACAAATCCCTTCATCTTCTCATCCGTGGTCGGCTCGATCTCGCCCTTGACCACCACATCTTTTGGGACCCAAAACTCGGGCTGGGTCGATTGAAGGAAATAGATCCCCGGTCTTCCCCACGGGCCTCAGCGCATAGAAGTGTCGAATTTCGTGAGGTGTGGGAGGTGGCTGCTTCATTTTATGCCACATGTGCCACATGCACATCAAGATTCGGTAGCTATTTGGGGTTAGCTGCGCCGGAGCGAGTCGGGCCTCAGCCAAAAACCACGTGATGAAAAGCTGGAAAGGAAGAGTGACACCACAAGTGAGCATCGCCCCATAAATCGCCACGTGGCCAGGTGGGGGGTTCCATGCAGCTCGACCGTCAGTAGGGATCAGAGAAACCACGTTGCTGTCCAGATCGAACCGCCGCATGTACTTTGTTATCTCTTCAGGGCCGACCACGTTCGGCTCGACATCATAGGCGCATATTCGCTCGGGAGAGAAAGGAATGCGAGCGGCCCTATGCTCCTCTTCGATATCATTCTCAACGATCCTTTGGGCTGCGACTCGGCTCTCCCGGGAGTCACAATCCTTATAAATTTTACGAGTACTCATCCTCTTCCCCGGTCTTCTCTAAGGCTGAGTATCAACACAAGTGGAAGTCGAAGAGTCTGACCGAGCTTCAGGCTGATAGGAGTCAGGCTGCGATGAACCCGAAGAAACAGAATGAACTTCGGGAGTGGGAGGAACTCCGGAAGTAGCAGGGCTATCACAATAAATTTTAGAAACGTCGGCGTTAGTAAAATGCGGTTGATCAAAGAGGGGTTCTTGCAATAAATTGTGAACAACCGATGCAGTGAGAGCATCATTTTGCTCAATGGCAATCATACCAACAGTAAAAAGACGGTACCTAGCTGCAGAATCCATGAGAACTAACCTTGAAATAGCGAAAAACGGAGGTGATGCAGACCCCTGAGGAAGAATCTTCGAGAAAAAGTCTGGGGGTTGAAGCTGATAATCTCAATGAAGCATGATTAAAAAGACAAGTTGGAAAATGAAACAAAGTGCCCAGAAAAGCAAGAGACACAGGCAAACTTCACTTTCGAAGAAATACAAAGATGGTGGAAGAAGAAATAAGAAGGGAAAGGAAAGTGAATAGCCAGCATATATAGGTGGCACATTGATTTCAAAAACGACCGAAACCCTAGGAGAAGTGCAGAAAAGCGGGAAAATAGATGGACGTGGGCCATGACGTGGGCTGCACGCAGGTGAACAGAGAGGTTATGTCTCATAAATGCGTCGTACCACAGCCAAGCAAAAAAAGACAAGTGGCAACCGGAGAGCATCTTGAGCCGCCAGAGAGCAGAAGCGTCACCATCAAGAGATTTCTGAAATGAGTGATGAATCAAATGTGTACGGTCGTAATTAAGACGCGTCATTAAAGGCTTTGAATTAAACGAGGATACATTAATACAGAAAACGACAAACGAGGACTAGTTATGGAAAAGTATTAAGATTAAATATTCGTCTCGAGAGGACCTGACTCAGCGCGATCGGCTCAAATATTTAAGGGGGTATTGTTATAGGTAAAAATTAGTCGTGAAGGACATGTCATCACCACAAAAGGCCAGGAACGCAAGAGTTAAGATAAGTCAACTTATGGAGCAGAAATCCCCCACGACAACTTACTCAGAAAAAGAGTAAGTGGTCTGACCGCAAACAAAGACAATCAGCTCGGGCAGTAAATCTTACTCGGGCACATACTTGGGCATACTCGGGCATACTCGGGCACACTCGGGAATCAATAAGACAAATAGTCACCAGCGTTCATATTCCAAACACAGGACATAATCAACGACCAACGTATCCACGATAAGCAACGGTGTGGACTATTAAAGTTTAACAAGGAAACAAGCAGTTCTCCCACGAATAAAGGAGAAAGAATCTTGTCCAGAATTGGACTCAGCCAAAACAGGAAACATATCACGCCCAAAGAGGAAACATAATCCAACTAGGACTAGGCAACCACTTGAGACTTGGGCACCACAACACTAAACCCTAGCAGCCACCTTAAAACCCTAAAAAAAACATGTATAAATACCCCCCTTTTATATTTGAATAGGGGGTATGCGAGAAAGAGAGAGAGAGAGTATTCTTGTAACGATTCTTCATAGTGAATTTGGCTTCGTTGCTAAGGCAACAACCCGTGGATGTTTCTCCAATCATTGGAGTTTTACCACGTAATTGCTTGTTATTTCTTCTTGATCTTTAATCATTCTCATTCATAAACTATAGCAATTCGAAAATAAATCATTGATTCGGTGACCATCAAAAATCACCTTCAACAATATTATATATAATAATTCTCTAATCAGGACCGTCTTGACTTTATAATTTCAAGACGTCCGACCACAGCCACACATTCACAGTGGGCCCACAACCCCACATTCAGCCCCACATTAACAAATACCCACATCTAATATGAATGT
The DNA here is from genome assembly GCA_030490815.1 of Acer saccharum. Lineage (NCBI taxonomy): Eukaryota > Viridiplantae > Streptophyta > Magnoliopsida > Sapindales > Sapindaceae > Acer > Acer saccharum. The sequence continues at coordinate 20,316,586 of CM059876.1, read as the reverse complement.
GTGGTTGTGGTTGAACGTCCCTAATTTATAATTTTATGACGTCCATACTAGAGAACCACTATATATATAATATATACAGTCTTTATATTATCAGTTCGAACTGATAAAAGTTATATCAGTTCCTTACATATGGGCCACTGGATTTAAATACTTTGACTGACAAGTGCATACAGCCAAGTCAAAGTATTTAAATCCAGTGGCCCACATGTAAGGAACTGATATAACTTTTGTCAGTTCGAACTGATAATAGAATTTCTGTATATATATATATATATATATATATATAATAGCATGTCACAGATAATGGTAGCTTGCTGTTATATTTTGATATAATGGCTACCAATGAATAATGTTTTGTAGAAATGGTGATTTTGAAACAATTTAAGTATTGAATGGCCTTTTTGGTACTCCACCCACCAATTAATGGTGTCTAGTGCTATTTTCTCAAACAAAAATGTCGACTTATGAAAAAAGTTGCAACAATGTCCATTCGTGATGTTCACTTCCTCTAAAGTGTCTACTTGGGGACCAAAATACCCTTTCCACTTAAATGGAGCAAAATGACCCAATAACCATTTCCATGTAATAATGGACCAAACTACCCTCTCTTGAATCTGGGCGCCAATCTCCATCTCCCCACCCTCAATCTTGACACTTCCAGCCCCACAGTTCCCCTTCCTTCCTTGTCCTTGATTTCCAGAACCAAACTCCCCGAAATTGAAATTGAAATTTTTCCTTCCTCGTCCTTGAACCATTCTTGGAGACAACCCGATTTCATTACCCCATTCATCTTAATTACCACCTCCATCTTCCACACTTGATAACATCAACACACCCAATCCCGATTTCTCTTTGAAGCCTAGGAATTCCACGTTCTACTTTGCGAGGTTCATCGTCCTGTGGGTCTTCGACTCCTCTCTTTAACGAGCAATTACACCTAGCATTTAACCCATTTAGTTCCTCCGTTGATTTCTAGCAAAAAATGGAAGGCAAAGGTGATTATTTAGTTTGATTATTCAATTTATATGAACTATGACAATTTTATTAATTGATTATTCGGTTTTTTTTTTTTTTTTTTTTTTGTTAAATTTTTGGATCCTAACTTGTGCCTAGTGAATCCTTTAAGAGGATCCTTTGTTATTTTGTTCTAACTTGTAATAATATACAGAATTCAATGTGGTCATACCATTGTTTCAAATGTTTTTGGAAGGCAGAGGAAACTTGAAAGGATTTTAAGAGATTGAAAATATCTTGTTTTTTAAATAGATTGATTCTATATATTATGCATGCTTTCTCATTGACCCATTGCTGTCTTTAATTTATGGGAAATCCTCCTTTATTTTCTCCTTTAAAGGAATCTCATGTGAGGCACAAGATTATTAATTGAATTGAAATTGTACCACTAGGAAATGCAGTTGGTGAATTGTACTGTGACAAATTTTCCATGGCTTAGTCTTACTGCATTACATTATAGTTCTACTTGAAGATTAGTTTGTTTCTATGATTGAAATAGTCATATACCAAGCATGTAGCTCAGATGCATTTGTATTATACTTTAGCTTGGTTATTGGTGTTTGTCACCTGACATTGGTTTCGAAGTTACAAAATACAGCTAGGTGATAAAATTGTGATAGCATATGATCCGGTGGTGTCAATGTTTGACATGTTCATTGTGCAAGTTCGGGTTAGCAAAATAGGACAATTTCCTATACAAGCTTGCAACTTTTTCAGTTTTCTCCTTGCAACTTGTATAGGTGAGACATTCCCGGAAAATTAGAAATTTAGCTAAAACGAGAGTTGTTGTGAAATTTTGTAATGTTTTTTCTTCTCTTATGCTCTATTACTTGTTCAAAAAGACTAGTATTATGTTTACGGTTTTTTTTTTTTTTTCATTAATTGGTGTGTAAACTAGCTAGCTACTCGTGAAGAGACATGAAATTCTGTTTTTCACCCTTGATATTTCTTGTAATACTTTTGACAATGATATTTGAAAATGACTTGCTAGATGGATTTTTGTAAGTCTAGAAATGAAAAACAACATACTTGTTAGCTCATGGCTACAATAATATATTAATTTGGAGTGCTTTTCTATCACTGCTCCTTTGTATCTTACTTTTATGACTTTGTTTTGCCGTGTTTGTATTTTTGTAATGGGTAACACAAGTTGATAAAGATGTCATTTAGGTAATACAGGATGCGATTCTAATCATTGTATTTGTTTGTTTCATATGTAAATTCTAAAAGAATATCTTGCTGTTAAAAAGTTCTGGAAATTGCCAAGTAGGAATAGAGATTTTATTAGGTATGAATTGGCTTGTGGGTTAATTAGAATAGGGTTATGCATAAGAGATGTAATTTGGGTTTGGCTCAGGGTAGTACTTTCTTTTCTCAGTTGCCTTTTCTTCTTTTTCTTCTCAACAATAAAGATAGTTTCAAGGTGTTTCTTCTTCTGGGTTTCTTCTTCTTCTTCTGGGTTTGTGTTTTGGTATTTTCAAATTTGGGGATTTTGGGTTTTAGTGTTTGAGGGAAAAAAAAAAGGAGGGAGGGTAGTGTGGTAATGTGTTAGGGTTGAGGGAATAAAGGAGGGCAATTTGGTAATTTTGAATTAATTGAGTTAGAGGGTAATTTCGTGAAACCAACTCTAAAAAGAACACAAATGCAATTTTTTTGAGAACCGGACATTTTTGCTCTTTCAAACATGGAGATGGCCATAAAGAAAAGACCCTTATTAGTGTTAATATAATTTTTTTTACCGATTTTAATGTAATTATGCATATAACCAGTGTAAGTTTGTGTAATTTGCCCATAAAAAAATGGATGTGCAAATAATTTCTTTGGGTCACAATATCCGCACCCAAAATTTAATTTATTAAAATGGAGTGTCTTTACAGAAGAAGTGTGAAAAGAAAAAAAAAAAAAAAAAGATTGTAAGTAGCAAATCTCTTTTAGAGTAGCATTTTAATAATTTTAAATATTTGATTTTTATTTTTTGAGAATTCAAAAAATAAGTTTAAAAAGCTAAGTTGCAGGTATATTTGTGTAATTTTGAATATACATTGGAATTAGAAGTGGCTACAGTTTCGGTTAAACCGTCAGTTTTATCCGCGGTTTAACTGAAAACAAAACCGAAATCGGGATCAAAACCGATGGTTTGAAAATCGGTTGGGAACCGGTTTCTCACGGTTACGGTTTAGGGCACCAAAAAACTGCCTAAAATTATTTTTTTTAAAAAAACTCTGGACGAATCAGACGCTGCCATGTGGCAGACAATTTGAAAAAAAAAAAAAAAAAGTCATTGGGGTTAAATCGATGGTTTTAACAGACGGTTTACGGCCGGTTTTATTATTAAAAAAAAAAGGACGAATCAGATGCTGCCACGTGGCAGCCAATTTGAAAAAAATTATGATGATTAACAATTAAATTTTTATATGTGGTTAAAAACGAATTTTCCATATTATATGTGGTAATTTTTAACAATTTTCCCTAAAATAAAACAGGTTTTGTAAAAATTTTGGAAATAAATAAATATTACATATAAGCGGCCAAACATTTGCTGACCTTTTTCGAAGCTTGTGGAGCCACAAAAAGTAGTCTAATTTTTCTAATTTTGTGAATTTTAAAATTTCAGCTTGAATTTTGTGAATGGTAAACAATTTAGTCTAATTTTTCAGTCGACACCAAAATGTTGTCAAAATTCGAAAAAGCAATAGATAAGGCAAGATTGATTCTACATAATCACACATCACTTCTCAGAGTAGGTTGTCGTCCAAGGCAATTGCACATGGCGAAGAAGACTACTCCCTCAAAAGTTCAGGCTCTTTACGAGCTCTGTAAAAAGACCTTTATGCCTTCCGCTACACCTCATCTCTCTTCTCAAGCTGTACACAGTATCTGCTCTCTTCTGGGTATTTCTCCATTTCCTTTTAGAGTTCCCAAATATTATGATTTTTTTATATATATATACATTTGTAAAGTTTGTATCGATTCTGCATCTGGGTTTTGCGTATTTTGTGTTGTTTAGTCTTTCTTTGCTGTGTTTTGGAGCTGAAATTGAAGAACTTAATCTTTTTATATTGGGTGCAGTTGGCTTCTTTGAATGTAGTTTTGGATGACTGAGATATGAAAACAGACAGTGTTCTTGGATGAAAATTGTTGTGCTTTGATTGTTCTCACCGGTCTGCTATAGATTGATAATTTATATTAAAGTTTGTGAAAGTATAGAATTTCAAAGTTAGGGATGTGAATTGACTAAAACATTCTTTGTTTTCTATTCGTTAAATACTTGGAATTGAGTAAAATTAAAGAGCATTGGTGTTATTGTTTAAATTTGTGTATGTTCGAATTCTAGATGTCACATGAAGGAATGTCAGGGAAATATATATTGGCTCTTACTTACTCATATCATAGTCAAGCACCAAGCTAAGTGAGCTTTTCTGGCACTTATACAACGGTATTAGTATCGCACTAATATGTACTTGACACACATTTTTCCCATTATGTGTACACCGCAACAGTAATGGAATAAGTTGTCAATGTCCTTAAAGTACTAAATTACATTAAGTACACTCAATCCTGTCTAGGAAGAACAAAAAAGGCAGCTTATTTTCGCCTGATATAAGACTAACCAAGCAAGAAAAGGGTATTTATTCTCCTTCCAAACTGTCTGATAGAAACATATTTTTTATGCTTTATGATGCTTTATTATAAGAAGACTGATTGAATATCAATTGATTGTTCATGGTGCTAGGAGGCCGAAAGAACTGCTATAAATGGTTAGCTGTAAAACAATTCTGATGCAATGAAGAATAGGAAGGGTCGATTAGAAGATCTTTCGGATCAATTGCCTCTGTTAAGTGAAAAACAGATCACATTTGCATGTTTTTGAGACAATAATAATACCCAACTTTAAAAGCAACTTGTTATGGGGTTTCAAATGATCACATCAATAGCATTGATCTAGTTCTGAATGTTTATTGTCTCTTCTGCTGCATTTCCGAGGACTCAATATATCAATGGATATTATGAATCGCTATCATTTTATTGCTCTTTATTTAAAAAGAAAAAAAATCGATTTCCCACTTGAAAACTTGCTTTCTGTAGTTGGCATAAAGCCTGTAAAGTGAATTGAAATTTTGATCAATAGAGTTGTATATGCTTCAATATGTTACCTTATTTTTCTGATACATTTCTGATCATTAGCATTTTGCAGACACTGTTTCCCCTTCTGATGTTGGGCTTAAAGAGGAAAGTCCAGATGATGATCGAGGGCTTGGCATTTTTGGACTTAATGGATTGAATAGGGTAGCTCGATGGGCTCAACCAATTACATATTTGGATATATACGAATGTGATGGTTTTACGGTAAGCAATATCTTGTTCGAGCTTTTAATTCTTGACGCTCTCTTCTGGATTACTTCATCTGCTCAATTTCATATGTAGAATTTCAAAGTTCAATAGTACTATGTCAAAACTTAATAATATTTTCTGCACAAAAATGTGACCTGATTTTTTGAGTCATTTCTGTTACAATCATATATATTTACCAAATGCAAAAGTTTTAACCCTTTTGTTCGATCTTGATAATATATTAATTGGTAAAATCCATTACAACTACACCTGTGCTGCTTTTAAACAGCTGTAAATATGAACAAGTAATTTGAATTTTAGCCATAAAAATTTGATTTCCTATAGTTCCGAGCTAATTGAAATGAAAAGTTTTCTTAGATCACTTAAATGATCTTATATGCAGATGTGCATATTTTGCTTTCCTACTTCCTCAGTTATTCCCCTTCATGACCATCCTGGAATGACCGTATTTAGCAGAGTTCTGTATGGTTCTTTGCACGTCAAAGCTTATGACTGGATTGAGCCTGCATGTTTTCAAGAAGCCAAGGGACCAGGTTTGACCATTGAGATACACATTTCAGCTTGAAAGATGGTAGTTTTTAGGACTTTTATGAACTATAATGCAATTCTAGCTTTGATTTTTATTCATAAATCTTATATAAATATATGTGAAATTCCGACCTTCCTCCATGAATTGATAATAAATCATACTATAAGTTTTAAAATCATGAAGTGTAAATATTGCTATCTCTATGATTATAGGTGTGTGCTTTAAGTGACCTTAGTTATTCAACTTAATTGTCATGTTTGAATGTTCGCAACCTGTTAACTAATCATTTAGTGGTGAAATTGTTGGCTCACAACTCATATGCTTCGGTCAATCTTGTGTGTGATTTGACATATATAAAATTTACTTGGGATTTTTTTTTATATAAATATTTTAGGATTTACCATTTTTGTTTTCCAACCACTATTTTCTGTCTTTTTTACTTCTGACCAGATGAAACATATAGCTTGTGATATTTCACTAAGACCAATACTTGATATTGCCAAACATTTTTGCCCTTTTCAAATCCAAAGCTAGCTAGGGTAAATTAATCATCTAATTTATCAGCTATCCCCTTCGTTTGGATATCTGCCATTGGAAAACAGTCAGACATTTAGGAAGCATGATTACTTGTATAATTCTAGTGATCACCTTTTCTGGATGTAATTTATAATATAGTCATAAGTAGGCATTTTACGCCTTATTCTTTCCCTACAGTTGTTACTGTTGCCGTTTATCTTTAATGTGGTCAGTCTGATATCAGAGATTGGCCAATAAAGTAAGTTATGGAGGAACCAATGCTTGAAATTTACATTATTCTTTCTCGTAAATACAGGAGATGCCATGCACTTATTGGCGTGTAAAGTGGCTCCTATGTCTTGCTTCATGTTCCAAACATTGAGTGTCAATATATTGACAACTTGTGATGAAAGTTTCTATTTTGCAGTGAGATTGGCAAAGTTGGCAGTTGATGAAGTTTTAACACCGGCAAGCGGGACATCAGTTTTATACCCAAAGAGTGGGGGGAATTTGCATAGTTTTACTGCAGTCACCCCGTGTGCTGTGCTTGACATTCTCTCTCCTTCGTACAGAGAAGATGCAGGTAGAAAGTGTACTTACTACATTGACTACCCTTATTCTACCTTTGGTAAGTAATGCTTTTATTTTTCTTTCCTATGTAAGTTGAAAATCCTCTAGTCATACTTCTCCATAAATCACTGCGAACATTATAGCCGCAGGTAACAAAGCAGAGATAACGGATGAAAAAGAAGAGCATGCATGGCTTGCTGAGGTAGATACACCAGATGATCTTTACATGCGCTCAGGAATATATGCCGGTCCAGCTCTTCAGCCTTAGCTTGTATCACCATGATCGGTAGACAAGCTCATGTTTCTCATCGCCTTTGGCATTGTTGTCTTGCCTCACAAGTCATTTAAATACTGAAGTGATAAGCTTTATGGCTGGTGGCCCTCTCCCATGTACCACCAAAGTGTAATACACTATCTGTTTAAGTTATATTAGGCATTTTTTTTTTCCTTTCTATCTTCTATAATTTGTGTGAACATGTAAATTAGTTCACTGTTTTTACTTAAGAATGTGCCAGAAGTTTTGGTTACAGTCGAAGTAACTACAACGCCAAACTCCAAAACACGTGTGCATACACACACTTTAAACTTACAGTGATATCAACTGCTGGCTGTTGCACAATCTGAATCCACATATGCTGTGTGATCATTCTCTAGAGGAATTATAGAGTTGTGACAACTTCAATCACCATCATAACATCACAAGCATTCATTAGGCAGTAAATAATGAGATTTTGCCATGTAGAATCAAGTATAACATAATTAAAAAGTACAGAAGTTTTCATTACAAAGATGGGGAAAAGTCTCAATCCGGAAATAAATGACGGAATCAATAACCAAGTTTCTTAATCACTCCAGACACTTCAAAGGAAAACTTATTCAGTGGTATCAACAACAAAATCAATCAGATTAGGTGCTTTCTGTGACATCTATGCTAACTTGCTCTACCAAAAAATTCTTCTGGTTTTTCTAGGTTTCCTGGACTCATGGCTCATGTAATTCTGTTTAATGATGCTGAACTCGACCCAGTACCTTATTCCAAAAAAAGAAACTGCACTTTGTATTTTTTCCCCTAAGGGGATCTGAAAGATTGACCAGCATAACGCACGTTTCCAAGTTCCTCTTCAATGCGCAGAAGCTGTAGCCAAATTGAGAAATCCCAAAACGTGAGAAAGTTCTATCATAATAAATCAATAGAAAACATTTGACATATAAATAGACACAATGAACATCTGGGGTATGGACTACAGCGAGTACTCAAAGCCAAAAGCTTTCTTCCAAAACCCACAGCAATGCGGGGGGGGGGTTGGGATCCACTTCAAATAAAATCACGGTTTATCAGTGAGTTTATGATTTAACTACCAAAACTCAGACTTGCATTATTATGCTTACCAGCAAGACACAGATGATGCTCATTCAATGATTTTGAATAAAGTTGGGGTGTTAGATAATCCAATCTAATAATTTGTAGGATATGGCTCTATGTAAATTGTGGAATATAGAGGTGCAATCACAACTAACCATAACAAATTGTCACATCTAAATTTCCCAGCATGCCATCAATATGATAGTGCAAATATGCATTTCTATAGTTAAAAAGAGAGGGAGGGGGAGAGAGAGAATGAAACCACAAATTATTCAAAGAAATGAGAGATGGGTAAATCATAAAGCCTTTGATTCTACCTGATTGTACTTGGCCAACCGTTCGCTTCGGCAAGGAGCTCCAGTCTTGATCTATAAAGCAAAACAAGCAATTGTCAACTTTATACAACTAACGATATAATTTAGTATGAAAGCATAGTTTTAAGAACTTCAGCTATTAAACCTGTCCACTAGCCAAACCAACGGAAAGGTCAGCAATAAAATTATCCTCAGTTTCACCGCTTCGATGGCTGACCATCACACCCCAACCTGCAGCTTTCGAGTCAAGTGCTGCTTGAATGGATTCAGTTACGGTACCAATCTGGTTAACCTGCAACAAAATAAACAGATCTAAATGAGGCGTCTGTGTAGTATGTGTTCTTACATATAATTACAGTATAAAACTGAACATGATACAACTAGTTAGCTGATTTTAAAATGAACCATGTAAAAGTTTTACACGGTTACAAAATTGAGAATAATGAGTCGATGGAGAAGAAAAAGAGAAGGCTGAAATATGCATGATATTTTCCTCTACCACAAAAGTCTCAGGGTGGAAATAAATAATTTAAATTTCACCGAATGATACCCTGGAATTTTCAAGTTTTAATAATAGTAATCTCATCTGTAATGAAACCGAAATTTAGCAAGGAGTCTGTAATATTCCAAATATTTAACATATATGTGCTATCTGCAGCATCTAGTATGTCTAAATCAAATATGATAACTAATATAGTTCGGAAATTTTCACATAACTTTCTATTGCATATTTGCATAATAATTCAACACACCTGCATATATGAAGGTTAAATTGATACAAAAAAAATAAATAAATAAAATAAATAAATTAAGAACTTTGAACTCAAAAAGAAACCATTGAGATAACTAGATAAAAAGGAAAACTCAATATTAAAGTTAATGAAAGAAGGGATTAAAATATGACAAGAAGTAATGGCAAAATACAACTGTCATGATAAAAGAGGGGAAAACAAAAATAAAATTCATCAAGGATAAGATGCATACCTTTAGAAGTAAACCATTGCAAGACTTTTTCTGAATGGCTTCAGCTATTCTCTTCGGATTAGTGACCAAAAGGTCATCTCCTACAAGTTGGATATCAACCGAAGACTGCAATGAGGCCCATGAGCTCCAATCATCTTGGTCAAATGGATCTTCAATAGACACAATAGGGAAATCTCTAACAAACTCCTTGTAGAGTTCACTGAGACTCTGAGCTGACAGCACATGAGCTCCATCATTCGGTTGTTTCTTAAAGTTTAGATCATATTTTCCATCTTTAGTGAAAAACTCAGAAGCCGCAACATCCATTCCTATTTTGATCTGCATCATTGATTTAAATGCATAGGTACCATTAGCAAAATTTCAGCTGCAACAGGGAAGTATAAAGCAAATGAGCAACTCTTACCTTGCCCGTATAACCAGCCTTTTCAATAGCATCTATAAGCAAAACAAGTCCCTCCCTGTTATCCTGAACATTGGGAGCAAATCCCCCTTCATCTCCAACATTGCAAGCATCTTGTCCATATTTTGCCTTGATAATTCCTTTCAGTGTATGATAGACTGTAGCCTCAAAAACATAAAACCGTTATTACATTCTAATCACTGTAAAATTTATTTAACCAAAGTAAGGTACTAAATTATAGCTAAATGGTAATAACAAAACATGTTTAATGTTTGCAACTGACCAAAACCATGGGAATCTGTTAATAATAACAAAGTTCGTATCTTAGTTAATACTGGATAATCGAAACTAAGGCATAAGTGTATATCCGGATATCCCTTTTTTATGTGGGGAAAATTGAGAAAAATCAAAATGCATATCGATTCATGAAACAACAAAAATCATAGAGTTACGAAAAATGAGGCATGTGCATCATGTCCAGAGTCAAGGAAAACATATTCCCCAGATGGTTTACTGACCTTCACTACCCATACGAAGTGCCTCAGCAAATGATGAAGCACCCACCGGTAGTATCATAAATTCTTGCATGGCCAAATTATTCCCAGCATGACTTCCCCCATTTATAACATTAAAAGCTGGAACTGGCATAACAAGCTCCTTCGTTCCGGACAACTCCTGGATGTGCTTGTACAAGGGTACTCCTTTCGCTCCTGCACCAGCTCTGCACACACTCAGAGACACTCCTAATATGGCATTAGCCCCGAGTTTGGCCTTGTTCGGAGTTCCATCGATTTCCAGCATAAGAGCATCCACATCAGCTTGATTTCTAGTTAAACAGACAGGAATAATGTCACAATCATAAAACCAACATGCAAATAGGCATAACAATTTACTCTATTTTTTTCATACAATAAAATATAAAACAAATCCCCAATAAAGAGTTTACAAGGAAAAAGACAAATTATCAATTAATAAGAACTAGTTCATAGGTACAAAGCCAAACCAGCAACAGAAATGAATCATAATATTTATCATTTTGACTAGTTAAAAAACAAGAAAATAAAAACGTTAAATTACCTAACATCAATACCAACAAGCTTGGGAGCGAGAATGTGGTTGATATTGTTGACTGCATTGAGGACACCTTTGCCGCCGTAAACAGACTTGTCACCGTCTCTGAGCTCTAGAGCTTCGTAGATCCCAGTAGAGGCACCACTGGGAACAGCCGATCGAAAGAGATCATGATCAGTGATGAGATCGACCTCGACCGTTGGATTGCCTCTGCTGTCAATGATCTGTCTGGCCTTCAAGGACTTGAGTTTGGAAGAAGCGGCGGAGCATTGGATGAGCAGAGGACGGTGGTGGTTCCCAGAAGGAGTAGAGAGGTGGAGTTTGGAAGAAAAGAAGGGGTTGGTGGTGTGAGTAGTCAAAGAAGAAGCCATTTTTTATTTTTTTGGAAGGAGGGAAATTGGAGAGAAAATATAAAGAGAGGGAAAGTGGAGCGTTGGAAAGTCCGCTGAGTGGCGATGAAATTAAGCAGCGTTGTTGTTGTTAAAAAGTTGGTGGTTTTTGTTTTGGCTTTTGGTGGTTGATGGAAGGACTTTACAATACGACTCAAGTGAGTGGGGGTAGGTCAAGTTTTCCACCTCTCTCTCTCTCTCTCTCTCTCTTTCTACCTCTCTCTCTCACTCTCTTTTTAAGAAATGTCGTCACCTTTATAATCTATTGTCACCTGTCTAATATAACAAATCAATGGTCTAGATTATTTCAATTAATTTTTATGTTTTTACTCTACAAAAAGAAGAATTAATCAAAACCGACAAAGTGAGGACAAGTGGAGGTGGTGAGGGGATCCAAATCCCTTTCTCTGACTGTCACTTTGCTGTGTTTTTCAAATACTAAACCGGGGTATTTTCAAAAACAAAAAATTAAAAATTATATTGAAGTACTATAATTTCAAGGATTTTTTTGGTGGAGACCTTATTCGGTCTAGACCTGGCACGGTTCTGGTTTGGTTCCAGTTCCGGTTCCGAACCGACGGTTCTGAACCGGTTTTTTTTTTTTTTTTTTTAAACAAACAAAAAAAAAAGACTTCTAAGTTCTAACTTGACAACTTGTAACTTATAAGTATATAAATGACAAATTACAAATTTAAGTTAAATTCATTGGGTTATTATTTGAATAAAATAAACAAATGACAAATTACAAAATTAAATTAAAATAAAACTAAACAAAATGACAAATTACAATTTACATTTCATTGGGTATTTGGAAATTGAGTCACCCAAATTTTAAAAATAACATAAAATAAATAAATGACAAATTACAAAATTAAATTAAAACAAAAAAAAAATAATAATAATAATATGTAAACTTATTAGCCTTGCACTTAATTTTTACCACAATTAAGTTGCCTACGTATCCTCTTGGGGGGGTTTAGAGGAATCAAAGGCCACGTAGTTCTCTTACTTTTTATTACAGGTTTGGTGATGACGTGGAGACGGTGGAGACCGTGGAGTCGTGGACTAATTTTTATTACAGGTTTGCTATTCCAGCTCCACTGCTCCAGAGCCTTCAGGTTCATCATCTTTAAAGAAATCGTATGTTACCTCCTGATCGATTTCTTGTTGTCTGTTTTCTGCTTTTGTCCAATCATCAACACAAACCTGTATCTGAAGTGCTTTCGGTGTCAAGCACGAACGTCTTTCATCTAAGATATTCCCCCCGGCGCTGAACTCTTGTTCCACCGCCACAGTAGAAACAAGTGTTGAAAAAATATTTTTGGCTATCATAGCCATGATTGGATAGTACTCTGTAGCTTCATTCCAATATTTTAAAAGATCAAATGCTTCTGTAAACTCACAAGAAGAAGCTAGATAAGATTCAAGCTCGGAATACGAACCGGAGCTTGATGAAGAACATCTTGGTTTTTTGGTTTTTTTTAATAACATACTATACCCTAAATTCAAAAATCCAGAGGAGGATGATGGAGGCTGAGATGCAGTTTGTGTTCGTGTAACATTTATGTTCGGTGAGGATCCATACAATGTAACATATTCATCATATAAACTATACAATAATTTCTTAACTCTACCACAGCACGCTTCAACATCATATTGCATATTTAAACCTTTTTGGCCATAATAACCATCTATATAATACGACAAAGATTGTAATTTACAACGTGGATCAAAAACCATAGCAATCAAATAAATATTTGGAAACTCCTCATAATAATTTAACCATTTTGCCTTCATAGCACTAACGGCTTCCGCTATTGCTCGGTCAGATTCACAATAAAAAAATGCACCAGCAATATTAATACTCTCAGTAATAAATAAATGTGTTGTAGGAAAATAAATACTAGATAAATTTTTTGTAGCATTATGAAATTTTTTTAACAAATTGAAAACATTGTAACAAGCATCCCAATGAGTTTCAAAAAGTTCAATGGTAGGAACATGAAATTGAATAAAAGAAACTAATAAATCCCTATACTCATAACTTTGAGCAAGCATTTTATAAGTAGAATTCCAACGTGTTGGAACATCATGAGCAAATTTAACAACACGTCTACCATTTTGTTTATAATATCTTGCCCATGCTTTCATTGTAGAAGGCTGTCTCCATAAAAACATTAGGGCTTTTCTAATAGGTACAATAAATTCTCCAAGAGTTTCTAATCCTTTTTGAACACATATATTTAAAACATGGCATGCACACCTTTGATGAAAAAATGTACCACCAAGAAAGGGTTTGCATAAATCAATTAAAGATGGAATAGCAGCGGTATTGGCAGAAGCATTATCAAAACCAATTGCAAAAATTTTGTTTTCAATATTATTCTCTGAAAAAATAATTCTAAGCTGTCTATAAATATTTTGAGCAGTGTGTGCATCATCAAAAACTCTAAATGCAAGAATTCTTTTTTGGATAGTCCATGCATTATCCATATAATGGCAAGTGACACCCAAGTATGAATGCGATTGCCAATGGTCAGTCCATATGTCGGCACATACGCTAACACGACCATTATATTTTTCAAAATATTTTTCTATCTTTCTTTTCTCTCTCGAATAAATCTTTTCAAGTGTTTGTGTGAGCGTGGCTCTAGGGACACGAAATGTAGCAGGGTTTAATGCTCGTCGACAATAGTTAACAAAACCAACCCTTTCACCAAAACTGAATGATAAGTGTTCTACTGCTACCATCCTAGCTAATTCTTCTCTATTTTGTTCATCAGTATAACGAAATAACTGTTGGTTAGGAGTAGCGTACCTGGAAATTTGTGATTGTGACCTCGTTCTGGTCATTGCGTCTGGATGTTTGGTTTCAATATGCTTCCAATAAGTGACATATCCTCCGGATTTGCTCCACTTATATGTTTTGGTACAGTAATTGCAAGCCGCTACAAAGTCTCCATCTTCTTTCCTAACTTTCTTCATATGTTTGGAGAAGAGATCAGATTTGTTCCGCTTCTGTATCAGATCTTCCTCCTCTTGTAGTTTCACTTCCGATGGATCATAATCAAAACCCGGAGGTGTATCAATATCAGGCATATTTTCTGACTGGCTTGTCAAATTGGGGGTGTTGTCATTGGGATCGGATTCAGAAATTATTAGAGGGGGAGTAGGAAGGTTTAGGCCTAGATCTTCAGCATAGGCCCGGCGTTGCAGATATTCGTGATAGGTGGAGTCGTTATGACCGAGATTATCAACCATAGGACCCTTACCTTTCATCGAAATCGAACACCTAGGACCTTCACGGCCGTGACCCCTTCCACTTCCATTTCCACTTCCACTTGCCATTTAAAAATAAATTTTGGAGAGAATTGGAAACTTAGAACTTAGAACTTAGAAGAATAATGGTATTAGACTATTAGTAGAAAACTAGAAATGTAGAATAGTAGGTACTATGTAGTAAAGTACAAAAGTAGTAAACTAGTAATTGCAAATAAATGAAAATGAAATTGGAAAGTTAGTAATTGATTATTGACTAATTGGAAATTAAATAAATTGGAAATAAGATTAATTGGAAATAAAATTAATTGAAAATAAAATATATTGGAAATAAAATAAATTGCAAATAAAATAAATTGGAGATAAAATAAATTCGAAATAAAATAAATTGTAAATAAAATAAATTGCAAATTGCAAATAAAATTAATTTCAAATAAAACAATTACAAAATGAAATAAATATTAATAACCTTGGAAACTTGGAGAGTTGGAGACTTGGAGATTGAGAGACTTGAGAGTGTTGGAGAGAATTGAGAGAATAGAAAAGAAATTGGTGTGAGGAAAAATGAAAGGGGGGGGGGGGGGGGGGGGGGTGTGTGTATATTTATAGAAAAAAAAGAAAATGAAAAAGGGGGTAGCCGTTGGAGGCCCAACGGCCTGCTGACCCAAAGGTCACCCAAAAAAAGAAAAAAAAAAAAAAAAATTGTGAGAACCGATGGTTCGAACCGGAATCGGAACCGAAACCGTTGGTTCCAGTCCGATTTGAACCGTCCGTTTCCTCAAATCTTGGAACCGGAACCGGAACCGAAACCAGAACCGAAACCGGCCTCCTCCGGTTCCGAAACCGGAACCGAATTTTCGATTCCGATTTTTTTGGTTCCGGTTCCAGTTCGGTTCTCCGGTTCGAACCGGAACTGTGCTAGGTCTAATTCGGTCTATCATTTAGGTGAAGAATGATCTCGATTATCCTCACATTTTGATGTTTTACGAGTAAATGTGAGATTATATACTAGGGTTTGAACTCCGGTGACAGAACTTCATTTTAAAGACTCTATCCACCAAGACAAATGATCCTTACCATAATTTTGAGGCTTAAGAAAGAGGTAGTATTAAGCCAAATAACATATTACACCCGATGTACTTGGGATTTGAGGTTTTATTCTCGGAAACAGCTTATTAAAAAACTCATTTTGATTTCCCCTCTTGTTAAGTTTGACCTTTAAACGTAACAGTTGACAATCTAAAAACAATAAATAAATAAAACAAAAAATGCTCTTAGTAGGGCCGTCTTCAGATATTTCGAGGCTGATTTATTCAATGATACTAACAAAAATCGGGGCCTCATAATTTTTTTTTATAATTTTTTTATTTTTTGTTGTGAATGATATTAGATATGAATTAAGGCCTCGTTTGTTTGGGCGTATTGTATTATATTAGGCAATTAAAATGTACTAAAATAATACAATACAGTTTTTACACCTAATATAGCAAACACCATATTAACTAATACATTATATTTGGTAGTACAGTATTAGGTTGTATTGTATTAGAAAAAACATTTTTTTTTTTTTCATTGAATATGGAATATTGATAAAATATGTGTTATGTTGTTAATATTTTTTTTTTATAATTTCAAAATACATAGGAAAATTTTATTTAAATTTTTGTTTCAATTAAAATAAATATTAATTGATTTTTTATATAAAATATTTATTGATTTATTCATGATAAGGATATTTAAAATTAATTATTAAGTATTTTTTAAAAATATTATATTTTTATAATATAATAAAATACAATATAGTCATATAGGAATAACTTAATACGATATAATACAGTGCATCACTAAACACGGGTTTGTATTAATGATAATACAGTCCAATACAGTCCAATACAATACAATACAGCCCAATACAATCCAATATAGTGTGTCAAACGAGCCCTAAGTAAAATAACTATTTTTAGGTTATAATATTAATAGGATTACAATCTATAGAATTTGGGTTTTGAGTTTTATTTTTAAGTAAGGAATTGGGTCCTAGGTTTTCTTTTTGAGTGGCGATATTTGCACCCCTAAAAAATTATATGTACACCTCCAAAATAGTATGTTTTTTTAAAATCTAATAATACACTTGAGTAAAATTACCAAGAAGACCCACTAATAATTATTAATTAGTTTCCTATTTTAATTTTTTGTGAAAAAAAAAAGTCTCCTATTAATGATTAGATATTAAGATATAGGGGTAATTACCCTAGTAGCCATCAACTTTTGCCACCACTATCAAAATGGTTATCAAATGGGGAAATGGATGGAAAATGGCCATTTTTGGCAAACATTGTTACACTAATGGTTATTCCATCCAATTCCATCCAATAAGTTGCATTTTGGTAAATAAGGGGATGGCATTAATTTATTTTAGAATTTTTTTGGAAATCAATTTTTTCTTTTGTTTTTTGAAACAAATAATTATATTTAGTGTGTTTATACGTATAACATATCTCAAACATATATATATGTATTTCTTTTTTTGAGAAGATTAAGACTACAAAATCTAAAAATTCTAAAAAATATATTTGAGATAAGTTGAAAAGAAATATATATTTTTCTTTTTTGAGAAGATTAAGGCTATAAAATCAAAACATTCTAAAAAAACATATTTGAGATAAGTTGAAAAGATATATATATATATATATATATATATATATTCTTTTTTGAAAAGATTAAGGTTACAAAATCTAAAAATTCTAAAAAATATATTTGAGATAAGTTGAAAAGAAATATATATGTATATATATATATATATATATATATATGTTAAGATTATGCTCAATAGCAAGAGTGTAATATTGTAATTAACAATCTTTTTCATATTAATAAAGTGATTTCTGGTTTAACAAATCGTATAGTATTTATAGTTTAATATTATAATTTTCAAAGTAAATAATCATAAGGTCTAAAGACTATGAGAAAAGAAGAATTGTTCGTACATCTGGATATGTATGTGGTAGACACAATTCTTTAGTTAGTCTTGAATATAGTTCACAACTTAAGTTAAAGGTTGGGCACCTTTATCTTGTTAAAGTTGTAGAATTCTTTTGCTAGCATTTGAGTGGGATCAAATGAGATATGATGAGTCTAAAATCATCGGAGTGTCTTCGAGCAAAAGAATCTAGTACACTGGGTGCATTGAACTGGATCACAATGAAATACTTTATCTATAACCGTCAGTAGATAAAAGTCTTTTCATTATCAGGACAATCGGAGAGTCTATCTTAATCTTGAGATAAATGATGGACTTATGGTTGCAAGTGATATCATTTGAGTTATCAATGAGTACGATTATATCGCATAGTCTATCCTCGATAGTTTGGTGATATTCATTTGTTAATCGATAGAGGACTTCATTTATAGATATGGACATCGTGGCTCCATTTGTTAAATGAGAGTATAATATCATCATATGGATGTTTTGAGGTAATTGGATATTAAATCTCAATGTTGAGTTTTCGATAGTGTCTATTGAAAACATGGTTTCTGGACAAGTCAAAATATCCAAGTTCAAAACGTGGTCATATGAGTAAATATGGTAACTTGGAGAGTTATAGGCGGTCTATGAACTCTTGGCGATTACTGATATTTATCACGAGGATACACTATCTCCAATATGATTGTCTAGGGTATGAATGAGGAGAATCTTCCTTTTCTGTCTTTATTTAAGAGTTCAATTTTAACTCTTTAGTGGAATGAGTTAAAATTAATGGATCGGACCTAAGTGAATCATTTATTGATTGTGATTAGGTTATGTCTATTGAAGCTTAAATTTAGATAGCCTGCCAAGATCCCCAATCCACACGGACTTGCATGGATCACTTGATATATTCTACCGGACCAATTTAAGGGTCCATCTAGAATTGCATTTAATATATTAAGAATATAATTTGCACATTATTTATGTAATGGGCTGCTCAATTATATTAATATATTAATGAAAGGCATGTGGGCTTGTTTCTTTTAGTAAGAATGGGTCTGGTTCACATGTGAGCTTTTTATTTAAAGTCCAATGGATTAAATGAAATAAGAAAATAATATTTGGCCCATTTATTTTAAGTGGGGCGGCAAGGTGGTTTTTAACCTAATATATTATTTTGTTTCATTGTTTTAATTAAATAAGAATTAATTAATTTATTAATTAATTGTTTAATTAAGAAACAAATATTTTCTGATCAGGAAATATATTTCCTAGAGTAAAAGTAAAAGACTTGTTTAATAAGAAAATAAATAATTAATTTTATTTATTTAATCAAATAAGAAGTCTTTTTATTTAGTCAAATAAAAGAATAAAATATCTATGTAATGTATTAGGGTTTGAAGTCTTAAACTAGATGGAAATTAGGGTGCAACACAAACTCTTTTGTGGCTTGTGTATTGCGGCAATCCTAGTCCCTTTTTAGTGAAGAATTCGGCAACCCTAATAGAAAAGAGGAAGAAAATTTAGGCCACCTATATATTCATATGTATAGAATTCGGCCACCCTATGCTTTTGTGCTTGAGAGACAATTTTTCTTCTTCTTCTTAATTCATAGAGAGCATTATTTTTATTCTACTAAAAACATAAAAGAGTGAATAAATTATTCTTTGATGGTACACTATTTGCTTGTTCATCAATAAGCTTGTGTGTACAACATCGATTTGGGTTCACGCGAGTTTCGATCATTAGATTGAGAACTCAAAAGTGACCGGAATAATTTTAGTCTTCTTTTGATTGTTTTTGTGACTAACAAAGAAAAGAAAAGTTTGTTTGTCCATTCATAGGTTTGCAATTCAAAGAAAAGGGAGACCACGCTTCTAGGTGATCCACGTTCGTGCTAGGATTGAAGATCTTACGGATTGCCATCGACGTAAGTCAATCGGATCACGCGACAAAAGGTATTCTTCTTTTGTTAGATAATATATATGTTTAATTGATTAAAGGGTTTAAGGTTCATAAAAAGGAAAAATTTTAAAAGTTACTAAATCATTTTTTAGTCTCGCTTCCGCTGCGTGTACTACGGTATTTTTCTCTACAATATATACATATATGCTTGAGATATGTTATATGTATATGTACATACTAAATATAATTATTTATTTCATAAAACAAAAGAAAAAATTGATTTCCAAAAAACATCTAAAATAAATTAATGTCATCTTCTTATTTACCAAAATGCCACTTATTGGATGGAATTGGATGGAAATGGATGGAATTGGATGGAATGGCCATTAGTGTAACAATGTTTATCAAAAATGGCCATTTTCCATTCATTTCCTCATTTGGTGGTCATTTTGATAGTGGTGGCAAAAGTTGATGGCCACTAGGGTAATTATCCCTAACATATATTATTAAAAACTCTTCCCATTTTCTTAAACCTTGGATTCTCTTTTAAATACTAATTTCAAATATGTTTTCAATTTCTTTTATGGAAATACAAATTGATTACTAAGTATGAAGAATGAATCAAAATCATCCAAAATTGGTTGCGAAAGTTTTAAATTAATTATTATTAGTTTCAAAATCAAAATCTCTTTAGACTTTTTTTGTGTTATCAATATCAATTGTCCTTCAATTTCATCAAAAACTTTTCTACTTCCAAATCAATTGGGAGATGACACAAATCTTGCATCCCTACCACATTCACAAACAGAAAATGGAAATCCAACCAGAAAAACTCATATCGTAGTGATTTTGAGGACATAAAACAATCAATAAAAAATGAAGAGAGTTGTTTGACATGACGAGAGAGAAAAAAGAAAAGAAAAATAGAATTTGATTTTGTGGATTGAAAACATAGAAGAGAAAAAGTGAGGGAAGATAAAGAATAGTGATAGAATTAAATATAATAATAAAATTGATTAAATAACATAAAAATAGGTGTAAGTCGTTTGTACTCACAAAAATATAATGCAGCATAATTTAAAAAAGGGATATTTTTGGTATTAAGTGAGGTTTATTTACAAATTATAATTTTTTTTTTAAATTTGATGGGTGTAATTACGAAAGGGGTATATATACAATTTTTAAAGGGTTCCATCATCGCCACTCTTCTTTTTAAGTAAAGAATTCGTCAATTGGGCCATAATATGTTTCCAAAACAGCCATTAACCAATTAACAGCTTATGCACCATATATAATGTGAAAATAATATATATATTGTTAATAAAGATTGAAGTGAGATTTTTTTTTTTTTTTTTTAAAGTTGAAGTGAGATTGGACCAGTTGGGGGCCCCTGTAAAATGCTGGGTTGCTTCTCATTATGTTTGACCCTAGCTCTTAGTTAAAAATTCATAATATATATATATATA